>OX155973.1:20143227-20653227 GCA_944548615.1 Micropterix aruncella
TTAAATCTGTAAGGAAGTCAGTGAGTGTGTCATGTCCATGTGGCCAAAACAGTATAATATCATCAATAAACCTATACCACATTAGTGGTTGTAAATTGACGTTAAATCTTGGGAGTTGGCTTTTATAAATATTTTAGGCGCTTGCAAGGGTCCCGGTCTGAATAGGCAAAATTAATACACTAATTATATTTGTTCAGACATATTCATTAAAAGCTTATTAATATTTTTCATTTAAAAATCATTATTAATAATGTTTTTCAAGGTCGGTTATAGTGCATTTATAACGATATTGCAAAATATTATTAACCCATTTCTCTATGTTCAGTTTTTTTAAATTTAAATTTTGAAAAAATTGTTCTATCAGAAATGTCATAGAGATGAATACGACTAGTGTCGAAATATTCTCAGTCATTTAATTTCTTCTAAAATAAGTTACTAACATCCATTTCTGTTACAGAAACCATCCTCCTATACTTATTACATCCAAGGGCATACAGTAATTCGGCTGCTAAGAACATCAAGTAACTAAGAACATCATAAGTTATCAATTGCGGAAACAGGTACTGCTGCCCTAAGTATTTAAAGAGGACATTAACTATCGTTTAAATGTTTCTGGTCCACCAGGACCCCAGATAAGTAACTTTTCATGAATCTAATTTTACATATTATTGAAAATAATTTTAAAAAAATTACACCCTTAAAATATCAAAATATATATATATATATATATATATATATATATATATATATATATATATATATATATATATATATATATATATATATATATATATATATATATATATATATATATATATATATATATATATATATATATATATATATATATATATATATATATATATATATATATATATAAATAAGTATATATGTATATATATACATATATATATATATATATATATATATATATATATATATATATATATATATATATATATATATATATATATATATATATATATATATATATATATATATATATATATATATATATATATATATATATATATATATATATATATATATATATATAAATAAGTATATATATGTATTTGATAAGGTTTGTAAAGAAATCCGTTTATAGGATGATGTTTTTATTTAAAATAAAATTAGTAAAAGCTACTTAAAAAGTAGCGAAGGAAATCCCAGCTTGTATTGGGAAATGCTTATGTTTGAATGAGATACACTTACGGATGTGCACGACTTTCGACGGTGCAATGTAAGTTTAAAGGTCCTTTTGCAGTCGACTAACGATCACTATTCATCCATATATCTCATAAATAGGGTTTATCCTTATGCAACACAAAATGCCTTCAATTGAGAAGAATTAAGCGAAAAAATAAAAAAATTAACTATTGATCACTTCGGCAAAGCCGTTTTCCAAATGAAAGTGACATTACGAAATAATTCAAATTTCGAATGCTACCAATATTTAAAATATGATACAATTGGCTGAGTTTGTTATCAACGAGCCATTAAATTGAAATAAAAATAAAAAACCTCCATATGCTCAATGAAATGAAAGAAGAAACTTCAATCTTAATTTCTGGCAGAGGAGTTTATAAAAAAGATTGTATAATGTTATGTAAATAGCATTATACATTTTAGTGACTTTGACTTCTTTAGTTTTCTCAGAGTCCATTGTTCGGAAGCAGTCAAGTGCGCAGTCTATATTATAGTGCACAGGTGGGCGCGCGACCACGGGTGCACTCTCTCTTCCTCCCTCTTCTGAACCCGATGCAACAGAGACCGTTACGTTACCTAGGCATTCAAAAAAGTGTCAAACCTATACATTTATACATATATATATATATATATATATATATATATATATATATATATATATATATATATATATATATATATATATATATATATATATATATATATATATATATATATATATATATATATATATATATATATATATATATATATATATATATATATATATATATATATATATATATATATATATATATATATATATATATATATATATATATATATATATATATATATATATATATTGATATTTTAAGGGTGTAAATTTTTTAAAATTATTTTCAATAATATATAAAATTAGATTCATGAAAAGTTACTTATCTGGGGTCCTGGCGGACCAGAAACATTTAAACGATAGTTAATGTCCTCTTCAAATACTTAGGGCAGCGGCACCTGTTTCCGCAATTGATAACTTACGATGTTCTTAGTTATTGCAGCCGAATTACTGTATGCCCTTGGATGTAATAGTATAGGAGGATGGTTTCTGTAACAGAAATGGATGTTAGTAACTTATTTTAGAAGAAATTATATGACTGAGAATATTTCGACACTAGTCGTATTCATCTCTATGACATTTCTCAGAGAAATGTCATAGAGATGAATACGACTAGTGTCGAAATATTCTCAGTCATATAATTTCTTCTAAAATAAGTTACTAACATCCATTTCTGTTACAGAAACCATCCTCCTATACTATTACATCCAAGGGCATACAGTAATTCGGCTGCAATAACTAAGAACATCGTAAGTTATCAATTGCGGAAACAGGTGCCGCTGCCCTAAGTATTTAAAGAGGACATTAACTATCGTTTAAAAGTTTCTGGTCCACCAGGACCCCAGATAAGTAACTTTTCATGAATCTAATTTTATATATTATTGAAAATATATATATATAAATATATATATATATATATATATATATATATATATATATATATATATATATATATATATATATATATATATATATATATATATATATATATATATATATTTAAATTATTTTCAATAATATATAAAATTAGATTCATGAAAAGTTACTTATCTGGGGTCCTGGTGGACCAGAAACATTTAAACGATAGTTAATGTCCTCTTTAAATACTTAGGGCAGCGGCACCTGTTTCCGCAATTGATAACAATTGATAACTGATATATATATATATATATATATATATATATATATATATATATATATATATATATATATATATATATATATATATATATATATATATATATATATATATATATATATATATATATATATATATCTATATATATATATATATATATCTATATATATATATATATATATATATATATATATATATATATATATATATATATATATATATATATATATATATATATATATATATATATATATATATATATATATATATATATATATATATATATATATATATATATATATATATATATATATATATATATATATATATATATATATATATATATATATATATATATATATATATATATATATATATATATATATATATATTCTTACTTAAACAAACTCTGGCTAGAAGATAATATATTAAATTAAAACAAAATTAAATTCAAAATGGAAATACGAAACATTTGAAAAAGTTGGCATTTATCGTTCTTCCACATAACTGTTCATTTTTATTCGTAATGATAATATTATATCCATGATGTAGATTAATGATGATTTCAATAGTGAATAATGTTTATATAAATTTGTTTTATAGGTAAAATGTTCATCTCAGCCTAGTTGCAATGATTTAAAGAACAGTCCAATCATTGCAATCTTCTGCAGATTACACAACAATACTGACGTCATCCACTTACACAGGGCAATCGCCAGGATCTGAACGATTGCAGATGACGTGGTGATTTACGATTCCTCACCTAACCTCTCGGCCACTATCCAGAGGATCTCCGAAGCGCTCGAAGCACTGGAAGAGCACTTAAATAACGCGGGCTTAGCTATCTCTCCCCCCAAGAGCAGTGCCGTAATCTTTTCTCGGAGAAAAATCCCCCCGCTAGTGAGCATAGCCTATAAGGATTCATCCATCCCACTCAGATCTCAAGCCAAATTTCTCGGCGTTACCCTAGACTCAAAACTCCTGTGGAGGAGCTATATCGACCAGGTTGTGGCCAGAGGTGAGAAGTCTCTGAACATCCTTCGGGCCATCAGCGGGGTGTGGTGGGGTTCCCACCCCTTTACGGTTAAACTCCTTTATAACTGCCTAATTCGGTCGCATATTGATTATGCTGCCTTCATTTGCTTCCCGCTAAGCAAGCACCTGCAACACAAACTAAACTGCCTGCAATTTAAGGGACTCAGATGCACCATCGGCGCTATGAGAAGTTCCCCTACTAATGCCCTCCTCGTCGAATCCTGTGAACCCCCGGTCAACCTGCGCTGTCAACTTCTGGCAGATAGGTTTTATCTTAAACGTCTTCAATTAAACAACCACCCTCTAATTCCAAAACTTACCATACTTTCTGAATTATCATTAAACATCCCTAACAGCAAAGCCCCCACTCTTTGCGTCAGCCATAGAAAGCTCTCCCGATACAAGGACTCCATATTCAGAAACTCTCTTCTCCCTGGCTTCAGTCTTCCCTTTTTTGAGAGGTTCACTACCCTCAATATTATCCCCCAAACGGTATTGAGGAAACCCCCAACGGGAGAACGACCATCCCCCTGAACAATGAAATATTTTCTAATTTTGTGTATTCCTCTTTCCCAGGGTGGGATCTCATCTTTACAGATGGGTCTAAGGCTGAGGCTGGTACATATGTAGGTGTAGGCGTTTTCCACCTAAATCGCAAGCTCCCCCTTATGTTCAAACTCCACAACCGGGCCTCAATCTACACCGCTGAGAGCGTCGCCCTCTTGAAAGCTTTAGAATATGTTTCGGTCAACCATATATCTCCATGCGTCATCTTCTCGGACTCCCTAAGCCTGGTTGAAAAAATGAACAACCCTGCAATTTCTCATCGACCAACCCATATTGAGAACTCTATCAGGTCTCTGTTTTGTACTGTTAGGGAAGGAGGGGGTGAAGTAATCCTCACATGGATCCCTGGCCATGCTGGAATAGCAGGCAATGAAACGGCAGACAGTCTGGCTAATGAAGCCCGCTCTAAGGGAGTTCTCCTCCAGGTTAAGATCCCGGCGTCTGATCTTCTCCCCCTGATTGAAGAGGGGATGAGAAATCAGTGGGAGAAGGTCTGGCGCTCCTCGCATAAGACTAAGGGTATTCATTACTCCCAAATTAATCCTCTGATCATCAATAAGCCGTGGTTTTACAAAAAGCCGTTTAAACGGAAGGAAATTTCCATTATAAGCAGAATGCGCCTGGGCCACTGCTCGGCGCCTGCTCATCTTTATCGTCTAAACATTATTTCTTCTCCCCAGTGCGACTGTGGTTTCTCCTCCTGCACAGTTGATCACCTCTTTTTCAACTGTCCCCTCCTTAATAATTTCCCTTCTTTTATCCCAAACCTTATCCAAATGAAAATTCAACTTCCTACCAAAGTTGACATCCTTTTAGCATCTAACTCTATAAAAATTTATAGAATTATAGCCAAATTCATCTCCCTCAACCATTTGGCCATTTAGAGCCCCCCAAAAAAGTCTTCACGGGGTCGGCTCTCTCCTAGGGCTGACCGGGACTCGGTCGCTTTCAGTGTCGGGCCGGGGGGAATGTGACTCTCGTTGGCGCCTCGGGTCAGTGGAAAAAGCTACTGAATACAGTGGATTTTTGGCTGCAAGCAGGAGCTGATGGATGGCACATTGTCACAATGGCCGGGTGCAAGGGGGTGGCTTCGGTCTCGGCGGGCGTGGGGGGTGCCGCCCCTAATCCTAATCCTGAATCCCCCTCCCTTCTCTTACTTCCAGCACCTCAGACCACATAGTAAGACTAACTCTCCCTAACCTAAAAGATACTTTCCAAGACCTATTCCCACTATCCTTTCCTGCAATACTTATGTCTCATCGTCTAAATTATTAACTAAATCATTCCCTAACAGGCATCCCTTCTTACGTTTATCCCTGTAATGTCCATATTGTGGTTCCTATGTTACGTACTTAAAACAGTGTTGTCCCTTCTCTTTGTCCGTAGGTTGGCTACTAACCATAGTTCCAACCCCGTTGTCAAGACAAAACAGGAAACGAAGAAGAATTTCCAATATTGGCACAATCGCCAGCAACCAAGCTGCGTGGAATTGCCACAATTAAGAAGAAGAAGAAGAAGAACGATTGTATGCAGATGACAACGCGACAGGAAGAGGCGAATGATTATAACCGTTGAAAGAACGCCGACCGAGCCAAAGAAAATTAAATATTTAGATGTCGTATAGAGTTGCATGTCTTATACGGTCGAATCGCCTTACCTGAGAGGATATCCTTACTTAAGGCAAAATTTCGATTAAATTTTGATTGACTTTATTTCCACTTTTCAGAAACTTCCCATCCCTACTGTTTCTGTCATAGTAAACTTCAAGCGTCTAATTTGCTTGTGCTCATATTTTTTTCTTTTGTTGCAGACATATTTGGTTATATCAGATTACGAAGTCGCGGCACGAAGGTAAGCTTTGTTTTTATTAAAATAAATTTCGAAATATATCGTGATGTAGGAAAGAGACATATTTAGTTAGTGTACTACTAAATAAAAACCATATCAACAATATATGCATTAATACAGTAATAACAATATATTTTTTGTAAGGGTTTGCCTTTTTAGTGGTAATATTAACTTTTTTTCAGGGTTTCAGATTATAAGTTCTATAACGTATATTTTGTAAGAAATAAGAACATTAACATGCATGCCATTGATTCGGCACTACAAATTAACATTAATAAACGATTTCATTTCAATATTTCTGTGACTTATTTTTTTTGAAAATAAAAATATTACAAAAGCTTTTTTTTCTTTGTATTTTATTCATAACGATTCTTTATAAAATTAAAAGTGTCTCAAGTTCAAACATAAGGATCTAACATGATTCTTTCGTGTATTTTTCATGCCTGTCTCAAGTATGACAACCTTGGCAGCTGACATGAGACAGTAGGGTTTTTTTTTGTGTGAAAATTTAATTTAATATATTTTTGTGTTAAAGTCAACTTACAGACTTTCACCTGAAATTGGTTGAAAGTTTGTTGCAATAATTAAATCCATTGTACATTTATTTTTTGTTTAAAGTCAAAATCTGACTCAAGTAAGGCGACTCGGCGGTAATACATAAGTAAGTAATAAAAAAAATACATAATCATTTCGATATTTAAATAAAAATCTTGTGTGGGGGTACATTTAGACTCATATTAATATAAACTAAGTAGGTACCTACTAATCTGAGCTCGCCTGAAGGTCCAATGAAAATATCTTGTTTATTTTCGGATTTTAATTACTTGACTTCATCATCGCTCCATGCATTGCCAGGAATTCATGTTATATTAGTGCCTATTCTTAAATTAACGAGACCAATTAAGGATTTATTTTTAATTTCAATCATATTATTTTTTAAGTCACCGTAGTAGAGATTATTTTATTAAAAATTTAAGCTTACCTTGTGCATGCAAATCATCAGTTAAAAACTTTCGTAATACTTCGTTTAGGTATGACTGCAGTATAGGAACCTACCTTGGATTTTTGATTTTTAAACTTCACCGAACTATATTCGCCACGCAGATTCCGAATCTGCAATAATCTTTTGTCGCTCTCAATAAATAAGCGAGATAAAGGCATTTAAAGTTTGCATACTAATCGTCAACAAAACGGCCATATTGTTTCAGAGATAGCGTCGGAATATAGTCGATAAATCGGGGGTTCTCTAATATCGATTACAATTCGCGATATTGCAAAAATGATGGCAAGGTCGTGAAAAAGCGTGTGCGATATTTAAAAAAAATAGACTCTTTTCGAGGTTTTTTTCAATGACTGCGTTTTGGTAACAAAAGGTATCCTGAAACAATAGAAAATTCCTAAATATTTGAATATCACCGCAAGTAAATCTTTTTTTTCGAATTTCGCGCAAAATTCAAAAAAAAAATTTGTCTGCGGCGCTATTGATGTTAACATGACAATGTATTAGCGATATTTCGTTTTTTTCGAGGTTTTTACAAAATGACTTTGGTGATAATAACAAAAGGTAACCTGAAACAAACGAAATTTCTTCAATATCAAATTAACACCATGTGTTAGTGCCATGTGTTAGCGATCATCTAAAACAATTGGACAATTTTCGAAGTTTTTACGAAATGACTTGGTGTATTGATGACTAAAGGTAACCTGAAATAAACGACATTTCAGGATATCTTCTGTCATAAATATGCAAAGTCATTGAAAAAACATCGAAAATAGAGCCCTTTTTTAAGTTTCGCAAAAATATGTATTTTTCCAATCGGTTTTTTTTCAAAATATTTCGATTAATCTAAAAACTCTACAAATTGTCATAATTCCTGTAATATCGCTAATTGTTATCGATATTAGGATATACTCGAAAGTGTCCAACACGGTATGTACAAACAAAATGGCCGCAACTTTCTTGACATTGGGATGAAAAAATTGAACGCCTTTATCTCGCGTATTTATTGAGATCGAATAGAGATTATGGGAGATTCGCTATCAGCGTGGTGAATATAGCGTGGTGAATTTTATTTTGGCCTATTTCTTTACATATAAAATTTAAACTTTGAATGCCTATATCTCGCTTATTTATAGCGACCGACACAATTTTCTTCCAGATTTAGCATTGAAATAAAACAATCTATTAGTCTATATATTTTTGTTTTTTTTTTTTGAGAGAGGTTCCTATACTGCAGTTATTCCTAAAGTAACTTGGTAGCACTGCTTTTAAATTGCGTTCCATGTTGACGAAAAAAAGAACAAAAAAAAGAAAAACCCGTCAATATGACAAAAAAACATGACATTTAGTTCGTATACAGAGTGCGTTTTAATTTACTGGCATTCTTGAAGTGGGTGAATCAGTACTACAAACAAGCAACTTTTGATAAAAATTCGAGGAAAATATATATATTTTTTAAAATTCAAATTTTATCCTCTTTGAAAAAAGGTATAAAAAGCAGCGTTGAGCACGCTGCGCCATCTAGCAATAGGTAAAATGTCGCGAATATTGTTTATTCGCTATATTTTACCTACCGCTAGACGGCGCAGAGCGCTCAACGCTTGTCAAACTTTTATTGCAAAAATTAGGTTGTACAAATTTAGGATTTTTTTTTAGGTTTTTACAGTTTCTTATTACAGTTTTAAGCTTAGGATTATTTGCTCTTACTGATTTACCCACTTTAAGGATACCGGTTAATTAGACCTCTCCTTGTATATTTGCCAGCAGCGGATTTAAAAAAAATAGCTTCCTATATAGCCCACTGCCACAGTTGCCTGGCAGACAATAATTGTAAAATATAATAAAATTAAGTCTTTTTAAATATCGTTTGAAGTTTTGCGTCAATCTCTCGAATGCATCTGAAGAAAAATAACAGTAAAGTTTAATAAGTGACCCATAAATTATTAAAGTACGATATACGATACGATGATTTTTACTTCATATTTTCTTTGCTATTTTCATATGTCAGGCAGTCACATCTCCAATTTGTTGTTTTTTCTATACTTTTTTAAAAAGTGTTTGCCGGGCTTGAGCGACGGTCTGGCCGACTTTTTCTCGAAAATCTAAGCTGCGATTGAATTGTGAGTAAATTTGAACATTGCAGCGCGTTATTTCTTCTTTAAACGCCGTGTTTTCGAACTTCGAAACGCAAATCCCGTTCCCTCTAAATTCTTTGTTATATGCGTGTGAAGACACGTTTCCGCTTTCGAAAATGTTGGATGCGATTGCCGAGTGTTTAGTTTCAGTATTGGCCAGTGTTTAGTTTCAGTTTTGTTAGAATTTCCGCTAAATACTTAGGGGTTAGTGTGAGTCATATTTATTGTTGAGATGTTTAAAAGTCCTAGAAGAGTGGGGTGAGTTATTCTGGGCTTCTTCAAAAATGACCCAATTATGTTCAGGATGCTTACTTATGAGGAGATGTGAGGAGTTGTATGGATGTTGCACAAGTTACCTGGGCAATTAGACAGTCTTCTTTTTACCACAAACTACTATATTTTTTGCCCAGGGGGAGGGGGGGGGGGGGGGGGTTGGAGGGTGATTTATAAAAAAAATGCATGCTAATGCACACTCTATGGTCCATTTGATTTAAGTAGATGCCAAATATTTCATGAATAGTAAGCAGTTATTATATGTGTAAACTTCAAAACATCTGTTACGAATATTTTTCATGAATATATTAAAGCCTCCAGTACTCGTTAAAAATAGATTTAACTTAGTAAAATGGCATTTTAAAATAAAATAAAAATATAATTGAGTACGCACACAGTGACAATTTTATGTGATTTGACAGCTCGCTTTTGTGGCAGTCTCAAGAATGAAATCATTTTAATTGATAAATGTGAATAATCAATATTTTCCATTAGTTTTTAGTTATACTGATAATTATTTTGCATTGAAATAACTTTTTTTTGTGATTTTTATGACTTTGGTCATTTAAATCATCGATATATATATATATGATCCCCTAGAGGGGCCTTTCGCGCTCGAAAATGACCCCACTACTGAAACAGGTGTGAGAGCTGCCGCGAAGAATATTGGCGCGCTATTCTCTCGCATAGTGTTCAATTTACTGCTCTCTCTGTCACATGATTTACTAGCAAAGGGTAGTGGAGCCAACTTATTTGTATGTGAGGGCATATCTAGCTAATATATCGATGATAAAAATGGGAGGTTTTACGAAACACTTTCGCTTTTTTCCTTCGCTTTAATTTATTCCTGAAAAAACTTGTTATCCTTTGCACTCGGGGCGATTTTGGCTATATTCGGAAAGCATTTTACAGGTACTTTGAAATCATTTTATACTCAAACAAACGTATACAAATAATAAAATTTCACCAATTTATTTATGTTTACATTGAATAACTTGGGTTGTCGACTACAACGGGCGAGCCCGTCACCTCAGGAAGTTTTAACGATTAGTCGTTCTATCTCCCTGGAGTGAACGTAGAAGACTTGGGACAAAACAGTCCACCATCTAGCTACGTCACAAGCCCGTAAGAAGCCAACGCCTTAACCGCGAGATAGCCAGGGATGTTACCTGGCGGGCCGACACTCGCGCCCTTACTTCCAATTGTGACCTGATTACTCCGGTCTCTCGATTGGTTCCGAGTTCGAGGTCGCTTGCCCGGTCCTCTCCCTTACGAAGCGGTGAAACGGTGTATACCGAATCTGTCGCGGACCACAGCGTCCTTTACCCGGCTGTTCACCCAGGATCGGATGGCCGATGGTCGTTTCAAGAGCAATCGCCGTAAGGTCCGCAACCACCCCCGCTCTATAGGAAACAGTACTGCTTCCAGACTCCCCCGACTGTTAGTCAGAGTGCACAATCGAATACATTACATTGAATACAACAAATTTTTGTGCGGCTCAAATAGACACATTATACCGCCTGGATGCCGTAGCGGCACCATTCTCGTTGACGCAATAAAATGCCCTGGCGTAGTGGCGCCACTTGAGTACAAAGGGTTAAACCCCAAAACTTTCTAATTTAAAAATTATATTTAATTAGTAGCTCAGTCAAATAAGCTTTAGATTCATAACCACGTTTTATTTTTTTCCATGGATTGTATACATAAATAGAACAACTATATAAAAAATCTAGAAAAATCATATGTTGCTTTTCTTTCAGAATGTGAACGAGACTGCATCCGAATTTTAACGAATAATTAAACGCTACGACTTAAGCCAAAGGAATAATGGCGGAGCCCGCTACTGAAGATCCGGCCTTACCGCCTGCAGAAATCCGCTTGAAGCGGTTTTTGTATACAGGTCTTGAGATACCGAAGTATTATCCAGGCGATTGGACGACACACCGGTATTATGTGTTGGAAGATCGGCCTGCGCTGACCGAGCTAATCAACGATCCGGAGAAATGTCACAGCGTTGTACAGATTGTTAAAAAGGTAATGAATATTACAATACAATATTTATACAGGTAATTTTAATTAACTGACATCCTTGAAGTGCGTGAATCAGTACCGGAACTTACCACCCGTTCACTCCCCCGGCTTTGAAGGGGGGTGGTAAGGTGAACGCTCGCTCGGGGTGCTCGCCTACCGCAGAGGCAAATCCACGGAAACCGCTCTGCTCTACCTAGTAGACGGAGTGGAAAAGGCATTGGAAGACAAACAAATCGCAGTATGCGCATTTTTAGACATTGAGGGCGCCTTCGAGAAAACCCCAATTAAATCACTGGTGAAGGGGCTAGAGTCAAAACAAGTTGACAACACCACAACCAGATGGGTGAAAGCGATGCTCTCAAACCGCACGGCCAAGGTAGCTCTTCACGGAACAAACCTTGAAGTCACCACTACAAGAGGCTGCCCGCAGGGAGGCGTACTCTCGCCCCTACTATGGACTCTTGCAATAGATCAACTCCTGCATAGGATGGCAGAGGCCAGGATAGACACACAGGGCTATGCTGATGACCTAGTAGTCATTGTCCGGGGCTTCTGCCAAAACACGATCTCACACATGATGCAAAAAGCATTAACAATCGTTAGCAATTGGTGCAGAGAGAACGAATTATCGGTCAACGCCGATAAGACCGTCCTCGTGCCATTTACCAACAAACGTCAACTAGGTGGACTAAAAATGCCATTCCTAAACCACAGGCAGATTCCTTTCTCCAAGGAAGTAAAGTATCTGGGAGTCACGCTCGACCAGAGACTCACCTGGAACAGCCACCTAGACAAAACAATTCAAAAAGCTAAAAGTGCTTTGGGTATAAGCAGAAGACTGGCAGGGAAAAACTGGGGCCTTAACCCCAAGATCTCCCACTGGCTATACACTGCCATTGTGAGGCCGATAATCTCGTACGCCTCGGTGGTATGGTGCAACAAAGCCACCCAGAAAACTGTGATTACCAAACTAAACAATATCCAAAGGACGGCGTGCCTCATGACAACTGGCGCAATGTCCTCCACTCCCGGAGCAGCTCTAGATGCACTGCTGAACTTACCGCCCCTACACATTCATTTGCAACTGGTGGCGAAAGCCAGCATGTACAGGCTATCTGCCCGAGAGAAGGTAAACTGGATCTCACAAGCACTAAGATCAGTTCATGACTCAGTCAGTGAAAATCCAACCCTCAACATGGTATCAGACACCATGCTCCCACTCCTAAACTTTGGAAAACTTTTTACAGTGGAACTGCCGCCCAGAGACGACTGGCTAAAAAGCCAACTGCAATGGGAAGCCGGTAGCCTTAAATGGTATACTGATGGGTCCAAATCGGGACTTGACGTAGGCTGTGGTATATATGGAGAGCGACCAAACTTCGAAAGAAGTTTGGTCGCTGCACTTCGAGAAGTTTGTTAAAATACGCCTCCATATTCCAAGCGGAGGTTTACGCCATTATTGAATGTGCGGATATCAATCTCCAAAAGGACTACGCCAACCACCGTATCTATATCCACTCGGATAGCAAAGCAGCTCTTATGGCACTGGCCTCGAATACCATTAATTCAAAGCTAGTGCAAAACTGCATATCACTACTGAATTCCCTGGGCGAAAAGAACAGGGTAATTCTAAGATGGGTTCCCGGCCATGCAGGAATCGACGGAAATGAAAAAACCGACGAACTTGCTAGGACGGGAGCAAAGGGAACGTTATACGGCCCTGAACCTTGCTGTGGCGTACCAAAAAGCCTTGCAAACCTAATGCTCAAACAAATGTGTTTAGAACAATCCTGCATCCTGTGTTCCAAAGCGCTTATTAAGGCTTACGACCGTAAGACGGCCAGTGAGGCCCTATCGTTAAATAGGAACAATCTACGCATACTAGTGAGGTCGCTCACGGGGCATTGTGGCCTGAACAAACACATGTTCAACCTCAAACTCAGAGACACAAAAATGTGCAGGTTCTGCCAAGGGGCAGAGGAAACTCCCCAGCACGTCATGTGCGAGTGCGGCCCGCTGATGCGAGAAAGATACACCCACTTGGGTGGTCACTACCTCCAACCTGAGGAGGTAAAACACTCTGGTGCCAAAAGCCTGCTGCGGTTCTTAAATGACACGAGGCTTAGCGCTGAACTGTAGTAGGTGGCGAACACAATAGATCAGCAATGGTCGCAGTGTTACAAGGCTCATAAAGACCTTAGAAAAGCCCCACTCAACAAATAAAAAAAAAAAGGTGAATGCTCACATGTAGCAAGACAGCTGTCCTAAACCTACCACAGTCGTTAGTCTGTAATTCACCGCTCACCCCCCAGAAGTGTAATAATGGTAATATGATGGGCCCGACTCCGGTTGGCAAATTCGATGGCAGCTTTCTTTGTATTTTATTTATTCAAATTCAAAAATCAATTTGATATTTTCAAACAGTTTGAGAAGCATTATCAAAAAATTGCCATTGTCTGTGACGCAGAGCAATATAGCGTCTAGCGCATTCAGTGCGCGGAGTTACGCGCAATAATGTTTATCTTATACGCTTAATTTCCTGTGTTTAGTAATGATCCATTACAGTGTGGAATTTTCACTCGTGCAATTAGATTTTCGGCATAAAAGTTTCTTTTCAGTGATCAGTGCAGTTGGATACATGACTGGTCCACAGGCTTATTTTGCTTGGTCCATCGCCGGTTGATTGCATACAAATTATTTTATGTTTGTACCCTTGTTTTTCCGCTTCGCTTTGCGATTATGCGATAATTATTGTAATTTTATTTACATCACGATTGTATAGGGTTTTCCAATAAGGGCAGATCGATGTCGACAACTAGAGCTGTCACCTCAGGAAGTTTTAACAATTAGTCGTTCTGTCTCCCTGAAGTGAGCGCAGAAGACTTGGACAAAACAGTCCACCGTCAAGCTCCACCACATGCCCGTAAGAGACCAACGCTTTAACCGCGAGATAGCCAGGAGTGTTTCCCAGCTGGCTTACACTCACGCCCTTACTTCCAATAGCGACCAGATTACTCCAGTCTCTCGATTGGTTACGAGTTCGAGGTCGCTTGCGCGGTCCTCTCCCTTACGAAACGGTGTATACCGAATCTATCGTGGACCATGGCATCCTTTGCCCGGCTGTTCACCCAGGATCGGGTAGCCGATGGTCGTTTCAAGAGCAGTCGCCGTAAGGTCCGCAACCACCCCCGCTCTATAGGAAATAGTACTGCTTCCAGACTCAGAGTGCGCAATCGATTGGCTTATGCCGCACGGTGCGCAGACCGTCCAGGAGCGCTAGAAGATTGATTCCTAGGGGAAACTAATCCTAAGGCCAGAGTCCTACCCAGGCTCGCGCTCATGCACTAAAGTTTTAACTTGCTGCTTAATTGAGTAACTTGCCATGGTGATTTAGCATCATTGACTGAATAATAAATAACATATTTAACCCGCTGAGCACGTAACATCCATTTGGGGACATGTATGGCGGCCGCCTACAATCCGTAACATCCGATTTTGGATATCGCGCTCGCCGCTGCGAAAAATGCAATTTACGATTCGAATCGTCGTACTTAATGCTTTCTGACCGCGGGACGACATGGCCAAATAATCTTTCATTCGCCGGCCAACGAAAATAAAACCGATCGCCGATTTAAAAAGTCAGCATTAGACGTCAAAACACCAGTCTTGATCGGCCACCCCGCGGCGGCGTATAGTTCCGCGAAATGTTTGTTTTGTGAAGTGTTTTGTGGATATAAGTGCAGTGTATACCGGATAAAAGTGAGTAATTTCCATTTTTTAGTAGTTTAAGCATTAGGATTAGTCAATTTAGACAGTCCATTTGCTGTTTTTCACGAATTTTCGAAGAAAACACTTTGGCAACAACATACGGCTCGCGAAAAAATGGCCGTTTTTATTTTGTAATGTTTGTGAAATATTCCGATATATCGCGAAACATGACGTAATGTCGCTTTAATTTACTAATAAAATAGGTATTGCTTCATTTACATCCTAAGTTATCACATAATTAGGCGTATTTTGAACATTATATGTTGTTTTCTAATATGGCTCGCGAAAATGAAACTTGTTTTGATAATTACTATGAGAGAAAAAAGTGCGATTTTCCATAGTTTTTCGATGAAATGTGACTCTTTGGAGTATAGTAATTAGTTATTAGACATATAATAAGTCTATGATAAGACAATATAATTGAAAAAATCTAACGAATTTTATATTATGAATTTAATTTTATATTCAAAGTTTATTATTAGGTTCGGACGCGGAAACTCTCAAAACTTTAGATTTTTCTATAATATCAGACAAAGCTCAAAGTTCTGGTGTGATTTCTAAGAAGAAGTGATGTAGTAATAAAGTTATTTTGAAAGAATTTCATATAAAAAAATACCATAAGTAGTCACAAATTAAAAATTAAAAAATTTTTTTTTTACGAGAATACATAAAATTTTTCTTGGCTGAATAAATAAATATTTTTTCCGTATTTTTGTATGCAAACAAGTAAAAAAAAATATCGTTTTGGTAAAGCATTTAATAAAGAACATACACCCTTGTGCAAATTAATGTGGACAAAGCATATTTTTCATACTGGTAAAGATTTTGCTTCACGTTTTGTTATGTCAACAATATTAGCAGCTGTCAACGTCACATTAGTGTCAGGTAACCTCAATCAATCACACAGGTGTGTTGTTGCATGAGTAGTTTACAAATTTTTGAGTGTTTCGACTTTTTGGCGATACGTCTGAGATTTTTTACTTTTTCTTTAGTTTTCAGTGACAGTTTGGGTGTATATGAGTAATAGATATTTCAATAGAAGTTCGTTCTAAGGTTATTACACTATCTGAACATACTGAAAAGACTCAAAGGCAGATTTTAGAAGAGTGTGGCATTTCTAAAAGTGCAGTTAACAAACTGATCAAACTCAATCGAGAAACTGACTCAATTTCACCACGAAGAGAGGGAAATGTGGCCGATAAAGAAAAACTACCAAGAAAGATGATATGTTTTTGTTGAGGAACAGTAAAATATACTCCACAAAGACCAGCGAAGACTTACAGAGATAGTTAGCTGTTACTGGGACAAGTGTACATGCCTCGACAGTACGGCGTCGTCTGCTAGAAGTTGGGCGAAAGGCTCGAACACCCCTTAAGAAGCAACTCTTAACTGCTGTGATGAAGAAGAAAAGGATGGTTTAGGCACAGAAATTTAAAGGGTGGAATCAAGATGACTGGAAAAAGGTGTTGTTTCCAGATGAAAGCCATTTCTTTGTCCAGGGTATGCGTCATCAGTTTGTACGCCGGACCGATGGTGAATCACTTTCATTAGCTAACATTCAGCAATCAGGTAAACACCCCGTGAAGCAAATGTTTTGGGGCTGTTTCTCCTTTAATGGTACAGGACCATTGGTACCCATCATAGGGATGATAAAAAGTGAAAAATACATAAAGGATTTGCAAAATAGAATGGTCCCTGAGCTTTCAAAAATAAATTTGGAAACCCCCATTTTCCAACAAGACCTGGCACCTTGCCATTCATCGATGATTGTGAAAAAAATCTTCACTGGCAATGGGATAAACGTTTTTGATTGGCCTGGCAACTCATTGGACCTCAATCCAATTGAGAATGTGTGGTCTATCTGCAAGACAAGGCCCAGAAAGATGGACTGCACAACGAAAACCAACTTGATCGAGTCAGTGATTTAAGTGTGGCCTCAGGATCCAAAAATTCAAACAACTGCAAATCGCTGGTAGAATCAATGCCGAAATGCATTAATATGGTGATGCAAGCCAAGGGGGGACATATCAAATATTAATTTTATGACATTGTATCTGATTGTATTTTTTGTAAGAATAAAACACTTTTTTAAAGAAAAAATGTTTTGTCCACATTAATTTGCACAAGGGTGTAACTGTATTTACAATTTTTGATATTTACAAAAACTGTATTTACAAAAAAATCGAAATGATTTTATAGGCGAGTTTTTTCAGTTTGCCAATTTTGTAATATTTATTCATTATTATCTTAATTGTTTTACGAGATAAGGTTATAATGTTTTATATGTCAAATTTCAATGCGATCATTTTGATCTTTATCTTTTTTTAATACGTTTAGTGGTTTATAAGTTATGATCGTTTTTCTCAAGGCCGTTGACTCGCGTCGATTTTTTGCGCGAATATGTCGCGCGCAAAAGTGATAGGTGAGTTTTTACCTCGCAACAGGAGGGGTTAACAGATGCCGCCAAAGACTGTCAACATCGACCCACCCTTATTGAAAAAACGTATATCAATATTTTAATTTTATTAACGCCATTTCTTGGTTACTTGTGCTACTATTGTAAAATGTAATAATTGTGAGCTCACTATATATAGTAATTCCACCGCTAGATAGGAAACTGTGTTTTTTTTCTTTATTGATTTGTTCTAAATTATTGTTTTCTCTACTATTTGGTATACTTTAGCCCTCTTTTATTTCTAAACGTAAACGTTCCCAAACGACTTGTTTATCTTTTTAGATCAGAGCCAGCGCCTCTAGCTTTGCTTTGCGACTATTGTGAAATATAATTGTGACCTCACCAGATTTTGTTTATGCTGAAGCGCGCGCAACTCATCAAACTGTATTTAAAAAAAACTAGTTTTTTGAATCAAAAAAACTTTTTTGCGAACAAATTATTTTTAAAAGTTGCTTATATTTTGATACTGATTCACCGGTTAGTTAAAACTCATCTCATGAATTGACTTTTTATCACAAACTCTGATTGTGAGCCAATGCATTGACTGGGAGGTCGGTTGAGTCGCACCCTGGATTGTAAATAGGGGGCACCACCGCCGATTGCAGTTTGCCGGGCTATTTAGGGTTGGTTAGAAGAGATTGTCATATGACATTAAACCCGACCATTGTGAAATTTCACAATAAAGAGTATAAACAAACAAAGTTTGTCTTGAAGGTCAGACCAAGTATTTCAGAGAAACCGCTATCTGCACACATCACCGGAGACTTCCATGATGATGATCAAACTGCATTGCGACAGCTTGTCGAGAAGACCACCTGAGATCGTTTCAAATTGAAGAGACGAAGTCGTCACAAAGACATCCGATTTGAATCAACAGCGATACTTTATTTTTATGAATTTATAATTATTTACTAATGACCGTCGCTGTTGATTTCTGGATCCAAACCGACGGCTGCTGCCGAGGCGCCTACTTTTATTCGACGTCTCACAGTGGCGTTGCCCTTGTAAAAAAAAAAATAGACGTAAATAAAATAGACGGAAATAAAATGGACGGAATTATAATAGACAGAAATAAAATAAAATAAAAAGACGGAAATAAAGAAAGACGGAAATTGAGCCCCTCTGATACGATCAAGACCATTTCCAGGTTGAAGTCTGTCTGTATGTCTGTCTGTATATCTGTCTGTGTCTGTATTTCCCCACGATAGAACAAATTCTCAAATCAGATTGAGCTGAAATTTGGTATGCAGGCATCATTTGGACATGGTTCATGGCCATCATTTGGAAAAGGTTGTGGTTGAAATCAGTCCATCAGGGGGAGCACTAGTCATATATCAGTCTCGAAATATTGTACTTGTACACTTGAAATTTGGTAAACAGATCGTTGGACCGAAATCACATTGTGAATTTTTTGTTGGAACATCTCATATACAAGCTGCACTAATAATATTTGAATTCCGCCATATATTTTAATAACATATTACACCAAGCTGCCTGAGACTAGTCGAGAAACGAACCGTGCTGCCTGAGGCATCGCAACGGGACTCAGACGGGTTCGTCCGCCCCCCGTGAGAGGGCACTCATCGCTTTTATTTATTAAATTAAAATTCAGATGAAATTAGTCCTTAGCTACTTACCGGGAAAGTCTTGGGGTAACACAACCGATGTTTTCCTGGAGTTGGCGATGGGCTCGTTGCTTTCGAGGCGTCTGAAGGGACCTTTCGGAAGAAGGTAATCAAAAATAGCATTGCATCTTTTTTGGTCAATTTGGTACATAAATGCTGTATATAATACAAATTGTCCCATCTTACCTAATAATTAATCGTGTCCATCATGTATATTATATATTTATAAAGTATGTTTGGAGGCCAGCCGAAAAGGCTACGTGCGGATCTGTCAAAGACCGATCGGCCTTTTGCAGTAGTTATCAGATCTGCACGTAGCCATTTCGACTGGCCTCTATATATATTATATAAATATATAATATGCATGACTAAGCAGATGAATTATTACGTAACAATAACAATTCTCTCTTGGCTGCTGCCATTAAGGATGCGAGACAGCACGAACGCCAAATCAATGTATGCTGGCTCGACCTAAAGAATGCCTTTGGGTCAGTTCGGCACAGTCTCCTTCACTTTGCGCTCCGCTGGTACAACTTCTCACCTGTGGTGCGTGACATTGTAGCCTCCTACTACAACTGTCTGACGTTCCATGTCAAAACGCAAGAATGGACTACCCGCTCTATATCATATTCAATTGGACTGTTTCAGGGCTGTTGCCTTTCTCCAACGATATTCAATATCGTTTTCAATATGCTGCTGGAAAGCCTGACCCAGTTCGACAAGAAGTGGGGTTACCGTTTTAAAACAGACGGCCAATACATATCGTCGTGCCTCGCTTTTGCCGACGACCTAACTTTTATCACCAGGAGCCCCAAGCAGCTTTCCCTGCTATTACAGAAAGTGGAGCTGTTCTGCGACTGGTCAGGCTGGATAAAAGTGAAGCCCTCCAAATGTTTTTGCCTTGGACTCGCCCGCATAGACACAAAATTTACGTCCTATGACCCAAAATTGGTCTATAAGGGCTCTATTATCTCCCTTATAGACCCAAATAACCACTTCAAATTTCATGGCAAAAAAATCACCTGCCAGGGAAAAGACCTCTCTGGCGATCATGTTATAGAACATTTCAGTAGTTGCCTGGAAAAGATAGATGCATTGCTAATTTCTGGCCCTCGTAAGGCTTGGATCTATGACAACTATCTAACTTCACATTTGTCATGGCCCTTTCTTATTTACGATTTCACCAAAACCCAACTGTCTCGTCTGGATGCACTGGTGACAGCTAGTCTAAAATCCTGGTTGTCCTTAGCCAAACCAGCTGACCCCTCGACTCTCTTCAGGTCCAAACACAATTTTAGGCTAGCTCTAAAACTGCCCTCTCTGCTCTACGCCAACTCCAGAATAACCAAATATTCGATTCTAAGTAATTCCAAGGATCCGGCAATATCGAAGCACGTAGTAAGTGGCCGTAGTGAGTCAAATGATCTACAAGCCCGCGTAGACTTCCACAAAAAGTTCCTTACTGGAATCAGCCAGAATGACACTGGTCTGGGGTATGGCAGTACAACCATGAGCGATGTGGACTTGAAGAAGTTTCTCTTGCGGGGAGATTACGACAGCAAAAGTATGGCTCATGCTATTGGCCTTCAATGCCAGAATGATTGGACATCAATTGGAGACTTTTGCATTCCTCCTCCAATGCACTGGAAAGTAATGTTGTATGACTGGACGCCAGAGATGCTTAAATTTTATTTAAATGCCTTTCAGCACACACTTCCAGACCCCAGTAACCTCGCTCATTGGAGCTATGCCGAGCATAGTTCATGTCCCCTTTGTAGCAACACCCCTTGCACAGCTAGACATATTCTAGCTGGCTGCAAGGTGGCCTTGGATCAAGGACGGTACACTTACCACCACGACAAAGTCCTTGCTGTTATTCGCGAGGTACTTAGCCTCTCAGTGGCTCGTGCCAACAAGGGTTCCACAGTATCTTCCAAACCCCCAATACAGTTTGTGCGGGTTGGCTCTAAAGGCAAAAAACATCTCACTGCAAAACCTTTCTCAATAATCGAGAAAGCTTCAGATTGGATTATAGAGGTCGATTCGGTCTCTAAGCAGTATAAATTCCCTGAAAGTCTCGGATGCACAGCCCTCCGTCCAGATATAACTCTTTACTCTCTATCTCGGAAGATGGTCCTTATCGTAGAATTAACTGTTCCATGGGAATCAAATATCCCAAAAGACCACGAGTACAAATTAAATAAATACCAGGACCTCGCAAATGCCGTCACCCGGAATGGCTTCGCTGTTCACCATCACGCGGTGAAGGTGAACAGTGAAGCCATCTTTGTGAACTAAATCTTTGTTTTACCTTTTTAAAGATCTTGGTCTCTCTAGGAAAATAATCAACTCCTTTCTAGAAAAAATATCTAAAACCGCGATTTCTGCATCTCAAATTCTATGGCTTCGAAGGGGGAGTGAATGGGTGGTAAGGTGAACGCTCACATGTGGCAAGACAGCTGTCCTAAACCTACCACAGCCGGTTCGTAAGTCCGGAATCCACTGCTCACCCCCCAGAAGTGTAAAAAAAATTTGTATTATGATGGGCCCGACTCCGGTCGGTGAATTCCATGGCAGCTCCGTTTGTATTTTATTTATAAACTATATTATTTCTATTTAACCCCTCCTCTCGCGAAGTAAAAATTCAGCTATCACTTTTGCGCGCGACATATTCGGGCGTAAAATCGACGCGACTCGACGACCTTGATACAAACGGCCATAACTTGTAAACCACTACACCGATCATAAAAAGAATAACTGTAAAATGACCGCATTGAAATTTGAAATATATAACATTATAATTTTATCTCGTAAAACAATTAAGATAATAATGAATAAATATTACAAAATTGGCGAACTGAAAAAACTCGCCTATAAAATCATTTCGATTTTTTTGTCACAAAATACGTAAAATATGCAAAAATTGTAAATACAGTTATTTTCTTTATTAAATGCTTTACCAAAACCATTTTTTTTTGACTTATTTGCATACAAAAATATTTATTTATTCAGCCAAGAAAATTTTTATGTATTCTCGTAAAAAAAAATTTTTTTAATTTTTAATTTGTGACTACTTATGGTATTTTTTTATATGAAATTCTTTCAAAATAACTTTATTACTACATCACACTTCTTAGAAATCACACCAGAACTTTGAGCTTTGTCTGATATTACAGAAAAATCTAAAGTTTTGAGAGTTTGCACCCAAAACTTAATAATAAACTTTGAATGCTCATAATATAAAATTCGTTAGATTTTTTCAATTATATTGTCTCATTATATAATTATTATATGCCTAATAACTAATTACTATACTCCAAAGAGTCAGATTTCATCGAAAAACTATGGAAAATCACACTTTTTTCTCTCATAGTAATTATCAAAACAAGTTTCTTTGCGCAAGTCATATTAGAAAACAATATATAATGTTCAAAATACGCCTAATTATGTGATAACTTAGGATGTAAATGAAGCAATACCTATTTTGTTAGTAAATTAAAGCGACATTACGTCCAATTTCGCAATATATCGGGATAATTCACAAACGTTACAAAATAAAAACGTCATTTTTTCGGGAGGGATGTGTCGTCGCCGAAGTCTTTTGTTTAAAAATTCGTGAAAAACAGCAAATGCACTATCTCAAATGACTGATCCTCATTCCTTAACTACTTAAAAATGCAAATTACTCACTGTTCTCCAGTAAATAGCACAGAAACACTGCACAAACACCGTTATATTACCGCACAAACACCGACTATACGCGGCCGTGAAAGAGGCCAGCGACCACTGGCGTTTGACGTTTCTGCTCACTTTTTAAATCGTTCTTCGATATTGCCAGACGGAAATCTTGAATTAAAGATATTTTGGCCATATCGTAGCGCCCTCAGAAAGTATATAGTATGGCGTGTCGAATAGTAAATTGCATTTTTCGCAGCGACGAGCGTTTGGTCCCGTATACGACGTTACGGAGTGTTAGGCGGCCGACCTTTGGTCCGCCAGGGGATGTTACGGAGCGACCGGGTTAAATACAAAATCAACCGAAAAAGATGCTGCGCCATTTCTGAGCGCGACGGCTGGCTTTCGAAAGGTTAAGCAAAAAAAAAGTTGACACGTATAATCTCCTGCAAAAAAATGTCCTTATGTCCAAAAATATTTTTTATTTTAAAAAAGTCAAGATCCTTTTATTTCAATTTTGTATAGATGTTTCAGCGTTTGCTTATAAATTGGGGACAAGGTGTATATAATGATTTTGATAATGGGTGTGTCATTAAATTGATTAGCGACTCTGTGCATGTGTTATTTTTAGCAGTTTCTCTCTACCTCCCTTTACTTCCCTTTCAAGTCAACTTTTCCTTCCTTTCATAAATATCCTTCAATTAATAATGGTATTATTTGCAGACCTTTGATGACGGCTTTTACTCACGAATCGAGCCGTTGATTTTCGCACTGGTTGCGTGTCTCAGCAGTGGATCTGAAAATCTGAAGGCATCAGTCTACAGTACGATTCCGAGCATCTGCAAGCAGCCGGAGCACCTGTTTCTTTTCGTGAAATACTGTCGGGACCTTGAAATCGGTTCGTATGTCGATGCTATTATTTTTTTTCTTTTCTGCACTATCCAAAAAAATATTTAGTAGTGTCATTATTATATATGGTATTAGATTGCGCAACTACAAATAGAGTTTTCAATTATAACGGGCGAACCCGTCACCTCAGGAAGTTTTGACGATTGATCTCCCGTGAAGTGAACGCAGAAGACTTGGACAAAACAGTCCACCGGCCAATGCCTTATCCACGAAATAACCAGGTATGTTACCCAGCGGGCTTACCTCACCCCCTTACTTCCAATTGCGACCAGATTACTCCGGTCTCTCGATTGGTTACGAGTTAGAGGTCGCTTGCGCGGTCCTCTCCCTTACGAAGCGCTGAAACGGTGTAAACCGATTCTATCGCGGACCACGGCGTCCTTGGCCGGCTGTTCACCCGGAATCAGGTAGCCGATGGTCGTTTCAAGAGCAGTCGCCATAAGGTCAGCAACCACCCCCGCTCTATAGGAAACAGTACTGCTTCCAGACCCCTCCGACTGTTAGTCAGAATACACAATCGACTGGCTTACGCCGCACGGTGCGCAGACCGTCCAGGAGCGCCAGAAGGTTGACGTCTAAGGGAAACTAGCCCTAAGTCCAGACTTCTGCCCGGGCTTGCACTTCATCCGTGGAGGCCGCCGGATGGGTGTTGACCTGTGAGTGTGACCAACCCTGAACAAAATGGGTCTTCATGGCCACCTCAGCAAGCATTAGCTCCCAAAACTGCAAGTACATATAACAACTTGGTAACGGTTCCGAAATGGCAAAATGCAGGTGCCGCTGATAGCATTGAGAGTCAAACTAATGCCAATTTATTTCGCCATCTGTAATAACATAAAAAATAAATATTTTTTAAAACCTAATAATTAAACCAACGATAATAAAATTTTATTATTAGTGCCATCTATTGCATTTTTTTCTATAGGCTGATTGCATCTCAGAAATAATACCATTATAATCAACGATAATACGGAGAGATAGAATACTATCTATTAGTCTATCTGAACATCAAGTGCGTAATCATTACGTATTGAAACCTAAAAATTTGGTATACAGGCATCTATTCAGCTAAAACCTTCATTATGCATTTGTTTTTTATTTTATTAATAGGTCACGGTAGTGGATGGAGGAAATGTGTGAGCGCTTGGTACAACGTTCGACCTGTACTGCAATTGGCTGAGGAAGTCGCCAAAATACGCGGCCGATATGGCTTCAGGCATAAAGACCTGATCAAACTTGCTCATCTGAAGCCTGGGGACGATATAGGTAATTATCATTTTGTGTTCTTTCATTCTTCTATGTTATAAAATGGCTGTCTCTGGGAATGAAGCAATGGTGTATGTTTCAAAAACATAGATACGGTGATTCTGTAGTTAATGGCACTGGTCTGGGGTATGGCAGTACAACCACGAGCGACGCGGACTTGAAGAAGTCTCTTTTGCGGGGAGATTACGACAGCAAAAGTATGGCTCATGCTATTGGCCTTCAATGCCAGAATGATTGGACAACAATTGGGGACTTTTGCATTCCGCCTCCAATGCACTGGAAGGTAATGCTCTATGACTGGACGCCAGAGATGCTGAAATTTTATTTGAATGCCTTTCAGCATACACTTCCAGACCCCAGTAACCTTGCTCGTTGGAGCTTTGCCGAGGATAGTTCTTGTCCCCTCTGTAGCAATACCCCTTGCACAGCTAGACACATTCTAGCTGGCTGCAAGGTGGCCTTAGATCAAGGACGGTACACTTACCGCCATGACAAAGTTCTCGCTGTTATTCGCGAGGTAATTAGTCTCTCAGTGGCTCGTGCCAACAAGGGTTTGACAGTATCCTCCAAACCCCCAATACAGTTTGTGCGGGATGGCTCTAAAGGCAAAAAACATTTAACTACAAAACCTTTCTCAATAATCGAGAAAGCTACAGATTGGATTCTGGAGGTTGATTCGGTCTCTAAGCAGTATAAATTCCCCGAAAATCTCGGATGCACAGCCCTCCGTCCAGATATAACTCTTTACTCTATCTCGGAAGGTGGCTCTTATTGTAGAATTAACTGTTCCATGGGAATCAAATATCCCAAAAGACCACGAGTACAAATTAAATAAATACCATGATCTTGCAAATGCCGTAACCCGGAACGGCTTCACTGTTCACCTTCACGCGGTGGAAGTTGGCGCTCGTGGCCTGCCAGCTAAATCTCTATTTCACCTCTTTAAAGATCTTGGCCTTTCCAGAAAAATAATCAACTCTTTCTTAGAAAAATTATCTAAAACTGCGATTTGCGCATCTCAAATTCTATGGCTTCGAAGGGGGAGTGAATGGGTGGCAAGGTGAACGCTCACATGTGGCAAGACAGCTGTCCTAAACCTACCACAGCCGGTTCGTAAGTCCGGAATCCACTGCTCACCCCCCAGAAGTGTAAAAAAAATAGTATTATGATGGGCCCGACTCCAGTCGGTGAATTCCATGGCAGCTCCGTTTGTATTTATTTATTGTATAACAGAAGGCGTCCTACTATTCCCTTAAAGCTTCATTGAGATACGGCGTAACTACAGACAAGTAGTTGCTGGTCGTTTTTATCACACTCCCTTAATCGGGCAAACCCTCCACCTCAGGAAGGTATAACGATCGTTCTTTCAACCTGGAGTGAATTTAGAGACTTGGGGATGAAAACAGTCCACCGTATTAGCTACACCGACAAGCCCATCAGAGGCCAACGCCTTACCGCATGGCACTGGGAAGTTGACATAGCGGGCAACCTCGCCCCATCACTACCAGACTTAACCGGATTTCTCCGTCTTCGCGTCTGGTCATGGATCCAAAGTTGATCTCTCTACTTGATGTTAATGGTAATTCAGTTCGAATTTGTCTCGGATCGTGCCGTCCTTTGTCCGTCTGCACACGGGATCGGGTAGCCAATGTGTCTTTTCAAGAGTGGGTTACATCAGGTCAACATCCAACCCCGCTGCTTAGGAAACCTATAAGAGGTTTTTCAAACCCCCCCAGTTATATGCTGAAGTGCACAGTCGATTGGCCGCACTTGTGCAAACTGCCCAATAGTGCCAATAAGCCACCATGCCGTAACAGGGAAAACGGTGTCCTTTCCAGGTTTGACCATCTTCGAAGAGGCTACCGGATAGGAGCTGAACCCTGAGTGAGACCGACCCAAGAAAACGAGCTGGTTTTAGTGGCCCAACTACACGAGAACCATTAGCTGTCTTTGCACCTATTTTGTACACTTGGAGGTGTCGACTGCAACGGGCGAACCCGTCACCTCAGGAAGTTTTAGCGATAATGATCGTTCTGTCTCCCGTGAGGTGAGCGTAGAAGACTTGGGGCGAAAAGTCCACTGTCTAGTCCTTCAGGATTCCTCCGTCCTCCCGACTGGTTACGGGTCCGAAGTTGCTTACACAACCTCTACCTGTTCTATTACAGCAGGTAGAGGTCGTTAATGTATTTGGGAGTTAATGGGCCTTGCTGAGTTGGCCACGAAGACCCATTCTGTTCAGGGTTGGTCACACTCACGGGTCAACACCTATCCGACGGCTTCCACGCATGAAGTGCGAGCCTGGGTAGGACTCTGGTCAGTTTACCCTGGGAATCAACCTTCTGGCGCTCCTGGACGGTCTGCGCACCGTGCGGCGTAAGCCAATCGGCTGTGCACTCTGACTAATTTCTGAAGGGGTCTGGAGACTATGGTAATATACTGTTTCCTAAGCAACGGGGGTGGATATTGACCTGTTGTCATACCACTCTTGAAATGACCTTAGGCCACTCGATCCCAGGTGGCATTACGGGCAAAGAACGCCCAGGTCTGCGATAATTCAAACTGAATTACCGCTGTAATACAACAACTAGGGTTGTCGACTACAGCGGGCGAGCCCGTCACCTCAGGAAGTTTTAACGATTAGTCGTTCTATCTCCCTGGAGTGAGCGCAGAAGACTACGCCGACCGGTGCGCAAACCGTCCAGTGGCGCCGGGATGCAATCCCGCCGGGAGAAACCGGTCCACCAGTCTTACCCGGTGTAGCCTTCCACTCTGAATAGGAGCTAAATCGTGAGTTGAGCCGATCCGAGAAGAAAATGGATCTTGTGGCCCAAGCTGCACAAAATCGTTCACCACCAGGTAAAGCAATTCCAGGGATGGCTCCAGTGTGTTATAGACCCGAGGTGCGATTGAAAGTCTTGCGCTGACTTTGTCATTGTCTCTTTTTTGCAGGCCGCCAGTGCATTTTCGTATACATCCTCGAAGGGCTAAAAAATGCTGAACAAAAGTTTGGAACTAATGCGGAGGCCGCAGAGATCTTAAAAGTCGTAAAGAAAGTTGATGACTTCAGGGTATGTGAGGATCCTGTTAAGGGAGCGCATATAATTAAGACGGACGGTTTGACTTTGGACCATATCCCAGCACATTTCAACACCAAAAAGGAGGTAAGCTCATTGTGACTTCTAAGCAGTAGAATTTAATATTACTATTATTAGTACTACAGACGAGCAGCTTAAGCTGATGTGCCCATAGTTAGTTAGTTAGTTTTCCTGGGCTATTTCCCACACTTAGCCTCTTGATTGGGCCGTTGTGCGTAGCTCATGTTTCTATTTATGTTACTCCAGCCAGCCCAGGCTGTCCCAGAAGGTTAGCAGCCTGTTTGGGTTGCTACAGGCCTCCGGGACAGTTGCTGGACATTGTAGTATTCTTGCCCGTTGCTCTGCCACACTCCTGCATTCCATGAGCACATGCTGTGGCGTTTCTTCTTCCTCCATGCATCTGATGTGCCCATGTCGACTTATACATAATCTACCTATGGAAGTTTCATAACTGGTTATGAAAGATTTATTAAATATTTTTTTGTGTTTTTAGCTTGGTTCTTTCGAATATTATTTTTAATCAATATAATACACGTATTTAAAGTTAATTAAAGATCCATAATGGGCTAAATTGCGTTTCTTCATGAACTAAAATCAGAAATTAGTTTATGTGAACGAGACAGGGCAATACGCTAGAGCGGAAAATGAAATGAACGGTTGTCACTTTTTGCATTAAAACTTCCTACTGAAGATAAAGCATCTAAATCTAAGACCGCACGAAATGTAGTTTTAAAGCGGGAAAATCGACGATCGTTCGTTTCATATTCCGCTCTAACGTATTGCTCTATCTCGTTCGCTTGAAACGTATTGCTCTATCTCATAACCTACTGTTACTTAGTTACCTACTACGCTCAACGCTTCTCAATTTTTTGTCATTACAAAACATTACATTTTTTTTTAAAATTTATATATTTTCTTTTTTTCAAAAAAAAATTTTTCATAAGTTGATTTTTTTCTCGTCGTATTCACCTGCTACAGGGATATCACTAATAAAAAAAACTCACCATGTATATTTTTGATCCCAGTTGAATCACCTAGCAATACTGAGTCCAAGACATCTTTCAGCGCCTACTTCCTTTATACAATTGCATTGACAGTCCGACTAAGGATTGCGCGGACAGTTGACCAAATGATTTTTTCTTTGTACTAGCAGTTAATCTTTATACCTACTAGCATTCTGCATTTGGGCTCGTGGGCTCAGGGGTTCATTATCACAGAGGAATATTGGCGTAATAGTCTCCGAATACTTAAAATGGGAAGAAAACGTGACTGCAATGGTAAAGTAAACAAACTCTCTATTGTTCCTCATTCTGGAAGCTCTTCACCATATCACAGAGGACATGGCGCTGAAAATCTATAAGTCATTTCTAAGACCCATTTTGGAACACGCCTATCAGATCTGGAATCCATACTTTAGGAAGGATATCGATCTTAATAATAATAATAATAATAAACTCTTTATTTGCACTTAATAAGTATACAAAAAAGGCGAGCTTATTGCCACATGGCAATGTCTTACAGCTAACCTAAACATAGTGGTACATGCGCGCATTGTGAAAATAAAGATTATTACATAACATACAGACAAGTGGAAGAATTTAAGACTAATAATGTCCGAGGAGAGGAAGTTGGGAGAGGAACAGGAGAGAAAGGGAAGAACTGGTTACTTCTTAGAAAGGTAGTAATCCTTAACCCCTTGAGTATGATACGACCAAATCTGGTTCTGAAACAATTATCCGTTGAGTATGATACGACCAGATCTGGTTCCGCGTTTTTTTCACTTCTTTGACGTTCTCATATTTATTCATAATTATCTAATTGTTTTACAAAATGATATTTCAATATTCTATATTCGAAATTTCAATGCAATCATTGTGCAGTTGTTCTTTTTATGATTGGTGTAGTAGTTTCGTAGTTATAGTACTTTAAGGTCGATGTCGCCGAAAATCCTGCAAAAGAGACAGATGCATCCATGAAAATACCCATTTACTCCAAGGGTTAAGGTGAGTCTTAAACGATGGTAAAGAAGGTGAGTTTCGTATATTTGCTGGGAGATCGTTCCAGAGTCTTGCACCATGGACACAGAAAGAATAGGAATAGAAATCACTATTATGACTCGGAATCTTTAATAAACTGTCAGAGGCTGACCGAAGTACGAGACCGTGGGAACTTAGTGGTTCAAAAAGCTCCTGGAGATAGGATGGTGTTAATTGGGTGAGTACACGATATAGGAGAGCCAGTATATGAACATTTCTTCTTTGGCGTATTGGTAACCACTTTAACTGTACCCTATAGTCGGACACGTGATCATACTTACGTAGACCGAAGATGAATCGTATGCATAAATTTTGCAAACGTTCAAGTTTGTTGAGCAGTTCCTCTGATAAATCGAGATAAGCCACATCTGCATAGTCAAGGAGAGGCAAGAGAAGAGACTGTGCAAGAGATTTTTTTGTGTCCATAGGAAGAAATCTTCTGAGTGTTTGCAGAGGGTGAAAACTAGCAAATATTTTACGACTTACCTCGTCCACGTGTGGTTGCCAGGAGAAATGTTCATCGATAATTAGACCAAGATCTTTCACTTTTTGCAACAATGGTATGGTGATATCGTTTAGTTTTAAAAGCGGAAGGGATTTTACATTTACTCTGGAGAGCAATTTACGACCTCCAATGAGTATAGCCTGGGATTTCAAAGGGTTGATTAGTAGACCCATCAGCGCACACCATTCACAAATGGCCTGAAGATCAGAGTTCATGATGGCGATCGAGGCATTGATGTTTTCGGGAGAGAAATGATTATATATTTGGACATCATCTGCATACAGATGAGTATGTCCACGAACTTGGTTGGAGATAGGATTTATAAAAATTGAGAAAAGAAGCGGGGACAGAACCGCACCTTGTGGAACTCCAGCTGTTAGATTAACCCATTCGGATGATCGATCGCCTACTTTGATACGCTGTTGTCTGGCTCTGAGATAGGAGCTGAACCAATTAATAACGGTTTGCGAACAGTTGAGAGTTTGTAGCCGTGCAACGAGCAAGTCGAAGTCGACAGTGTTGAAGGCGCTGCTAAGAGAACAAGCAAAGTAAGTTGTCTCTGGTCCATAGCTTTACGTGCGTCGTCGGTTACTTTGACAAGGGCAGAGGTAGTGCTATGACCGGGACGGAAACCGGACTGATAGGGATTAAACATATTGAATTCAGAAAGGTAATCTGATAGCTGAGAGAACACTATATGCTCCAACACTTTTGAGAGAGCAGGGAGAATAGATATTGGCCTGAAATCATTTGGTCGCACAGGATTTGATATTTTAGGAAGGGGTATAACGTAGGCATTTTTCCAAGGAGCTGGGTACGAACCAAATTCTAATGAGGAGTTTATTATGTGGGTAACGACTGAAAGAATACATTGGATGATACGTTTGAGCATATCTACACTGAGACCATCCGTTCCCACGGCCTTAGATTTAATCCGGTTTAATGTTAGTAAAACCGTTTCAACAGTAGCTGGAACAAAGTGAAATTTACACGGATTGACTGGCACACTAGAATTGGCAATATGGGTGGTAGCACGGGACTTTGCTATATTATCTAGTAGAACCGGTGACTTTGAGAAGTGGTTATTAAGAACGTCTATATCTACATTGGGATCTACGGGTCCTTTACATTTACCAATTCCAAGTTGGTTCAGCACTTTCCACATTTCTTTGGGAGTACAGTTTGCAAACGAGTCGTAGATGTAACATTTTTTTGCGTTACGACATAGTTGGTTACAACGATTTCTTAAAGTACGGTAAAATTCCCAGTTGTCAGCTGAAGGATTACGCTTAAACTTAGACTTGGCTCTATCGCGCTTCAACATATATTGCCGGATGGAATCGTTGAACCAGGGAGCTGATTGATGTCGAACTTTAGCAATTTTCACAGGGGCATGCTTGTCGTAAAGCCTGATGATCTTCGTATTAAAGATACCAAGTTTCTCGTCGATGGTAGGGCTCTGGAAAACATCCTGCCAGTCAAGTTCCCAGGCGTCGCGACAGAAAGCTTCGTTGTCTAAGCGCCGAAAATCCCTGAATTTAATTAACCTACGGGGTACTTTACAGCAATGGATTTTATACGAGGCATATAGAAGGTCGTGGTTTGAGAAACCGCCGATCGTCAATTGACCATGGAAGTTGATGAGCCGGGGATTAGATGTCATTATCAGATCGAGCCAAGTGTGGGAGTTTCCGCTGTGGTGTGTAGCCTGCAGCGGAAGTAAAGAAAGATTTAAAGAGGACACTAATCTTGTTAGTTTTGAGGATCTATGATTTTGTTTTAAAAGATATGTATTAAAATCGCCAAAAAAGAGAGCATGTGAAAAATTTGGCAGATATTCGTGTAGGACATTTTCTAATTCGTCAAAATAATTGTTGTTATCTGGTGCAATGTAAAATACTCCAAGGAGAATACTCGTATCTTTCATGGTAACGCAAATTAATAAATATTCGGGAGCAGGGCTACTACCGACGGATGATTTGCAAATAACTTCATACGAAAAGTGGTCTTTTAGGTAGATAGCGACTCCTCCACCTCTGCGAGCTGTCCGATCATTGCGAATCAGGTTATAACCGGGTAAATTGTATAGAGACGATGGTAAAGACGGTTTTAACTATGATTCGCTTATCATACAAGCATCTACAGTTTGATTGGAAAAAAGAGCATAAAATTCACTAAAATGAGCCGGAATGCTTTGCGCGTTCAAATGGCATATATTTAAAGAATGTTTATTGTAAGAAAGTGTGTCACGTAGAATTTGGTCGGTTGATCTTGAGGAAATATTAGTCGTATCCATTATGGAAGTATCTCCCAGCAAGGTCGTGTCGTCCCCTAGTAATACATTATTTAAGTCGATGTCACTCAGTTCATCAAAGGGAAAGGGCGTATGGGTAAGGTTAGGGATAGAAAGGCGTCGGGCAGACATATTTATACAAAGAAAAATTAAATAATAATTATAATAATAATAAATTGGTGATATTCAATCACACTAAAAGCAAAGAAATCACACTAAATCTTCTAGAGAAGGTCCAGCAAAGAGCGACTAAATTGCCTTTTAACTTGAAGCATCTAACATACGAGAAAAGATTGTTGGCTCTCGGTTTGACCACTCTGGAGCAACGCAGGGCCCGGGGTGACTTAATTGAGACATGTAAGATCCTGACTGCATCGTATGACGTTCCTGGGTTGCAGACTATCTACACCATGAGCACTAACACACATCTGCATGCCCATCATCTGAAACTCCAGCGTGAATTCAAATCCCAAGAAACATTTCCTCAGCGGTAGAGTGGTAAACGAATGGAATGCTCTCCCAAGTGAAGTGATCAATGCCAAAAGTGTCAATGACTTTAAAAATAAATTGGACTTCCACAGAAATTGTAATGCAAGCATGGACTCAGGCGCATCAGCTTAAGCTGCCTGCCTGTTAAATATGTAATAATAATAATAATAATAATAATTTTTGTAGATCTGGGATGAGCTGATACCCAACTTGGATACGGTGGATTTGCTGCAGTGCATTCAGCGGATCCACAATATGGGCTTCCTCAGCGACGACTCTAGCACTGTGGAAATCCTACGCAAGGCTTTGGCCAAGCCGAAAGGAAACACCCGACTGCATCCTATTCTTCTCTATATCGTTATCTGCAACTACAAGAACCTGGGAAGGTGAAATGACTTTCATTCTCTTTTGTATATTATCCAATTCCTAGAGGAGTGTGTTGATAAATTACTTCTGTGGGAAGAAAACATTGTTCCGACTAGCTGCGCGAGATGTAAACTTGTAAACAGTGTCTTTAATACTTGATTCCGTGGTGCTGTTTAACAGAACATTTTCAAGTATTTTCCTAATATTGACATCAACATATCGCACACTGAAAACAATAAGTGACACTAAACGAAATTTGGCGGTATTGAGTTACAGCCACATCTGAAATCTACAGGAAAAACTATGTCATCTCCAAAGACCCGTTTCTTAATAGTTCACTTTGATATTGCTAGATGCTCCATTGTGTCACTTCATACTTTTAGGTTTTGTGCTTGATCAAATTCAAATTCTTTATTTTCCAAAAAATCATAGTATCAGTTACAAATGGATTAAACCTAACCTAACTGGATCGCACGAGACGTCCGCACTAAGGTAGGCTCAGAATCGTATAATTAAGTACTGCCTAATGCTAAATAAAAAATTTCGTTGAAGAATGCCGTGAAAAATAAAATCAAGTAAAATAAAATTTTAGTAAAAAATAAAATTTCAAATTTTCTAAAAAGGTATGTGATAATAATAATAATAATATATAATAATCATAAATAAATAATAATAATCATAAATATATGGTAGGTTAATAATATTGTGTTAGGAATGTTAAGTTAGATAGGAATAAAGCAAATTAATTTTTCGGTTTCTTTCCTTCCCTGGGTGATGCCGGGTATATCCTTAGTTTTATTGAACAACGACGGTGCCAAGTAAAGAAAATGTCTCTGTGCATGGGTACTATTCAGTTTGGGCACTATGTGGCTACTATTAGTTATCGCTCGTGTAATAATTTTATGGGTTGTGTGCTGGTGCAATTCTTTATGTTTGTGATAATAGATTATTATCGTTTTAGCAAATGTTTGCCGTACGTCAAGAACAGAGAACTGACGAAAAAGTTGCTCAGACGGGTATCTCAACGGTTTTTTGTTGACAACTCTTAACAGCGCCTTCTGAGCTTTAACAAGTGGATCGAGGTGTGATAGTGCTGCACCGCCCCAACCAAGAATCCCATATGATATAATGCTGTGAGCAAGTGCGAAATAGACAACTTTTAGTAATGGTTTCGACATTACGTTACGTAGAAGTTTAAATGGATGAATGAGTTTGCGAATTTTAGCCGCTGTGTTGTAGATATGGTAAAACCAGGTCAATCTATCGTCCAAAGTCAAGCCTAGGTATTTAATCGTGCTCACCTTGTCTAGATTAGAACAAGCACAGATAGTTGATGGACTGTCCTTACATGTGTGTACTATGAGGGATAGTCCAGCTGTTTGTTGCATTCCCTTGCTTGTTTTGGAAAACGTCATATATTTTGTTTTTTCTACATTTAGAGATAAAAGGTTACAGTCAAGCCATTCTTTTACCCGTTTGAGACCCATTTGACAGTTTTCAAACACTCCCTGCCAGGATCTGTCTCTGAAAACTAGGGCAGTGTCATCTGCAAACAAGATGGCTTTCCCCTTACACAGAGGAATCGATGATAGTCCATTTATATAAATAAGGAATAGAATTGGACCTAGTACGCTACCTTGAGGTACTCCAAATTTGATTCCTGATCTCGAACTAGACGTATCCCTTAGTTGAGTGACTTGAGATCTACCACAGAGGTAATCCTCAAACCATCGCAAAGACGTACCGTGAATGCCTATTAATTGAAGTTTTGTAAGCAAAAGACGATGGGAGACAGTATCAAATGCTTTAGCCAGATCTAAGAATACTGTTACACATTTTTCTCCATCGTCTAATGCCTTAACTATTTCTCCAGTGACGGCTGCAATCGCGTCTTGGGTGCCTCTCGCTGATCGGAATCCAAACTGCATAGGCGTAAGGACGTCGTTGTCCTCAAGGAATGCTAACAGACGTTGCTTGACTACGTTGTCAAAGATTTTAGATAGGCAATTTAGAAGACTAATAGGACGATAGCAACCACAATCGTCCCTGGCACCACCTTTGAATATTGGACAGATAACAGCTTGTTTCAAATGTGCAGGAAAACATCCAGTTGAGAGGCTTAGGTTAACTAAGTGACAGATTGGTATAACTAAAACTCTCTTGTTGGCCTTTATAATCTGGGAGGTAATACAGTCGGTACCTCTAGATTTAGTGGATTTCATGTTCATTATTATTTTAGTAATTTCATCTACAGTAGCGATTGATAGGGATAACTGTCGTGTTAAAGTTGTATTTGTGTTTAACATAAAATCTGACAGGTCCGATTCACTGACTTTATTGTCAGTTAGTATTCTATTTGCCAAAGTTTCACCTATTCCCGAAAAATAATCATTAAAACAAAAAACGGTTAACCAAAAACAAAATCGTTAAAACAAAAACTGACACTGAGCCAGTTCGCGTCCGGTCGTCAGCGACAACTGTTCATTGGGTATGTGAAAAAGTGTCATATTTTGTTTACTGTCAGTTATATCGTAACTTTTCATGAAGTAATTATAAATAATTGAATGAAAAAGTGTCAGTTTTTGCCATAATAATAATAATAATAATATACGGCACTAAGCAAATAAATACTTGACAATTTAAAAACAAAAGTGGCATTGTGCCGAACTTTTTTTTAAACTTAAAGGCACTAAGCAAAAATATACTTGACAATGTGAGAACTAATCTGGCACTATGCTGAACTTTTTTTAAATGATTTTTTTGCCATACCTACCTTTTAATCTTATAACAGATTCTGTTAGAATAATACCTGAAGTACTATTTAAAACAACAACAGCACATCTATTCCAATTCATAAACGAGTTATTGAAGTCATAAAAATGGCAAAAACTTTAAATGCCCATACTGAAAAATTGGGTTTTTCTTTTATTGTCACTTTTATTTTCAAAGTGCGATATATGATTGGATAAGAGACCTTTTCAACGTTTCTATCGCCGACTCGGTTGACTTAGATTCAGCTGAAGATGAAAGCCCTTGCAGTCTTAAAAATGACCAAACACTGCTACTTATATATAAGGAATTAAGCGTTAATAAATTTAGGATAAATATTTACAGAGAATAGCCAGCATTACACGATAAAACGCTCACTTCATTGCCATTTTTGACGTCTTACCTTTGTGAGCTAGGATTTTCAACACTCACAAATATAGTGAATTCAATGGGGAAACCTGCTTTTAGTTGATGAGGAGATGAGTGTGTCTTATCTAATATTCGACCGTGCATTAACCCTTCAGGCCTCGGCCCCTCAGACGATTGACAAGTTGCTGTTCCAAAAAAAAAATTGAATTACGACACTGTCTCACCAAAACATTAATTACTGCCAAACCACTGTATCCATAATTAAAATGAAACATATTAACATAATTAAATTAAACAAATTAAAATTAAATTAAATTAAAAAGGGGCCGCCACGCTGAATTGTGTTGTGGCCGATATCGGCCAATCGGGGCTTGAGGGGTTAAGTATCCTAATTTCATTTTGTCCTAAAATGTAGGTATACATAATATACTTTCTTCAGCGATGATACAATTAAAACAATGCGATTTTAGCCCAACATAAAGTTTAAATAAGAAAGTTTGGTGAACATTTGATCATTTGATGGAATTTTTTGAACCTTATTTATATTATTTCATATTTTATATTTAAAAAGTTACCCATCGAGAAAACCAAACTGGGCTACCAACCAAGAGAACCTAAAAAAGGGTTAAAACAACTGGCCTAGAGTTTCATTTCTCGCCGTATGCAACAGTATACATAGATTTGATGATGATGATGGTATGGGGAATAGCCGATTGCACGGCTACCCGCACTTCGTTCTAATAACAAGATCAAGATCTGTAGATGAGACAGATTATAAGTGGACCCGCCCCAACTGGAGGTCCTAGTGGGTACCAGAATACAGGTCAACCAACCCTAACAACAAAACAGGCTGTAACATTTTTTGTATTAATTTTTAAGATCTATTTTTCCGTATTTACTGCTGGATCCTTGCCACTTAATTCAGTATTCAGTAGCTCAGTATTCAGTAACTCAGTATTCAGAATTCAGTATTCAGTATTCAATTTATTATTTCAGAATGTACAATGAAAGCATAAATGATGAGTTAAAGCTAGTTATCACATATTAGAATGTGTCAGTTGCTAGTAATATATTGATGTATGTAAATGGTCAGGTATGTTATGTTAAACATTGTAATCTACATACATATTATGAAAAACTCATAATGCTATCATATTTGTTGTTGTTATTGACAAATGATGTTTTCGTTTTTTTTATAAAATTAAACCATAAAATGAAAATTATGTAGCAGAAAGTTATATATTAATGTTAATCCCAATTTAATTTTCTTTACCTGCGAGGTCCGTCACATCTCACCCTCGGCATACATTTATTTCTGCCATGTCCGCATTAGATAATGTATGTTAAATAAAATGTTTTTTTTTTTTAAAGGCAACTATCACACGAAAAGATGAAAATATTGGAGGAAAAGGAAAGCAGAAGGAAAAGTCGCGAGGCTATTGCTTCAATAAACGACTTGACCAACAGGCAAAAAAAAATCGCTAAGAGCCAGGCCAAAGGCAGAAATTCTGGTGAGTTTATACAACCCATCTTCTTCTTATTCTTATTCTACGTCTCTGACGTTTAACCCCTCAGGCCCCGATTGGCCGATATCGGCCACAATACGATTCAGAATGACGGTCCCGTTTTAATTTTATTTTAATTTTATTCGTTTTATTTGATTATGTTTTATTACGTTCATATGTTTTATTTTAATTATGGGTACAGTGGCTTGGCAGTAATTAATGTTTTGGTGAGACAGTGTCATAATTAAATTTTTTAACTATTTTTTACTAAATTTTTTTGGGACATCAACTTCTAAATCGGCTGAGGGGCCGAGGCCTGAAGGGTTAAGCTTGCCACAGACTGCTGCGCACGGCTACGTTTCACACGTGGCTTTAGCTTTGTTCAATACATCAACGCATAGCGGGCCTCGCGCACAATAGGCACGGCTGCTTGGGTATGTGACATCAGAGGCACATGCGTGGTTTACTGCAGATGCGCTGCTCGAGCAAAGCTGTATACACATTTAGTGGCTACCGTAACCATGTTACCTAGGAAGGTGACATGGTTACGGGTGAGCGTTAGCTCACCCGCTTGCTCCCTTTTCTCTCCTAAACCATTCCCAAACCGCCGGGGGCGTGTATCGTCATGCGCCGCTGTCTGTGGCGGGCTTTACTTCAAAACTAGTAGGATGCATTTGTTAACCTTTAATTACTTGCGCGGCAAAGAGTTACTCTGTTACCTACGCGTTAAATGAAATATCTCAAGACATTTCATTTCAAAGTTAGTCAATCACATTTCCATTTAAGCTTGTTGAGGGTCTATTGGGACGTTGTTGTTGTATCACTCCTTTATCTGTGAGATCTTTTCGCATCTTTTCGAAAGGCCGTTATTTATATTTTATATTTTATTTATAAAATAAGCCAGTTGGTAGAAATCTCTACTCTTGGCATATTATTGGTACAAACTCTATTGTGTGAGAATTATTACGAGTTTTTAACTGTTGGGGTGTGTTATACCCCACCTCGTACACGGCGGGGGGGGGGGGGGGTTAATCGTCTCGGGGGGGGGGGGTCAAAATGTATATATGACTCTTCATCTCGAAAAATTGCACATTCACAATACTTTACTTTCTTGTCATTTAGTGGGATGGTAAAGTAAACATAAGATTTATCACACTATTTATTATATTTGCAGGTAAAAGCCATCCACCAAATAGTATTATTGTGGAAGCTCTTGATGAGTTAATGAAAGTTACTTGGCAGCCACCGCTGGCGACTGGCGCTCGGTTTATGATTACCATCGACATGAGAGATCACATGTTTAAAGGTTAGTAATTCTACTTCTAGTAATGCCGTATAAAATCAAAGACAATCGGTTGTGTTTGACGTTATAACTAGGATTAAGACGAAATTAACTGCATGAAGTTTGTAGCACCCAAAGTTTTGGAGATGTTGCAACTGCCTTTGTCCAGGGTAGACTGAAGTTCTGTCAATCGTCATCTGCGGGTAGGCGGCAAGCTGCTGCTGTTACTTTGCGGTTTAGCGAGTAGTAATTTTGAAAATCCGCTGTGGACACAACACTCACTGTTTCTTGCGTCATGTCCTTGCGATGGAATTGAGAACATTTCAAGAAAGGGTTCCACGTAGAAGACAACTTGTAACCGTCGTCTCTATTGAAGTTCGGTGTTCTTATTTCAATGGCTAACCGTATCATGCGAGGAAAGTAAACTTGTTCTGTGTAAAGCACAATAGGATTTTGAAACTGCACCCAGTGGTTAGTTCCGCTATCAAATATATGTTCGCAGATTGCCGAATTTTTCTCGTTGAATATTTTTAACAGCTTTGATGTGCTTTATCAGTCGAGCGGCTGTACAGTAATGTCGTCTTCTATGCAAGGTTGGCAATCCTTGGAAAAGGACTTCCTTTCACAATAAATATGAACCATAAATTCTAACCTTTCCGTTATCCCCTCCCTTTCCTTATCTTATTTTGGCATTTTATTTATTTACTTATTTATTTGTTAATATATTAAAATATGTATGTATATATGTAATATGTCCAACTCAAAAATTTATTTATTCATTTACTTTTTACTTTAGATACTCGCACAATGTATATTATATGTTATAATTTAAAATTTAATTTTAAGCTATAATTTTTTGCCTATTCTTTTCAAACCAGCATGTTGGTTGACTGGAAGATATTGTAATGTAGCAATAAGTCCGCCGTTGTACCTTATTTTTATTGTGCAATAAAGAGATTTTCATTCATTCATTCATTCAATTCTCATAGCTGTCTTTACTCTTGTTTTATGACAAAGCTCTGCAAATAGAAAATGTCTGTTTCTAGTAAATGGGATTGAAAGCTTTTTGACCACATATTTATCCTTAGACACCATATTGTAGGCCTGTTTTTGCTTTTGTTATACAAAATAGCCGGTAAGGCAACTTGGCCATAGCACGTTTTTTTCACCGTACGGCGTGTTAGCTTGCCGTAGGAAAAACGTAAGGACTTGTCCACGCCACGGTTTTTTCCACACGCAAGGCGTTACGTACATCTATTTTGTAAGCATTATTCAATGTCGAAATAATACGACTTTAACGATCTCTATAAAGTTTAACATAACCGCTGCAATGCTAATACCACCAATCGGTGGTTATTCCCGTGGCGACAACTCGCAGTCAGTCGATCTCCGTATTTATGCAATGATGTTATTATATGCAAAAAAAGTCGCCTTTATTGAATAAGCCAACATTATACATTAGTATGCGTGGACTAACACCCCCTACAAGGAAATTTTTGAAGGTTGAAAACATGCCATCGTCAGTTTCATTCTGGCTAACTTTCTAAGAGTTAAAAGCAGTGCCTGGTCAGGCCAGGGTGGCTCGCTACGAAAGCATGCATACCAATGCGTTGCAAGCGTTACAGACATGTATAAACGGGCAGGATCCATAAAGTACTATTAGCGACTGCAAAGCTCGCTACAGAAAGAGATATAGTCGAGATGCATACAGTTTATAGTATAAACTGTATGCATCTCGACTATATCTCTTTCTGTAACAGGTTTTTATACGATTTTCAATTTGACTAAAATGTATTGACTATTTCTATTATTAGGTAGGCACATATTAATTATATCTTGACTATTTTTATTTGCAATATAATCACTAAGACATTTTATTTTTTTTGACATTACATTTAATAATTTTGTACTAAAAAACTTATTTTTATCAATATTTTAAAGAATTTATTATGTTCATTATAACCTTCTTTTTTTTCTCATTACATTATTCATTATATTCAATGTAATAGAATCACTACTTATTGAGTTAATTTCTACATATCTTCTCCTCTATATCTTACTTCTCTCTATATCTTACCACTATATCTTACATCTCTATATCTTACTTTCTACATATCTTACTCTGTATTTTTTATATGGTAAACTAAATGGTGAGGTTCAATTTAATTCTACAATAATACCTTCTTTATTCTTACGAGTAATCTTTTATGTTTTGCTTATTAATAGAAGAATTTGATCGTTCATGAGGAATTCAATCATATCACGGGCAAATGTAAATGTAATACAACTGTCTATACAACTATGTATTAGTTTTTAGGAAAATAAATTATTCGATTTGATTTGATTTGAATTATCCGTCGTGGAAACGGACATGGACAAACTCTCATAGGCTTCCATACAACATTGAAACAAATTTGCCCTACGTAAGCACAGCACGCCGAGGGCAGACAAATGTGCATACGAAGGTGGCGCCGAGCCGTTTTTCCGTTGTGTCTGTGGACAAGCTTCCATAGTGATCCATACAACACTGACGACCGCGCCTACACACTGTGAATTAACCATAGGGTTACACGGCAAAACAACGTGTGTGGACAAGAGGGCTAAGGTTTCTGTCTGATATTTTGAAGCAAATATATAAAACAGGCACCTTGGATTAATTTAAACTCCATACCATAAAACACTGTATGTCAGTTTTGCAATGTTTATCTGAGCTGAATCCTTAGTGGCAGTTTTCATGCAGAAAACCATATTCCGCTTACTTGGTCTGCGAGGTCCTTCCTGAGCGGCCCCTGTAATCTTTTTTTCAACTCAATAATTTTCTTCAATGTTGATGTTACATAATCATGTATGTTTTTTAAAATCAGGTATTCAACACTGTGAGAAGCCTATTCGCACTGTATCCAAAGCCAAAGTTAAGAAAGCGAAGGTTGCAAAATTGGCAGCACTGCTGACAGCCCCGCAACCCGCTACAGAAACACCAACTGTCGAGCCTAAACCGGTCAGACAATCCAAGAAAGATCTCCACAAGAATGCCGAATGCTTCAAGTGTAATCATGTCATACCGGCGCATGCAGGTAAGATGATTCTTTTTTAGCACTTAAGACACCAACTACAATATCGAAAAGTAGGTTATAGGTTGAAACAACTTGGCCCTTGGTTAGAGGTTGGTTGGAAACAACTTGGTTAGAGGTTGAAACGACTTGGTCAAGCCCATCATAATGCTATCATTTCATTTCTACAGAGTGAGCAGTGGATTCCGGACTAACGACCGGCTGTGGTAGGTTTAGGACAGCTGCCTTGCCACATGTGAGCATCTACCTCACCAAACATTCACTCCCCCTTTGAAGCCATAGAATTTGAGATGCGGAAATTGCGGTTATAGATATTTTTTCTAGGAAGGAGTTGATTATTTTACTGGAGAGACCAAGATCTTTAAAGAGGTGAAACAGAGATTTGGCTAGCGGACCACGAGTGCTAAATTCCACCGCGTGAACAGTGAAGCTGTTTTAAGTGACAGCATTTGCGAGATCTGGTATTTATTTAGTTTATACTCGTCGTGGTCTTTAGGGATATTTGATTCCCATGGAACAGTTAATTCTACAATAAGGGTCACCTTCTTAGATAGAGAGTAAAGAGTTATATCTGTACTACGGAGGACTGCATCCGAGACTTTCAAGGAATTTATACTACTTAGAGACCGAATCAACCTCTAGAATCCAATCTGAAGCTTTCTCTATTATTAAGAAAGGTTTTTTAGTGAAATGTTTTTTACCTTTATATCTATCCCGCACAAACTGTATTGGGGGTTTGGAGGGTACTGTCAAACCCATGTTGGCACAAGCCACTGAGAGGCTAAAAAAAATAATGCACAAATGGTGGACTTACATATATTGCGACATGTTACAGTTGACTATTTGATAACCTAATTTTTAATTGTTATCGTACACACAGAAGTAATAAAGTTAAATTTGACATAAACTAATACAAATATATGCCAATAAGTTACGTTAGGGTTACAATATACCATTTTTTTACTATTTTTGACCAGGAAGAAATTAAGAAGAGCGTGAGGTGGGGTATTCGGTTAATGGATGTGTGAAAGCAAATGTTTCTTCAACTTTTTGGAAGTGAGCAACGAAGGTGCAAGCCTGACAGACTGTGGGAACTGAATCCATAAACGAGTAGAATGGACCGTAAAAGAGTATGTGTAAACAGAAGAGTGATCTAACGAAATAGCGAGTGTGTTTCCCGGTTTGATCGAAGTGGAAGACCATAGCTTCCCAAAGGCTGGAATTTCTACTTGAGATGGAGGGCAAAGTGTGGTTATTGAGGATGATGTAAAGTAGAGACAACGAATGCAAATTTCTTAATAGTAATAATAAAGTGTTTGCTTGAAAATGTCATAGGATTGTCTTTGTTACTAGAGCATATGAATTCTTTGATATTTTTCAACTTAATTACAGTATAATTTATCGAGTGATCCTAACTTCTTGTTAGTACACCTCAGCCCATCAGTGTTTGGGTAGAGAACCATAGGCTTTTTTCTCTTCTGTCGCCAAATGTACCCCTTTCACATCCTGTTTTCTTTGCTTGTGATGTAGTCTTATGTGGATTCTCCTCTCCTACTTTATTTTGATAGCCCTTCTTAAAAATATCCTGAAATATTATGTATGAATCAGATTTATATATTGGTTTTAATTTCGTAGCGATTCTCTTGGCATTACAAACTCTACGGTGGGAAAAAGAGGTCACAGTGGCAGTTTTCACAGATCAAGGAGTTGAGTGTGTATCTCTCGGGACTAAAAACAAGCCTTTAACCATACCAGAGGCGGAAGCCAAGTTGAAAGTAAGTATCTACCTTTGATCTAAGTAACATTAACCTTCCTCATATTGGGTGCAGAAACTCCTATAAGCATTCAACTACCAATTAACCGAAATATCAAACTGAATGATTAAGTTTGAATTAAACGAACATGTATAGTTAAAAAGTGCCAGAGAAGAATAATTGCAATAACTTTATCTGCGAATATAATGGTTTTTTCTTCATCACAACTACAATTGAGGATCGTTTTCTCAAAGTGATACATCACAGTTTTTTCAAATATAAGTTTTAATAGTTTCATGTACTTCTCTCCGAGCCAGAGACATCAGTGAACACGATAAGAAAATCTTTGGGTTAGCAAGCGTAAAATTAGAGTTTTTCAAAATGATGCATCGTCCATAGACAATCTTTGGCTTTGTGACTTTTGTGACATTAGCGAAGATGTTAATACACAGACATGTTAGAAAATAATTGTATGGTACCCCACCAAAATACTTAAGTCATATTTTGTCTTGTATAACAGTCGAGGAACCAATTTTTTGAAAATTTTCAATATTGAAAATACTATGGGAGATTTTGTCAAAGCAATAAGAATAAGGATTCATTTGCTGCCTATTTAGGCCGAAGCCCGTATCAAGGTAGACTCTACTGTGTTAGTTGTAAGTTTTGAATTGTGAATTGTGCGTTCTTATCAAAGTAATATAACTAAGAAAAGGAAAAATAAAATGAATCTAATAGCTCTAACAAATAAGTATTATGTATCTCGAGAGTTATTTTAATCTCTGAATAGTGTGTAATGATACCTAATACTTCATAATCATGTTGTGAAAAATAATAATGAAATAAAAAAAACCTGTAAAAATATAATAAAAAACCAATAAAATCGTAATGAGTCAGTAAATAATGAAAAATAGCGTAGTAGTAATAATTAAAAAAGTGTATTAAATAATCAGGTTCAATAGTCAGGTTGCTAGTCTAATATTAATATGAGGAGGCATTTATTGGAGAATAATGGCAATGAGCACCCCAATCTTATATCTGCCGAATTCCAACAGTAGTGGAACAATTTGTTTACTTGCTTTTTTTTTACATTGATGGTCGTCTTTAAATTTAATTGAAATTCATCGAGAATCTTGGGTGTTACGTATGAATAATGTCTTTAAAGTAATACACCTACGCTGCTTACACTGCTATGTGTTTACACTGGAAGCTGTTCAGTGTAAGACCTTCACATGGTAAACCCAGCCCTAAACAAAACTATAGAAATGCATTTTCTTCCAGGCTGTGAATGTGGGCATTGGTAAAGTTCGCATGGATAAGCCGATGGAGTGGGCAATAATAAATAACAAGAAGGTAGATGTATTTATCAATGTATTGGACCGTGTGACTCGCGCTTTGCAAGAGACCCCCGTCGACATTCGACCGGGCATCAAGCGCAAGAACGCCAGTCAGGAACCAGCTTGTCCCATCGCAGCGCTCCAGACGTACCGGACCAAACTTAAACTTCCAAACACCAAGTGAGAATCTTTTATTATATTTTGTGTTTTTTGGGGGACTTTATTGGTGAGTCATCGCTGTTTGTATGTCTGTATGTCACTGTCAAGTCGGCTATCGCTTTAGACCATTTGCAACAAGAGCGTGTGGCTGATAATGCAAGTATTTGTCTGTAGCCAAGGACGTATAAAAGGGGTGCACAGGGGATGCATCCCCCCCCTGATTTTTTTGGAGTAAAAATGACTCGTACTCGAAACTCCACAACAATTAAGCTGGAGTACCCCAGGGCTCCGTATTGGGTCTAACCCTCTACCTTATATACACAGCAGACTTACCAATGTCAGAGGAAATTCTCTCTGCCACCTTCGCGGATGATACCGCTGCTTTGTGCAATAACAAAAATGGTCATCCTCAAATGGTCTCACTTATGCTACATAATCACCTCGACAAAGTCATAAGTGGATGACAAAATGGAATATAAAGGCCTGCCCACCTGTTAAACTCGGAGATGACACACTTCCACACGGGACAACAGCTAAGTACCTCGGTGTACATCTTGACAGGAAACAAACGAGGAGATACCACATAGAGAAAAAACGGGATGAGCTTAACATCCTACTTCAAAAACTGAACTGGATTTTAGGAAGAACGTCCCAAGTATCACTAGAAAACAAAGTACTTATCTACAAAGCAGTATTAAAGCCTGTCTGGACATACAGTCGAGCTCTGGGGCTCTGCGAGGAATTCAAATGCGGATATTCTCCAGCGATTTCAAAATAAAGCTCTCAGAATAATATCAAATGCTCGTTACTTTATGAAGGCCTCAGAAATACATGAGCATCTACAAATCAGAACTAAAAGAGGAAATAGAACACAGAATAGTCATACAAATACCGAATAAAGTCACAGACTAACACCTTAGCCATAGCCCTAAGTGAACGAATGACCATGAAAAGGCTCAAACGCCACCACATATGGGACCTTACTAAATAAAGGGTAAAATAATTTTGAGAGGCAGATTCTTCGCTGGAAGAGTGGACCTCAGTCACCCTCTAAAGTCTGCCACCCCTATAGGACCTATTGACAATTTCAGCACTGGAGCAAGGTCTCGAACTCGGAGTTGACAGTTTCACTTTATTTGCACAGGTTAATAACAATATCTCTGGCCCGACACAACTGTTCTCTAACTGATGGTTCCCACACGGGAGTCTTGGACGTTGTGGGACTGGACGAACACACGCCTAAAATTATCGATGCATTCTGCAGGGACTGCTTCAAATAACCCTCCAGTATCGATTGTGTGGACGAAGGTGAGAAAATATACCTTATTTTTTATCAGATGATATGTTCAATATTGCATGTAGGCGACCATGACTACGGATCTCACCTCCTAGCACGCCTTCAAGAGTCCCAATCACTAACCCGCAGCCGGCAAACAAAAGTTAATAATATTTAGATGAATTGATTTAGAAGTTTAATAAACATTAAGTAGGGACCACTGGCTATTTGATTGAATAGCTGAAGCGACAGTGAGGCAATGGTAAATTAACTAAGTGAGTGGGCAATAGAAAGGACTAAGGCGACATTTTCGAATTATAAAGTCTTTATTTAACTCTAGTTGATTCTCTCATTATAATCACAAGTAATAGTTTTTCTATTATTATTGTTCTATTTCTATTATTCTATTATTTCTTAACTAGAAAGTGGCTCCCAACTTCAGGGGCTCTACAGGGTGAGTTTTTAATTAGTGACACCCTTGTAGTGGGTGAATCAGTACGACGAACTAAGCAACGTTTGATAAGATTTTTTTGAAAAAACATTTTTTTTTGTTGTTTTTTTCTTCTGTGTAAAATTTATAAATTTTATCTATTGAAGAAAAGTTTGACTAGCGTTGAGTGCGCTGCACCATCTAGCGGTAGGTAAAATATCGCTAATAAACAATATTAGCGATATTTTAGCCACAGCTTGATAGCGCATCCTGCTCATAGCTTTTTATCCCTTTCAGACCCTGCCTACACAACTGTCTGGAAACAACCCAAATGTGTGGTTACGATTTATACGATAGATATATAGTATATTATATATTATGTATAAAGGTACTTGCAAAATTGTGTACTTTTTATCAATTTTCAGTACGATTAAAAAAAAACTAGACTTTTTTATTTTGAATATCTCAGGTCTGACAAGGTCTATTTTTCAAAAAAAACAAGAAATAAAAAATATAGTTTTTTAATATTCTTTTTTTTTCTATATTTTTTTATTACAAGTTGCTTAATTTGTCGTACTGATTGACCCACTACAAGGATGTCACTAATAAAAAACTCATTCTGTATAAACTGACTTACAGGTATCATTCGGAAGTCTCTATAACTGTAGCTTTTTTTTGTGATAGAAAAATTCTCTTTAGTAGAATAGTTACGAGAGGAACTCCATGTGGGGCTAAAGGAATTTAGTAGCGGTCTTTTCGTTAGTACTTTCTAACCTCTTAGAATCTTAGAAGTGTATTTATTTAATACAATAATACATGACAGAAGTCTCAGGCAGTAACTTGTTAATCTTAGTGTGGGTTTCCGAATGGTTCTATTTTTGCTTGCCTTAGTTTTGCTCCTCTCCAGTTGCGCTTTATCCACTCATTGGTCCTGTCCAACAAGGCGGTCCTTGTGTACACGTTTGGGCTTTGGTGCAATTGGTGATCGTGACGATTCCTGTCTTATAAATCTATCCATTATCTCCCCGTGTTTTTCGTGAGGTAGGTATATAAGGGTCCATTCTAAAAGTATCTGAAGTTATATATTTGCAATCAATTTATTGATGACAATTACATCTGCTGTCAATATTCATCAATGTAGGCACCTTGAGCCTCAATACAACGAGTATTGCGACTTTACCACTGTTCGTCAGTCCTGGAAGTCCTTGACTGACACCCTCTTGAATGCCTTTGTCTTTGTCGTTGTCTTTTTCGACGCGAAGGTGGTCGTGCACAAAGAGTTTGAACCTGATGGGATCACCGTGAATAGAGCTACAACAAAACAGTTCTTGAGCATCTCCAACAGAGTCCAATGCGTTCGTTCTGTTCTCACACGGCGCTGTTTTTTTTTTAATACTTTATTCATTTATTTGTTTGTTTTTTAATACTTTATTTATTACTTTATTCATTTAGCCCCATTGTTATCAATGTTATAACTAACTCGGAAAAAATGAACACCGAAATGCAGCTAATGCTCAGTGCCCATCTAAATAGGACTTAAATGTCCCGTATCTAGGTGGGTCAGAGTAAATAATTGAAATAAGTAAAACAACTTACGTAACAATTAGCCTAATTAACGTAAAAAACTTTTTATTTTTATATTCAATGAATGTACTTAATTGAGATTGAATAATATATCAGAATAAATAAATAACACTATAATACAAATCAAAATACTAAATTTGTAAGAATAATATAATGTAGATAATACAGTATGGCAAATACACATATACATAAATACGATTTTAATAAATAATAAATTTTTTACTCAAATTTCTGATACAGCTTCTTTACCTTCAACATCGGGCGAATCGCACAAGTTTTGTAAACACAGAGTTTGTATAACGGTTAATGTTGGTACGTGAGTTTCTGGCTAGGGTACTGCGTGATCCCCGTCACAGCCCGGACTTGGCACCGGTCGACTTCTTCTCGTTTTCCAGGCTAAAAAGGGTGCCCAAAGGGAAGCGTTTTGCATCAATTCAAGAGTTTCAAGCCGCCACGACCGCAAGGATTCGACCGCAGTACTTCCAGTACTGCGACGAACAGTGGAAAAGTCGCTATACTCGCTGTATTGAGTCAAGGTGTATACATGTCTACATTGAAGAATATTGACAGCAGTTGTATCAATACATTATTTACAAATAAGTAGGTTCCGATACTTTCAGAATGGACCCTGTACAGTGGAACCATACGTAAAGAGCACCTCACCTAACGAGTAATTCGCAGAAACCCTCATAACGAGTAATTCACACCTCTCATGACGAGTATTGGAAAAATTGTTTCGCTGAACGAGTAAGAGTCTGGAACGAATTATACATGTTATGAGAGGTTCCATTGTATATGTTGTCATTTGATATTTTTTTCCACTGGCATTGGCATTCTTTGATTAATTGGCAATGCCCCATTGGCATTCTTTGATTAATTTAGATGTCCACTCTTTAATATGGTAAATTGTAAACGAAATGAACTATTCTTTCCAGGTATACATATCCGCATTGTCGATCCTGCCATCGCAACGGTCTACAAACTGCCAACTTTATCTTGTTAAATTTATCCAGTTTTGGGAGCCGGAAGATCTCTTGAAAACTCACACATTATAAGGCTGTAACCGTATTTATTGTACCAATTTATGTACTGATTGTTGAAAGTATTTTAACGTTTTAATTTTACTAATGCGATTGCCTACGTCAATCATTCAATATGCATTGTTTCTCCATGCGTTTTTGTTTTCGATAAGTGTAGCGGATAATTGTTAGACATACATGTCACAAAAATGAAGTTCATTATATTGCGCGGCACATTAGACCGATGCGTAATAGTTACTGACAAATACGTACTGGCCTATTTGCACACGCATTCAATTGTTACGCAGTCTGACCATTTGTTTTGAGTTCTGTATTGCATCCAGTCTACTGATGAATTTTCAGCTTTTCCAAAACACTTTAGAAGTACTAATTAAAATTACAACTTTCCTATTACGCCAGCAACAGGTGTCCCGGAGTCTGGCCTGCTGTCTCTACCCCAGCATTCTATGACCAAAATACTGTCTTATCTGAAAGTATTATAAAACTCTTGCACTTTTTTGTTGCTGGCTCCCCAACTATAAATTGAAACATTCTTTTCTCAGGACAGCGACATTTTTTAGTCTATTCTTGTAGTTCCTTTGATCAATCTATCACCAAATGTGTGGTCTTGTTCTTTGTCAATAAGAATTGTTAATTCTTTGTTTTCTTACAGTATAGCAGATTTCATTTTGTTACTTAAAATAATGTTTTTTTAAAATTTAAAGCTACTTGGTTATTTTCTACTGTGAAAAATGCATACTAACCGGTGTTCGTAGATTGCTCTCTATATGCCAGTGGCGTGCCCAGGGTTGGTGAATGGGGCAAGCCCGACATACCTTTTTATATTCTTTACGCTTTTTACAGTAAAAAAAAAGTGGTACCTCTTTACTCTTCAATCTTCAGTTTGAAATTTACTGCTTGTGTCCTAGATTCAATAAAATGGTGGCTCAAATCAAGAGGTGGCTTTATAAGAAATGCCATTTTATTTGCTTGAGCGAGTGAAATCAAGTTAAGATGGAACTCACCACAAGGGACAATTTCCTCTATTCTTTATCAGGCAATAAAAACCACAAATCAATTGAAATTATACAATAAAAAATCTGCTCCGTCACTTATTCAAAAGAACTAAATACGGAACACGGACGCATTCTACTTTCATAATGCAAGCCTGGCTTAAATGTATATACAAATAATACAAAAGTCATATAGATACATATATTGTTTTGCGTAATTTGCCACAGGTTAGAATGAGAGGGCCACTGATTTTGAAAGCCCCGTTGTAAGCCCATGTATGCGAGCGAGATGACTAGCTGAACTGAAGTCGGTAAAATTGCAGCGAATTGTCGCTTTGTCGATAGCTGTTTTGTCGCGTGGAGCCATCTGTGCCCGCTAGATAGCAATAGGCGTTCGCAAATTCATATATTAGTTTAGCGACCTTTTAAAAAGATGTTTAAGATATAAGGCAAGCCGGGCTTTTCGGCTTGTATGAAGGAACCGCCACTGGTATATGCGTAGTAATTTCTTTTGATTCTATTTGATCTTATGGACAATGCTGGCCACACATGGCCAAATATGACATGCTCCACTCTCTCTAACTATTCTGTTATTCGGAGAAGTTCTGTCTCTACTGTTTAGTATAGACTGTGGAAGTGTCTGTTTAACCAGCATTTGACGTTAGCTTTATTCGACGTAACAAAAATGCTTATTTAAAAAAAAAATCGTAACAGCACTACAGACGAAGAGCATGTTTTTGGTGATCTTTATAGTAAAAGTATGTATTCTAAGATGCCTTGTTAGCAAAACATAATTAAAAGATTCAAGCAGTGTCTTCCAACTTAAATTTCAAACTAATAAAACATTTGGCTGTGTGCATTCTCATTGAAGTTATTTTTTACTTTTACTCTTGGAAATGTTAGTGGACACTGCTCGGAATCTTCTAGAATATAATACACTAGTTTTACGCAGATAGGGATGCAAAGTGGAATTTGAAATTCGGTCGAAGTTTAAAATAATGACTAGACTTACGGTGATCGTGGCGATTTCCCAGAAGGCATCTCATGAGATGTCGTCATTCTTAACCTTACTTTTGACGATTCAAGGACTATCGAAAACTCGGCTCTTCGGCTTAGCTAGAGTGAGCGCTTAGCTTCTTATTTTATTGTACGTGCGAGATGAGTTTCTAAGCAGATTTTATTGCAGTGTATTTACACAATTTGTAAGAAAATGATTACGCAGCAAATCTTCAAAAATCTCCAGAACAATTTTGATGCAGACGCGGAAGAATGTCTCGCTCTATTTGTCGATAATCCATTTATATGTCTGTCAACATACGATAAAAGTCTTCCGCTCCCGCTTCGGGTGACGACAATTGTATATTGTGTCGTCGCTTCCGATTCCCAGCCTATATCTTCTATAATCTACAGTCATTCTGTTATATATACAGCGATCTTTACCTCTGATCTTGGATGCATTCCCAGGCAGTCTTATCATATCGGTTTCATTCCTAATTTTATGAACTTTGCTGTTTTCCTCACTTAGTGCCCGGACTTTGGATAAAATGTCATTATAAACGTAAAATATCGAGTCGCACCTTAGTATAATTTTATTCAAATAAGTGACCTCAGTTCGAATAGCCAAAAATCTCATACTCTTGTACGTAATCGTTAAGGAAAGAAAAGAAATTTGTCTATTGTCCAATTGAGAAAATATATTGTTTTTTCAAACCGCACGCAAATGTTGTTCCTCTTGTTGCAGCCTTACGTTTTCATGTTTTAATGTTGCAGCCTTACGTTTTCATGCAACTTTGGAGAAAAACAAAATAGGTTGATCCATTGCCAGCTACCAATGTATTTATTTAATTATAATTGTACAACCGCAACAGCTTGGAAGCTCGTTATTTTTTTATAAACGATATAAAAACATCCTATCGATAGTTTGTATCGGTCTTTTGTATTTGTGAATAAAAAAAACAGTTTCTGGTTCATAGTGTTTTATTCAATCGACTGACGGAGGACAAATGACTAATAGGTTATTTCTTCTCCAGTTATTTTTCATATGTAACAAGGTAAGTAAAATAACCGATTAGTGCTGAGCACTAAATAATCGAGAAGCTTCCTCAAAATTCATCTTGGAATGCCACTAGACTCAAACTAAAACAATCAGTGGGTATGATCAATCGACCAGTGGGGAGCTCTTAATCTACAAGACAAGAGAGGAAAAAAGTCCTATCATTTTGTGACAAAGATACCTACCATATTTGGGCCAAATCTGCCGTTAATTTGCCATGTCTAGGCTTGCTCGTTACTGGGGTATAAATCACTATGAAAGTTTGTCCACGGACACTTCAGAAAAATGGCTATGGTGCCGCCGCCCTATACATCGTATTTCCCCTCGGCGAGCCATGTTTATTTATGGCGAAATTTGTATCAGTGTTGTATGGCAATGTATGAGAGCTTGTCCACAAAGTCCGGGCGTTTTCACGGAGGACAATTATTGCATCACCTTGAAGTGGATATACCTTAAGCATGGTACGGCGAAAAAACCGTGCAGCTCACGTTTTTTTCTACGACACGGCTAACGCGCCGTACATTGGAAAAAACGAGTCGTGGACAATAGGCCGCCGTAAGCAGAAAGCAAAACCGACAAAAAAAAATCTATTGACTTTTTTCCACTTTTGGCTCAAAAATACCCTTTGGTCAGAAGGTATATTCTTGAAAAAATAGCATGAATTTGTCTATGGCCCATATAAATCAAATGGGCCATAAGAAAAATTTTGGACAAACATTCAAAGCAATGCGATTTTAATTAATTTTATTTGGTAACCCACGACCTGAACAGCCCAGAGCTCTCTAGTTTAGCTGAAAACATTTAAATCACTAGAGTTGGTTGATACAATGAGTATAGCTATTTTTATTTCAGTAGAAAGCATCCAAGCCATTTAATCTACAATATGAAGTTTTTTCTCTTTCAATTCAGGAAAAAGCAAACCGCCACAAGTTAGGGCACAGTAGGGCAGTGAAGGGCTAGTAACAAATAGAAGTTATTGGAATGTTAATATAGCAAAATAAATTATATGAAATGTACCTAAACTGTCCAAATATCAAGTAAGTAGTTGTCTAAATGTCAATAAATTAACAAAAATATATTGCGTTAACCCCTCAGGCCCCAATTGGCCGATATCGGCCACAACACGATTCAGCGTGACGGCCCCGTTTTAATTTTATTTTAATTTAATTTGTTTTATTTTATTATGTTTTATTATGTTAATATGTTTATTTTAATTATGGGTACAGTGGTTTGGCAGTAATTAATGTTTTGGTGAAACAGTGTCGTAATTCAATTTTTTTCTAATTTATACAAATTTTTTTTGCGTCAGCAACTTGTCAATCGGCTGAGGGGCCGAGGCCTGAAGGGTTAAGTGTCAAATGAAAGGTCTGATTGAGTACATTCCGGAAATATACATCTATCTATATGGATAAATACATAAACCACATATTTCATAAAAAACTGTAATAAAAATAATTATTAATACGAGTACAATAATTCACTGTAATGACAGTTCTGTTTTTTATTCTTTTTTAATATATTTACTTCTTTTCTATTGGAGTTCACTGCCATAGATAAAAATGTGTAACTTGGAGACCTGGAAAATGACTTCTTTCTTTTGCGAAGTTTTCAAAAAGTATATTATATACACCTATTTTTCTTACGGAAAGGACTTATACCTGGTGTCCATTTCATGCAGACCACTTACAAAGAATAGAATTCCATCATAAAACGCATTTCCCAAAATGTTGTAACACATGCTCTTTTCTAATCCATCAATTTAATTTAGTTTTATATGGAATGGGACAATGAGAAGACTTCGAGTACTAGGATTCGGGTACAAGGAAGTACCGGTAAAGTGTGGGTACCAGGATTCGGGCTAACCGAACTCGATGAGTGTATTTTCTTCAATTCCAGCCATTCCAGTGTCTTCTAAGGTGTTTGGTTTCTTCCTGCAAGCAAGGAGATGCCTAGAAACATAAGAGAATAATAACTTTAATTTATTGTTTTAAATTGAATGGTTGAAGTAAAATAGGCACTAAGTACCAAAAATTCACTTTTCAAACTAAGTATGTGGTTTGGTTCTATATACCATCGCTATTAACCCCAACACCGCACTTAGTCCCTGCGTGCCTCAGTCTACCAAAGAAACTGGTGTGAACATCGCGAGTTCGCCAACCGCCATCACAGAGGAACTTTAAACCGTACTAAATGCCACGCGTGAATAACTTCAGTTTGTACCAAAATGACCGACCGAGATGCGCACGCTTCGCGCGCTCTCCCGAAAGATCTCAACAAAAAAAGGTGTTTTACTGACTACAGTGCAAATAAAAAGCGCAAAATCCAAGGAATGGAGTATACTTCCACTACCACGAAGACCATTTCAGCAAAAAATCCACCAGGAAGCGAGGTATGATTCATTTTGTGTTTTCTTGTCAGGTTCATTCGCGCGCCATGTCGCGGGGCTAGTGATGTGCAAATATTACATATTGCGATTATTATTTCAAATTCTCGATTTAGTTTGAAAACTTAACAAAACATTTAATGATGATTGAGTAAAATTGTTTTTAACCCCCGACCAAAAAAGGGGTGTTTAACTTGTGTATCTGTGGATCTGTATCAATCTCGTGGCATCGTAGCTATCAAAGTTTTTTGTCAGAAAAGTGACTTGATCGAGAGTGTTCTTAGCTAATTCTTTACTTCCTAGAAGAACTGGCAAGAAACTTCGCTGGAAAGTTTTCCTAAACGGTTCGGCGAACGGGCTGAGATTTATTAGATTTATTATATATGTCAATATCGTCACACCAATTCTCAAATATCTAGAAGAACTGGCAAGAACCTTCGTTTGAAATTTTCATTGTTCACTCCTAAACGGTTCGGCCGATCGGGCTAAAATGTTGTAGGTTTATTCTATATGTCAATCTGTTCCATCTATATATTAAATAGGTACATTCTGATTCTGATATTGAGATGAAATTATGTTGATTTTCTTTTGGTTGGTTGGAACCTATCAAGCAAGGCGTCCTCGCTGCTTGTGTCACATTTATGTAAACACAGATGGGTTAATCTCCTCGATACCTAAATCATGGCAGGTAGTTTCAATTATAGTTAATTCAAATTACGACTAATGACTAATCGAAATAAATATATAGATAAAGATAGAAATTGTATGACACCCTGACCATTTAAAATTTTGCAAAATATCGTATATTTTTCTAATGTATATTTTTCTCTCTTACAGATCAATTGCAAATGTTTCAAAAAGTGTAACGAAATAAATCCTGACCAAAAAAATTACCTATTTCGCGAATTCTACAAACTCGACAGCAATGAAAAGCAAGGGTCATACCTGATGAGTTTAATAAACACAGTAGACGTTAAAAGAAGGCGAAATGGAACATATACTGATCCAAAAGAAAGCAAACGTCAATGCACAGTTAGTTACTGTTTGCCAGATGGTTCAGGGAACATTCTCCCAGTTTGTAGAAAAACATTTGCTTCTGTTTTTGATTTGAAACAAAAGAAGATTCATGGCATCGTTCAACGTATAAAGAATGGAGAAATGACGTATATCGAAAAAAGGGGCAACAAAACTAAATTTCGGAAGTTCGGCCCACAAATCGAAGATGACATCAAGCAACACATAGACACATTTCCAAGGCAAGAATCACACTATGGCAGGGCTGATTCCCGAAAAGAATATCTGAGCCCTGATCTAAACATGAATCGTCTATACAGAGCTTTTAAGGCATTGCATCCAGAGAGTATCGTCACGTATAAATTTTACAGAGACACTTTCAGAAAGTACTTCAAAAATTTAAAATTTGGACGCAAACGAGTCGACACATGCTCTACGTGTGATTTGCTGAGCACACAAGTTCGAGCTAATGTTGCCAACAAACATGAGTTAAGCGTAAAGCTTAAACTTCATCAAGCTAAAGCAAACAAAGCATTGGATACCCTAAAACATGACATAATTTTATCGCAACGACCAAATAGCGATACCTGTACTGCGACAATGGATCTGCAGCAAGTGCTTGTGACACCCACACTAACCCATTCTCAAATCTACTACAGTCGTCAGCTTTCAAATTTTAATCTCGGGGTACATATTGGGGATACTAATGATGCCTATATGTGTCTTTGGCATGAGGGCATTACAGGTAGGGGAGGAAACGAAATTGCTTCGTGCGTTGCGAAAGTATTCACCCAAGGATCTACATATAAAAAGAAATTGATAATGTGGAGCGATAATTGTGCTGGCCAAAATAAAAATCGCATGATTATCCTTCTGTGGATTTATCTGATACAGCTCGGTATATTCGAAGAAATACAGCAAAAGTTTCTTATAACTGGACACTCTTTTTTGAGTTGTGATAGGGACTTCGCCCTTATAGAAAAGAGGAAACGCGTATGCAATCCCATGGTCGCTGAAGATCTTGTAAAAATGATAAAAGAAGCTAGACAAACACCCTTTCATGTCATTGAAATGAATCCTGCCGATTTCTCAGACTTTCAACAAGCAGCAAATAGTCTAATTAACACTGACAAGATGAGCATTTCAAAAGCTCAATGGATAAAGGTACGAAGCGACGAAATTCACAAAGTACGAGTAAGATATACTTTAAATACCATGGAACCTTGGAAAGTGATTAACATCTTAAAACGAAATAAGAGTCCTGCCGATTTAAGAAGAATCATGATCCCACAACTTGGCTGCTCTTCAAAGATTTCAAACGCAAAGAAAAATGACTGACTTCAAATGGTGCCATATCTGAGAAAACAAGAACACCAAGATTTCTACAAACGCCTCTGCACATAAAATGTGATTCTTATGTTTGTATTCTGTGTTAATTTTATTTTAATTTTGATAAGACTAAAACAATCACCTAATATCCAAGGTACCTACCTAGAATTTCCATCTTTAATTAATAGGTTTTTATTTCTTTAATTTTAATTAAATTATTAGCATATAAAAATGCTAATAATTCCACATTTGTAAACGATGTATGTATGGAAGCTTATTGTTTTAAGAACTTAAGTTTTATTTTATTTCTCTAATGTTAATTAGTTTATTAACCCCTAGAGCCCCGTTTGGCCGATATCGGCCAAAACACGACTCAGCGTGACGGCCCCGTTTTAATTTTATTTTAATTTATTTTGTTTTATTTTATTATGTTTTATTATGTTAATATGTTTTATTTTAATTATGGGTACAGTGGTTTGGCAGTAATTAGTGTTTTGGTGAGATAGTGTCATAATTCAATTTATTTACTAATTTTTACTAAAAGTTTTTGGGACATCAACTTGTCAATCCGCTGAGGGGCCGAGGCCTGAAGGGTTAACATATAATGTAATCTTAGTGTGTAAACAATTAGAAATTTTAAATAAAAAATATGTGTTACATACTATCACAAAAACTTGTTTCAATAAACCTTTCGTTTTTTGACCTGTCATTAGCACATCACTAGCTAAGTTTGGCGTTTGAGTAAGCGTACGGCACTTAACCAATGTTATAATACACAAACGTTGGACTTAGTGCCATTCATAGGAAACCATGCTAACTACTTAGGAGTTGTTGAAATGTTTACTTTTAAAATTTATTTACAATAAGCACAGAAGTCTTACAGTTTTAGTTTTTATGTAACAAACAGAGGTAGGATATGTATTAATGGATGTTCAAAGAACAACCAAAAAATATTCAATTGTTAATCATTATCGACTATTTCTTACTTTCCTCGGATTGGGGGTCGGGGTACTTGGTGCTTTATTTGATTCAACCATTCAATTTATTGTACCATCTATAAAATATGTCTGTCTTGGGGTGGTCCACATAGCTCATGGTTGTACTGGGGGTATGGCAGTACAACCATGAGCGATGTGGACTTGAAAAAATCTCTCTTGCGGGGAGCTTACAACAGCTACAGCTCATGCTATTGGCCTTTGATGGCAGAATGATTGGACAACAATTGGGGACTTTTGCATTCCGCCTCCAATGCACTGGAAGGTAATGCTCTATGACTGGACTTTCTATCCCAGAAGATGGCCCTTATTGTAGAATTAACTGTTCCATGGGAATCAAATAAAGACCACGAGTACAAACTAAATAAATATGATCTCGCAAATACCGTCACCCGGAACGGCTTCACTGTTCACCTTTGCGCGGTGGAAGTTGGCGCTCGTGGCCTGCCAGCCAAATCTCTGTTTCACCTCTTTAAAGATCTTGGTCTCTCCAGGAAAACAGAGCTAACGGGCCCATGCTGGGTTGGCCACGAAGACCCATGTGTTCAGGGTCGGTCATACTCACGGGTCAACACCTATCCGGCGGCCTCCACGCATGAGGTGCGAACCTAGGTAGGACGTTCGGGCGAAGGACCTCCCATGGGAATCAAACCTCTGGCGCTCCTGGACGGTCTGCGAACCGTGCGGCGCAATCCAATCGATTGTGCACTCCGACTAACAGTCGAGGGAGTCTGGAAGCTGTATTGTTTCCTATAGAGCGGGGGTGGTTGCGTACCTTACGGCGACTGCTCTTGAAATGACCATTGGCCATCCGATCCCGGGTTAGAGGCGGGCAAAGGACGCCATGGTCCGCGATAGATTCGGTATTCACCGCTTCGTAAGGGAGAGGACCGCGCAAGCGACCTCGAACTCGGAACCAATCGAGAGACCGGAGAAATCTGGTCACAATTGGTAGTAAGGGCGCGAGTGTCGCCCGCCAGGTAACATTGCTGGCTATCTTGCGGTAAGGCGTTGGTCTCTTATGGGTTGCGGCGGAGCTAGACGGCGGATTGTCTTTTTCCAAAGTCTTCTACACTCACTCCATAACGACTAATCGTTAAAAATCCTTGTGGTGACGGGCTCGCCCGTTGTAGTCGAGAACCCAAGATGTCTCCAGGAAAACAATCAACTCCTTCCTAGAAAAAATATCTAAAACCGCAATTTCCGCATCTCAAATTCTATGGCTTCGAAGGGCAAATTCTGATGGGCACGACTCCGGTCGGTGAATTCCATGTCAGCTCCGTTTGTATTTTATTTACATGACACTGTGATATCATATTTTAAGCGAATAAATAAACGCTGACTTTTAGCATTGATTATATAGCGTAATAATTTGCTCAATATAGCACTACGATTTGGCAGCTAGGATTTTACTACATAACGCAACTCATAGATGGCAGTCATAGTTCCAATAATTGATTAATCTTTTATGTTCAATATGGCGGCGTTCGTAGTATGGTGGTGCACTATAGATGGCGCTCTAAACATCCCTTTCAGTATCTCGAAATAAAATAGTAATATAATAAACGAATTTTTAAATCAGTGGCGTAAGCGTTTAAATGTGTACTTTTACATGATGCAATGATATCCGCTGTACAATGTCCAATTTAATCTAAACGTAAAATTACTGAATCAGTTTCTAGTGTAGGTTTGCTTATAAAAGTGTTCAGACGAGACCATATTTTTTAAACACACAGCAAATCTCCATCTACTCTTTTCAAAAGAACATCAAAATTAGATTCCGGCATTTGCAAATAATTTGATCCATCAATACTCATCTTTATTTGTCGACAGGCGGCAGTGATTATACAACTGTATAATAAGTATTTACATCCATGTATATTACATGAATGCACAGACGACTGACAGTGTGTATTGACACAGTGAAACACATGAAAAAACAAAGACATTGACAAACACAGACAAAGACAACAGTTGTCCATTGTGATCTGAAAGACACAATTCATGGAGCGGATGTTAAACACATTTCAGTAAGAAAATATGTTCTCCTTACATGTACTACTAGCCCGGTGCCATAATGGTTAGGCTGCTGGCTTTCGTAGAGGAACTGGGGTGGGTGGAATAGAGCTACCCCCGTTACACGCAAAATAGGCACACTGGATGTCGACTTGCGGAGGAACGCCCAGTATAACTAACTAACTAACTAACTAGGCTGCCTGATCTTACATTGTATGGCTTCGGGTTCGATTTCCGGCTGGGTCACCATTTTCCATTGGGATAAAATTTATTTTTCACAACTGAATTGTATTTTTATAAAATACAGATATGTTCTTTAATTCTGTTGATCGAATGCAATAACAAGACACACTTACACACATGTTACACGCATACATACATATAATAACTTCAAAATAGGGTTGGTCATAAGAGATTGTTGTGTGATAATAAACCTGTCCATTGTGAAATTTCACAATACAGAGTAGAAACAAACAAACATTGCATCTGGCTAGAACTGTTAAGTGTCGTGTGAACAAGTCCTTACCTGTCCAAGGAGGCCTGCGCAAAATATCGCCTGCTGCAGTGAGGGCACTTAAAGTGACATTCGTGAGACTGAGGGTGCAGCATTCGGTGGTCGACAAACTCACCCCACGAATTGCAGATGATACCGCAGATCAGACATTTGTGCGTCTTGGGCTGGTCGTGGCTTCTGCTGTGTCTGTGTAAGAGAACAAATCGTGAATTATAGTAAAAGTCAAATAAAATGTCTTTATTACTAATACTATTATTAAACTTTAGGAGGGTGAGCGGCGGATTCCGGGTTAACAACCGGCTGTGGTAGGTTTAGGACAGCTGTCTTGCCACATGTGAGCGTCCACCTTACCACCCATTCACTCCCCCTTCGAAGCTATAGACTTTGAGATGCGGAAATCTATCTTTCAATCAATTTGAGATGCGGAAATGTATTTATAATTTTTTTTATTATGGTTTTTTTTAATGAAATATTTGTGGTAAAATATAAAAAAATAGTATTATGATGGGCCCGACTCCGGTCAGTGAAATCAATGGGAGCTCCGTTTGTATTTTATTTATTTATAGTTCACTTTCTGTAATGGCAGTTGTGTTTTTATTCTTTTTAATATATTTACTTGTATATTTCTTATAGGAGTTTTCCTATTCTATTTCAAATTTTATGTGTGTTTTTATATCAATACTTTTTCTATATTATAATTGGATATCAGAGATTTGAATAACAAACTCACTTTTATTCACATTTTTTAATAAGTCTTATAGTTATTATTCATGTCAAAAGCCTTTTTGATATTAATTTCACATTTCGTACAAACGAAATAATTGTCATCTCGACAATAAAAGTGACCTTATAAAACTATACATAAAATCTAAGGAAAAAGAAAGTAAATGTATTTTTCTATACAAAAAGAAAGTAACCAACATTCAGTTACTTTATTCTACAATATAAATTGGCAAATACTTTGTTATTCATTAGAAAATGCAATGAAAATGCAGTTACTCCCATTTTTTCAACCTATAGTTATCCGACTTCCTAAAGGATATTCTGCAGTTACTAAAAGTTTGTATGTGCAGAAAGTGTCCCTGATTCTAAATATGCAAAAAAGTCAATTTGGAAGAAATTTTTGCAGGGCTATTTTAAACGGGCTATACATTAAAATTTAAACGGGCTATACTTTTACGGCAATATGTGGCAGCAATATTAGCATATATAGCTCGGCCATCACCGCAACTTTTCTCACCAATATTTCTGCAAAAGTATGGGCCATAATTTTGACTCATAAACGGGCTACACAATCGGGTAACAACGGCCGACGAAATAATACGTGTCGCAGCGGCTTATATTGTATCAAATAAAAAATCGGGACGTTACTATCTTGAGGGGTCCCCGAATCGGGTACGATGTATTTTAGTCAATGCTCAGTAACGTCCCAAAACGGGTACAAACCGCGCTCTCAACGAACTGAATTTACACCAAAATCACAGGGCAACCACCCCGTTAGAGATGTGTGAGAAAGACGGATAAATTCTGTATTGTACTATTTATTCAGTCGTGCTTCTCGCAGTGTAGAATCCCTAATATAATTGTTTGTATTCTAGGGGCACTTAGCCGAGTGCTGCCATTGCTCGGATCTGTGCTTCTCTTCGGATATATGTATGAAAATAAATAAAACAAACCAACAGATTTGGTAAAGCATGTAATAACATGCACAAATGTGTTTATAATTTCTAGATAGGGTTTCGTATTTTGAGATAAAACGTCGATATCGCTGAATAAGTGAGTTTTTTCAGTTCTCTAACTTTCTAATAATTATTCATAATTATCTAATTGTTTTACAAAATGAAGTTTTAATGTTTTATATTTCAAATTTCAATGCAATCATTCTACAATTCTTCTTTTCATGGTCCATCAAGTAGTTTCTTTCTTATGATCGTTTATAGTGATATATTTTTGTGTGCTATATTTTTATATTATATAAGTGCTATATTTTTGACCAACTCTCAGAAAAGACAGGCGACTGCCAAGATTTACACACGCCGCTTGAGAGTTTAAGGGGTTTAGGGGTTTAGGGATTTAGGGGTTGAGGGGTTTAGGGGTTGAGGGGTTTTAAATTTCTATAAAATTTGTGTCTATTGGAACAGGCGCTGCCTAGTTAGGAGTGACACAAGCATCGTGTTTAAATAATTCTTTTATATTTTGTTGAATAAATGAAATTTCAAAAAAAAAAGTCGTTTTGTAAAAACCTATATTTTGGTTATCTGTGTTGTATTTTACGATTCGGCCAATTCATTAGGTAATCCAATTAAGTTACTGCTTTACCTGTTGAGAGCGCTCTGGGAGAAATAGGCACAGCTGCAAGCGTTGCACTGAAATTTCTTGACGGAAGAGTGACTGTGGAGGTGACGTCGCAGCTCACTTTTACTGAAGTATTTCTTTGGACAGTGACTACATTCCAACCTAAACAAAATAAAGGATCTATGAAAAAAAAATACAAAATCCATACACAATCATCCCAGGTCCATACGACTAAATAATTTCTTAAAAATCAACACATTGAGCCACGTCAGCTAATCGACTAAGTGTCATATCCAGAGGCAGAAAATGCGTATTCTGCCTCGACACTTGTCAGTATCACAGATAACAGGCATTGGTAGACAAACTGTCAGGCATTGGTAGACAAACTTGTCCCGCCTGATTTAAAGAGAATAATTTCTTTTCTCATAAGTTTATCAATGGACGAACCAAATGCACTTGACGGACGTTCTTGTCGGTGGGCTTTCAAAACCATCCCTAGTTCCACATCAAGAGAGAGAGATGTGTTTGCTGCAGATGTAGACGAATGAGTAAGTTCACTATTCGCTTGAGATTGACACTGATTTAAAGAGATTAAATTCTTATCTGATAAGTTTACCAATGGACGAAGTTGCAAGAAACTGCAGTTGCAACATCACTTTCGTTTGCTGGGTCTACTATAACAACTGCATCTGCAGATGTAGACGAATGAGTAAGTCCACTATTTTTTTGAGAATAATTGTCAATATAGTTGTGTTGATATAATAGTTCGATCAGCTTCTGTATATCTCTCTTGATCAAAAAATTTGCAAGCAAATCAAAAACTTTGTCTTATTAGGCAGGACTTCCAGGATCAAACGGTCAAAAGAGAATGGCTATTTTGGGCCCACTTTTCCAATAGCTGTAAATGATATACCAATGAAATGATATCTGTATATAGAACATTTATTACTATAATAACTGATCTCAATTATGAGCCGTTTCTAAGTTTTATCCTAATAAATGCAGCTACTTACTTAGTATGCCCTAGGCCACCTAACACATCCAGGCATTGTATTTTTAATAACTGTTTAAACGAAAACCGTTGGGGAATACCAGAAACGATATAGTACATACTCTACATACATACTATGAATGCTCAAGTTTGTCAGAAGTATATGGAATATGTTGCTTGAACTCTGTAATCATGATGTCATTCCCGCTCTGTTTACTGATATATGTAATATGCTAAGGTCAGCTGTCCAACATGGTATGCCCGGTGACTGTACATCATAATATACTATCTTTTATGAATCTTCCCTGCAATAACTCTGTACTCTTTGGTTTAGTCCTAGTTTCCTTTGGACATCTATCGATGTCCAAGCTGGGGGAAGATGTTTACGCCGTTATTGGTTCATATTTTGTCGTATGATACCAACCGGGTAGTGCCTCTTAAGAGGAACGCACAAACCGGTTTCTTCACGCTCGCTGAAAAATATTGCGGGTAATTTCAGTAGTGAAAGTTATATTTCCCCGCACGCACGCATTTTTGTGTCTAATTAATCTCGCTCGCGACGTTTGCCAAAGGCAGTGAATTTGTGATATATCGCCACACAAACAATTCGCTATTCTCAGCATTCCTGGTGCACCAGAAGAAGAAGAAGACGCTGGCAGAATCTGGTAAGTGCAAAACTTCTTTGTAGCGCTATCGTGGCTGGTGTGATGAGGCAATTTTTATGAACTCACAAATTGGCAAACATCGGTGGTAAATAGGTCTTTCCGCAGCATCATTTTTTGGTGCGTCTCATCGTGCGTGCATCAATTAGCCGCAATTATACTTAAGAAGATTCCGAAATTCTAAACTCCAAAGCAGTTCTGAATTGAGGTAAAGATAAATAAAAGATAGGTAAATATTCTATATAAAAATATTTATAATTTTAACACTTCACAGCGGCGACTTCAATGAGGCAAGACTACGGCAGACCATCAAACAGCGCAAAGCTGCATACCTGGGTCACGTACTTAGGCACGATAGGTAGAAACTCCTGCAACTCATTTTGATGGGAAAAGTTTCAGGGAAGAGGAGACCAGACCGTCGATGGAAATCTTGGTTGCGGAACATTCGAGAATGGACTGGGATTACGAGTGTCGCCAAATTGTTTTGCCTAGCGAAGGACAAAAAGAAGTATGCAGAGCTGACTGCCAACCTTCACTAGTTGGAGAGGCATCCTAAGAAGAAGAAGCGGCGACTACTTTTTCATGCGTACGATTCCTAGAAAGCCATAAGGCGATATCAGAGATCAAAACGCTGAACAACAGCGACTAAGAAAGAAGATTGGTATTAACTCAAGGAGGTTTTCACCCAGCGGCGGAAAACTTCAGGCTGATAATAATAATAATTGACATACATTCGTTGCATGTGATGCTTCTTGACGTGATTTCCGTGGGTGAGACGATTCTTACAAAGTCGGCCGCATACATCGCAGTGGTATCGTCGGTCCGCATCCTCATGGATGATCTCATGGCCACGTAAGTCTGCTTTTCTCTTAAATCTGCAGAAAAAATATAAAAAATATGTTTGTAAAAAATATACAATTCTCCGTATCCACAAGAAAAAATCTGCATATTATACTTGTACTATACAATACAAATAGAGCTGTCAACTACAACAGGCGAACCCGTCACCTCAGGAAGTTTTAATGGTTGGTCGTTCTATCTCCGGTGAAGTGAACGTAGAAGACTTCAAGCTCCGCCACATGCCCGTAAGAGGTCAACGCCTTATCCGCGAGATAACCAGGTATGTTACCCAGCGGGTTTACACTCACGCCCTTACATCCAAATGCGACCAGATTACTCCGGTCTCTTGACTGGTAACGAGTTTGAGGTCGCTTGCGCGGTCCTCTCCCTTACGAAGCGGTGAAACGGTGTAAACCGAATCTATCGCGGACCACGGCGCCCTTTGCCCAGCTGTTCACCCAGGATCGGGTAGCCGATGGTCGTTTCAAGAGCAGTCGCCATAAGGTCCGCAACCACCCCCGCTCTATAGAAAACATTACTGCTTCCAGACTCGCCCGACTGTTAGTCAGAGTGCACAATCGATTGGCTTACGCCGCACGGTGCGCAGACCATCCAGGAGCGCCAGAAGGTTGACTCCTAGGAGAAACTAGCCCTAAGGCTAGAGTCCTGTCCGCGCCCGCACTCCATTGGTGGAGGCCGCCGGATGGGTGTTGACCCGTGAGTGTGACCAACCCTGAACAAAATGGGTCTTCGTGGCCAACTCAGCAAGGGCCCATTTACAGAATGATTGTTTTTAGATATTTAAAAATGGATTCTACTGCGTGAATTTAGTGACACCCGATTGTTCTGGGGAGCTACTTCCAGCCCGAAGTGCCCGTCTTTGTGTCCGTCTCTTTACCGCCCCGAGGGGCGTTTCATTCTTTGCAGGATCCAGGGATTCCTCCCCCCCGTGGCTGCTCCGAGACCTGCCCACGGACAGTGCGCCTTCACCTTCATTGTTCTAGAGCGTCCTCTACCCCGCTTACCGGCTCCTAAATTTACGCTATTGTTGTTTTTTTTTTTTTCGGTAAAATTTGTAATATTTTGTAAATTTTTATTTTTTTTGTAAATACCTTTTATTTTTCGAATAAATGGGTTCTCGGGGAGGTACGGGGGGGGGGGGGGTGGTTTACCCTATTTCACCCCCTGCGCGTTTTACCCTTCTGGTACGCGCAGGGTTGTCGTAGCACGACATCCCGGGCAGACAAGACGACCCTCGTCGTTATAACTGCCCGGGCGGTGGGCGGGGATTGCTGCCCTCACCTATCGCCTTGAAACTCTTAACTGTTCTGGGGAGCTAACGGGCCCATGATGGGTTGGCCACGAAGACCCATGTGTTCAGGGTCGGTCACACTCACGGGTCAACACTCATCCGACGGCCTCCACGCACGGGGTGCGAACCTGGGTAGGACTCTGGCCCTGGTCAGTTTCCCCTGGGAATCAAACCTCTCGCGCTCCTGGACGGTCTGCGCACCGTGCGGCGCAAGCCAATCGATTGTGCACTCCGACTAACAGTCGGGGGAGTCTGGAAGCTGTATTGTTTCCTATAGAGCGGGGGTGGTTGCGTACCTTACGGCGACTGCTCTTGAAATGACCATTGGCCATCCGATCCCAGTTCAGTCTGGCAAAGGACGCCATGGTCCGCGATAGATTCGGTATACACCGTTTCACCGCTTCGTAAGGGAGAGGATTGCGCAAGCGACCTCGAACTCGGAACCAATCGAGAGACCGGAGAAATCTGGTCACAATTGGCAGTTAGGGCGCGAGTGCCGCCCGCCAGTTAACATAACTGGCTCCTCGCGGTAAGGCGTTGGTCTCTAACGGGTTGTGGCGTAGCTAGACGTCGGATTGTTTTGTCTAAAGTCTTCTAAGTTCACTGCAGGTCGATAGAACGACTAATCGTTAAAACGTCCTGTGGTGACGGGCTCGCCCGTTGTAGTCGACAATAAATAATAAATACAAACGGAGCTGCCATGGAATTCACCGACCGGAGTCGGGCCCATCATAATACTATTTTTTTTACACTTCTGGGGGGTGAGCAGTGGATTCCGGACTTACGAACCGGCTGTGGTAGGTTTAGGACAGCTGTCTTGCCACATGTGAGCGTTCACCTTGCCACCCATTCACTCCCCCTTCGAAGCCATAGAATTTGAGATGCGCAAATCGCAGTTTTAGATAATTTTTCTAAGAAAGAGTTGATTATTTTTCTGGAAAGGCCAAGATCTTTAAAGAGGTGAAATAGAGATTTAGCTGGCAGGCCACGAGCGCCAACTTCCACCGCGTGAAGGTGAACAGTGAAGCCGTTCCGGGTTACGGCATTTGCAAGATCATGGTATTTATTTAATTTGTACTCGTGGTCTTTTGGGATATTTGATTCCCATGGAACAGTTAATTCTACAATAAGAGCCACCTTCCGAGATAGAGAGTAAAGAGTTATATCTGGACGGAGGGCTGTGCATCCGAGACTTTCAGGGAATTTATACTGCTTAGAGACCGAATCAACCTCCAGAATCCAATCTGTAGCTTTCTCGATTATTGAGAAAGGTTTTGTAGTTAAATGTTTTTTGCCTTTAGAGCCATCCCGCACAAACTGTATTGGGGGTTTGGAGGATACTGTCAAACCCTTGTTGGCACGAGCCACTGAGAGACTAATTACCTCGCGAATAACAGCGAGAACTTTGTCATGGCGGTAAGTGTACCGTCCTTGATCTAAGGCCACCTTGCAGCCAGCTAGAATGTGCCTAGCTGTGCAAGGGGTATTGCTACAGAGGGGACAAGAACTATCCTCGGCAAAGCTCCAACGAGCGAGGTTACTGGGGTCTGGAAGTGTATGCTGAAAGGCATTCAAAAAAAATTTCAGCATCTCTGGCGTCCAGTCATAGAGCATTACCTTCCAGTGCATTGGAGGCGGAATGCAAAAGTCACCAATTGTTGTCCAATCATTCTGGCATTGAAGGCCAATAGCATGAGCCATACTCTTGCTGTCGTAATCTCCCCGCAAAAGAGACTTCTTCAAGTCCACGTCGCTCGTGGTTGTACTGCCATACCCCAGACCAGTGCCATTCTGGCTGATTCCAGTAAGGAACCTTTTGTGGAAGTCTACGCGGGCTTGTAGTTCATTTGAATCACTACAGCCACTTATTACGTGCTTCGATATTGCCGGATCTTTGGAATTGCACAGAATCGAATTTTTGGTTATTCTGGAGTTGGCGTAGAGCAGAGAGGGCAGTTTAAGCGCTAGCCCAAAATTTTGTTTGGACCTGAAGAGAGTCGAGGGGTCAGCTGGTTTGGCTAAGGACAGCCAGGATTTTTTTGTTGGCTAAGGACAGTCAGGTTTGGCTAAGGACTTTTTTTGTTTGGCTAAGGACAGTCAGGTTTGGCTAAGGACAGCCAATATGTTCTGCAGGTAGGCCGTATACTATTGCTGTTATAATGCAGATTAAAGCGATGGGGGCGGTGTCCCTTTTAAATGAATAATACTCGATATTTATTTGACAGTATGTATATTCCTATAAGTAGAAAAAGTGCATACTCACCCAACACCACAAGTGGGACATATGAATTGCTTTTTGGCATGTATTTGCATGTGCTGTTTGAGGGCAGCATTTGAGAAGCAAGCCACTCCACAGCCGGGACTTGAGCAGACGAAGGGTCTTATGCTCAAGTGTTCTCGCTGATGCGTTAAAAAGCTGAATCGGTAGTCAAAGAACAAGCCGCAAACCTATAAATAATAGTAGAATATAGATAGGTAGACAATGTGTTCATTGAAAACGAAGATTATCCTGCCATTGTCAAACAACCGCTTGTTTGACACTATAATAAATAAGATTAAAACGGATTTACAGTGACAATTTTGTAGCACCGGACGTTTCGGCAATGTTGCAACCGCTGTTGTCCACGGTAGACTGAAGTCCTGTCAGGTGTCATTCTCTGTTGTTCTGCGAGTAGGCAGGAAACTGCTGCTGCCATGCAGATTTTAATAGTGGTGGTGAGGTGCAATATTCAAGCCGACCCCAAGTATATAGCTTAATTTCTGAGACCTATAAAGGATATGTAATACCACTAACGCCCTCAAGTCGTCTTCCATTTCAGCTGAGATGCTACTTACAATGGGGCCCACAAATTGAGAAAATGTCAGGAAAACTTAGCTCTGCGGTATACGCAGTTAAAACAATAAGGCGGCTGACTGATGTAGATACAGCAAGAATAGTATACTTTAGTTACTTTCATAGCATTATGTCCTATGGGATTCTTCTCTGGGGTAGCTGTGCGGACATCAATAACATCTTTATACTACAGAAACGTGCTGTAAGAGCTATATATAAACTTGGTCCTCGAGTTTCACTTAGAGAAAAATTCAAAGAGATAAATATTCTTACTGTTGCATCACAATATATATACGAAAATCTGTTGTATGTCCACAAGAATATTGACAAGTTTAAAAAAAAAAGTGACACTCATAATGTTAATACTAGACATAAGCATAACCTTGTTGTACGTGCTACTCGTCTCCACAAAATAAGCAATTCTTTTTTGGGACAATGTATACGCTTCTATAACAAACTTCCTCATACTATTAGATAACTATCTGTAAATAAGTTTAAAGCTACCATCAAAGCAAAATTGTATAAAAAAGCATACTATACAATATCTGATTATGTAAATGACAAAACGGCTTGGGAGTAAGGCTTGGACGCATCATAAGAACATAAATTAAAAATAATATTTAATTGTGTCTATATGAATAAAGAACATTTTGATTTTGATTTTTTGACTGCAAACCCTGGCTGTGTATAAAATCGAATGCAGCAGTGGGTTAGTTTACGTTGGACATACAAAGCGACCCATAGTGACTTGACTGATGTTTGATAAGAGATTAGCGAGAAAAATCGACAATCACAGTTTGTTATACAAAGAACAAATTTATTTTCCTCGCACGATCCGGGAAAGCATTGAAATAAGAAGAACCCCAAACTTCAATAGCGACAAATGTTTCAAACACTACTTCTCGGAACCCTCTTCTTAAAATATTCCTATCGCGGAGCGCAGACTCGAAACAAGATCTACACACCACCCTCCCTCACCAATATAATTTGCGTAGTAACAGCAGCAGTTTCCTGCCTTATGAGAACTGACAGAATTGCCGAAGCGTCGGGTGCTACAAACTCAATGCGGTAAATCTGATTTTGTCTTATTTATAATGTCTTTATTATAATAAAAACCCCTATATGATAGCATGTTCAACAATATTATCTACCCATACTGTACACCTATATATTATTATCTTCTTATATATTTGACATAACTTAGAAGTTATATCAAAGTTCTAACTTTGATATAACTTGGAAGTTACATCAAAGATAGATGAGAAAAGAAGCCGGGATCATATCATAAATACAAACAGAACTGCCGAGAAACCGCGTCATTCGTCCGGCTCATTAGAATATTACTACTATACTTCTAGACGATAAACGCTGGTCAAACAACCACTTATAGTAGGTTTAGGACAGCTGTCTTGCCGCATGCGAGTATCGCCTTCCTATCCAATTAACCCTCCTTAAAAGCCATAAGATTTGAGATGTGGAAACTGCATTTTTTTTCTTGGAAGGAGTGGATTTTTCTTCTTAAGTGAGTCTTTTATGAGTTAAACAGGGGTTCAGCTGGCCAGCCACAAGAGGCAACTTCCACTCTTTGAAGCCGTTCCGGGTAATGGCATTTGTGAGATTATGGCATCTATTTTGTTATTATTTGCAATCGTTAGGGATATTTGATTTCCATGAACTGCTACAATAAGGGCCATCCTCAGAAATAGCGATCCTCTTCGAGTAAGAAAATAATAAAAGTCACAGTAGGTTATTTTACTCAACTCATTAATCTAATTCAAACAGTTTCAATATAAATAAGTAGGCCATTAGGTCACTCTACTCATTAATCTAATTTAAACAGTTTCAATATAAAGGTAACTGGAAGCGCAAGGAGTCAAAATGACTCCATCGGGCATTTTAGTGTTTAGTTTAATATTAACCACACATAAGCTGCGTCAAGTATGTGTTTGAATGATTATTAAGTGCGACTATTACGTATGTACGTGCAAGAAAGGGCAGAATAAGGGAGGGTCAGGGAGGGAGAGGGTGAGATAAAGAGGGAGAAAGAGAGGGAGGGAGGGAGGGAGGGAGAGAGGAAGGGAGGAGAGGGAGAGGTGGAGGACCTGATGAATGGCTCTGCTCCGATATCGAGCGTAATCATTTGATTGGTGAGAGCGCGATCTTCGAACTATCCCTTTCAGGCCCAAAACTTTTTTTTAAAACCATGTTGTTTTTAGCACAGCAAAGGAAGGGGTGCTTAAAAAGTAACAGCTTAAAAATTATGTTTTATTGCATCGCGCAATTCATGCACGATCGCTTGGCGCGGGTCTTGCCTCACGAAATTGATTCGATGCGACGTGGGGCTTTTTAAATGAATATGCACACAAGATCAATGATGTGCACTATTGTGTTGGACGGGCTTTAAAGGGCTATAGTGTTTTTGTTCATTATCACTTTGAACTACCAGTAACTTGCTTAATAGTTTTTTTTTGTATACATTTGGTTATATCCAAAAAAAATGACTTTTTTAAAATTCTTAATTTTTGGTGTGGCACCTTCCAACACTAGCCGGCGGTGCGGACCTTATAATGCAATTTACTCGTGAAGAGCAGTATTTGTTATTTTAATAATGAGTATTCATTCATTGGTGTTACTTTGAAGACAACAATAGAAGTGAAACAAAATAAAGTTGTAGCGAACTTACTTTACAATATATATTTCTCTCTGCACATTTGTAATATGGCTCTAAGTCAGTGTTGCTTACATGTTCGTCAACATGTCTCTGCAAGCTCATCTCGTCATAATATTTTTCTAAACATAGCAAACATTGATTCTTCTTCTGCGCTTTGCATATAGAAGGATACTCATTTGCATCATCCGCTTTCGATACTTCAGTTCTCCTATCCTCTTCGGAAGTTGCAACATTAGAGTTTTTGCATTTTACACTTTCGTCGTTTTCAATTATATCTAGAAATTCTTCATTGTTAACAGAGTCCGTTTCTAGTTTGGTGTCGTCGAAATCAACTTTCTGTACATCGAAAATCGTATCTTTCAACACCTGCTGTGAATGTATGAGCATTTTTTTGAATTCAAACGACTGCTCTATTTTGTATCGACAACGGTGGCATATCTTCGCCGGCATATCATCGTTTGGGTCTATCTGGAATCATCACATTTAGTTTATTTATTAATTAATGCACAAAAAAATTACACCGTTAGTACTTAACACGTTGATGGACAGTAACGCCTATAGCCGATCATGCTGCAAAAATGATACGACAGAACGCCTGTCGACGTCAGAGTTTCAATTAGTTTAAAATCAGTACGCCGCTCGGCGATCGCTTTTCTATACTAACATAAGGAACGACATGCTGTAGTGTCACCGCAGAGGTAATTTAGATAATTCTACTGTCACAATACAACGTTCAAAAGTATAGGCAATGTATGGAAATAAGTAGTGTCACAGACGAATCCATCGATGAGGTAGTACTGTCCATCAACGAGTTAAACATAGTTTGTGTTGCTCCTAACTAGGCAGAGCCTGTTCTAAGGAGAACACCAATACATATGATTATAAAATATATAGTGCAAATCAAGACAAAATCCGCTAAATAAATGTATTTTCATATTTTTAAAAATACATTAGGTAATTAATATAAATATGCAGATATGCGATAAATGGTACATTTGTTATAATATTATGTAGGTATATTTTAGTGTTACCAGATTCGCATTTGGTAGTATTTTTTTCTCTTCTCACAAAATAAAGTAATGAAAATGTACATTTTAATTTTAATTTGTCAAAGGTTGTAATATAATTAACAGTAAAGCGTCGAATTAATATAGGAATAAATTTTTCCAACATTCTCCCGCAATAATGTTTCTATGTGATCCCGCGTGTCCCGCTGAAGTTCTTGGGAACTTGTCGAGTCCCAAATGAAAACGACGATTAATAATGTAGCTACATTATAAATATGTAATGCAGCTAGGTATACAGTAATAACATCATATATGCCATATATGCCAAATATAAATAATTAGCCTCCTGCTTAATTTTGCACCAGGGCCCATTTTTTTTTAATTACGCCACTACTGTTCTGCAATGTCGATTTTTTAAAATCTTCCAACTATATTCACCACGCTGACACCAAATCTGCAAAACTGAGTAAAAAAAGATTATTATTTTTGTATGTACCTAAATTTGTTTTTTTTATGTCTCAAAATATTGCGCATCCGAGGCTTTTAGCATTACCTACAATAATCGAATCTAGTACCTAGTTTTATTTTTATTTTTTTTGAGAAAGGTTTCTATAACCTCCTGGGTACATTTGTACTAAACATAGTAAAAAACAAGAATGAAAAAATAATGCTGAGGTCTGCGTTTAAAATGGCGACACCGAAATAAGACAAACCGGATTTTCCAGTGCATAGTTTTTAAACTATTTTCTTTTAATAAGTCATTATTAATGATTGTACTGGAAGTTTCAAAAAGTTATTCCAAAAAAGGGTGTCTGGAACTCGGAGGATAATGCATATATTCCATCGTAGTAGTACTCATATTTTCTAGAATTGTTTCTTTTCTCTAGTCAAAATAGTTTGATATCATTACTCAACGAATATCGCGTAGAAAAGATGTTTGCATGGGTAATATATCTATTTTCTACCGCCCACAACTACAACAATAATAAATCGAATCCTAACCTTAACATCAGCAATTTCTACGATTTGAGCAACTAAAAAATCTTCTTCTGACGCATCGAAAATATCCGATAGCGCCCCTTTCGACTCTAAACAAAATCTACAGATAGAATTATAATCTACTATCACAATAACGCTCATTTTTGTCGAAATATTAATTATTTCGGAAAACAAAACAAGTCACACCGCTCACTTGACAGCACTTGACAGGCAAAAGTCAAAACATGTCAAAAAACCGTAATGTGGAGCCCAATTGTTAACTGAAAATTGTATCGATACAATGTTAGTATGAAACGATTATTAAAAACGTTGGAAACGTGAATTTATGGCAAAACATCGCAATGAATTAGAATCCATCATCAATCCTCCATTCGAGTTAACAATCATCCGTTTTAATCAATTCACTTTGTGATTTTTGTTAAATTAAAAAATTCGCTAACCTACATTTCAATGTAGTATTAAACGGAATTAGAGGGGCGGCAAGAAAAAAACATCTAAGGGGCGCATTTCGTAGACTTACATCATACTGAGAGCATCTACCGCACGGTTCTGTGCTTTTGTGTTATAAAGACTGTTTACACCTGTTAATTTTCATGCTTCTTCCTATAGTGACAACCGCCACCGCAGCGTTATTTGTCCACCAAAAGATATCGCTACGTAAGTTTGCGTGGCGTTTGCCTGGGCTATATTTATATTGTTTACACCTTTTATTTCTCGTCGGGGAACAGCTTTAGGTACTAATATTCGCTACCTCATATTAAAATTTCGACTATCCCGGGTTAACTCAGGGACATCGATTTTAATACGTAGGTAATGTTTTACTAGGCCGAATTTATTCATCGTTTTGTGCCATTCATTGGCAAGCAGTATGCGGCAGCGTTTAGCCACGTACTGATATTACTATTTGAAGCGCGGTAGGCCTAGTAAAACACTTCTACCCCTGAGGATGACCCAGAGGCATTTTCCAAAGCCGATTCCAACTTCCGAGAACAAGGTGAGCCCTACGCGTGTATGTATGATGTGCTCTTGAAATCGCGATGTAGCAGGAGAAAGAATTCGCAAGGAGAGCAGAGTGTAGAATGTGATGTACCATTATGCGTGCATCTATGCTTTAAAAACTACCATACAATAATTTAAACGAAAAACATGGAACTCGAAAACTACATACATACATTAAAAAATGCTTGTTTTTTAATTAAAATATTCCTTTTTTATTTTCACCTATTACAAATACATTATATCCTGTAAAAATATAGCAATTTCGGTAAATTTCTACGAAACATAATTATAAGGACAAGAGAAAACTTGAGATAATCTAGAGGACTAGAGAGAACTCGGGATAATCTTGATGTGGATTTTCAAATATTATTTTTTACACAAGCGTAAAAAATACAGCCAAAAAAATACAGTTATAAATACCATTTAACAACATAACAATTTTTTGAACCACTCCCTTTAAAAAAAGGTTAGGGAAGAGGCTAAGGACGCGACTGACTACTATCGAAATAATTATGTACAGTGAATCTCATTGTGCGACTGACTGTTTAAGCGGTAGTATACTGTCTGGCCATTAGGAGTAGAAATCAATTCGAAGTGGGGGTTTTTCTTGATGTGGCAATACTAACCCTTATGACAGATGATATTTTCCCTCTTGGTTCGTTTCATGAAATTGCGTTAATTTTGTCATTAATTCTAGTTATTCAAATTATTTTGGGTTTATAATGAACCAAACTTTTAGAAGCTGAGCTAGAGAAGTCGTTTTCAGGGTCTCAAAATGTACTTCTAGGTACATTTTGAAGTTATGTTTTGCCTAACAATTCGTATAGTTTGACCAAAAATTGTTGGTACCAAACTGTCTCAATCGTAGTCAAAATTAATGATTACTTAACGGAGGAACGACAAACGTTTTTTTCTTTTTCTTTCAACTTCACAATTATTCCAACGTCGATGTTACGTGATAGAATCAGTAAAGGAGCAGAAATACTATTTTGAGTACCTCTTGGTAGATGGTACTGAGACATGTCCCTAAATTATTTAGTTACTATTCTCACATTACTGTGTTGCAATATGTGGCATTTTTCCCAACACGTAGGGTCTACTCTATCTGGCTAGACTGTATCTTTTGCGCACCGCCGCATTACTTTAATTCTAAGGTTAGTATTGATTCGTCTATAATTTAGCTATCTTTTAACGCAATAGCAGATATTTTTATCATCATCACAATAAAGGACTTCATTCTTTGTTAGAATAATATTCTTAAGAGAGTTATGCAACACACCTCACTCGGGTTGATGACGGCCAATATAAATAACTTCCAATTCAAGGAGCTGCGATAAATACATCCACGCTCATATATGGTTGGCATCCTTATAAAAGGCAGACCACATCCTTTTCATTTAGACATTATTCAGGGACTTTCCTTAGACAATTCGCTTGTAATTAGATTTAAAAGTATTAATTATAAAGTAAAATTAGGTAAAAGAATATTAATCGCGGCGTAGCTCGGGTGTTTTTTAAATTTTCGGGCCAAAATTAGACTTTCCTTAAAGTATTCACATCTTACGATCTATTTGATATTTTTCAATAAAACTTTCAGTGTTTTACTTTAAAAAGACGTCTCCATTTATTTACTTAGCAAAGTGTGTGTAATTCTGTTTTTTAAAAAAGGGTATGACGAGTTTACTCGTTTCCCGAAAAGAATGCGTTAATAATCACGAACAGCCAATCATAAGCACCCTATTTTTATCCTTATTCATCGATATAAACATATCGGTACAAAAAAATCGACAAGGATAACAAATCACGTCACCATTATTATTATCTTTGACTGTCACCACTGGAGTGTCACCTGTGATTGTCACCAAACGTCAAACAATCGGGCATGGCGCGTTCTGGATTTTTTTAAGTTCGTGCCGTAAGCTGAATTATAAACTGTATTTTCAGCAAAATAGCAGTAAAGTTTGTTTATTTTAAGCAAACATGGATTTCATTATCGATACAGAAGGCGATCAAGGCTTACTTGAAAAGGATAACCTATCCGAACAATCGACAGAGTTCGGCGAAGGTGCGTGCCATTTTTATTTACTTTATGAAAGTATCGTAGCGATATATTATTGCAATGTATACTGTTAAAATCGTAAAGTTCCCGAATCACTTATGACAGTTCGGAAAATATATTTTTTCCACAAACCGAAAAGTCGTATTTTTGCACAAATTCGCGTTTGATAATAGAATGAAGACTACATTCAAATAAATGTGAATACTGGTTGTCCCTTCTCCAAGTAAACTAGTATTTATCACCAAGTAAACTTAAGAAATTATTGCAGTATAGGAACCTTTCTCAAAAAAAGATAAAAATAAAAGAAATAGGTACTACTAGATTCGAGCATTGTAATGCTAAATGTAAAAGAAAAAAGCTTCGGACGCGTAAAATTTCAAGACCAAATTTACATACAAAAAACAAAAGTTTTTTTATACTCAGTTTTTGAGGGTGTTTTAACCCCTCAAATGAATGGCGATTAGCTCGGGTTGCCTACGGCAAAATGTATATAAATTTATATTTACATTTACATTTACATTTACATAGAGCGGGGTTCACTATAGAGCTATAGCATTACTATAGAGCGGATTACTATAAAGCGGCGCACATTTACATTTATATTTACATTTATATAAATTTATATACATTTTGTATACATTTTGCCAAGGCATCCCTTAAGGGACGCCTCACATTTGAGGGGTTAAAAAAAAAATACGTGTGGCACTCGGGGACTGCTGCGGTAAAGCTATTGCATAGCATTTTTAACAACTTATGCAATTATAATTATATATTTATTTTATTTATTTTCTTTTTTCTGATATCAGATAACTGAGCTCTATCGGAAAATGTTTAAATTATTCCGAATCATTTGCGGCTGCGGTAGCAAATGATTCGGAATAATTTAAACGTCTTCCGATAGAGCGCCGCGCACGAATTTTTTATTCGATAAAGCAAACAAAACGGATTTTTCGAAAAAAAATCGTAGATAAAAAGATAGATAATTGAATTATCTTTAAAATGGTGCAGGTTTCATAATAATACGCCAGATAGTATTTGCGTAGTAGTCGTTTTTGTGTTCGGTTAGACCTAATTTCACAAATTAATTACACTATGTAATATAAAGAAAATCTAAAATATTCAAAGCTAAGAATATTAGGAAAATGTTCTTGTTTAACATATATTTTTTTCAAATCGTAAACAGTACTCGTTTAGACGTTATTATCAGTTTAAAATCATTAATTTTCGTTAAGAAATTTCTTCATTCGGTCGCCGCGCTGGCCTAGGCCCGCGATAAAAGCTATGCAATAGCTTAATAATCTAACCTACCGCCAAATAGGTGTTTATGTATTATTTAAAAAAAAACTGACAACCTACTGAAATGTATGGGGTTGGCGCTTCTTTGAATGCCTATATCTTACTTGTTATATCTTACTTGTTACACCAACAACCCAAGAATGGGAAGTCGCAAACAAGATAGTAACTGCGGACAAGATAAAATGGGCCCTGAAAAGCTTCAAACCTTTCAAATCCGCAGGGCTGGATGGCATTTTCCCAGCACTACTACAATGGCAACCAAACCATGCAACAAAATACCTACTACCAATCTATAGGGCCTGCATAGCCTTCAAATACATTCCAAAGGCATGAAGAGAGGCGAAAGTAGTCTTCTTACCGAAACCGGGAAAGGAGGACTACTCACACGCCAAATCCTTCAGACCCATCAGCCTAACGTCTTTCTTACTAAAGACGTTAGAAAGACTGATGGACCGTCACCTAAGGGATGGGGCACTAAGAAATAAACAACTACACCCACAACAACACGCCTACACAAAAGGCAAATCAACAGAGTCGGCACTACACATGGTGGTGCACAAAATAGAATCGGCTCTAACAAATAAGCTGTCAACACTCGCCGCCTTTATAGACATAGAAGGCGCTTTTGACAAAACCATGCACAACAGCATAAACCACGCCCTACAGGAACTTAAGGTGGAACCAGTCACCATAAAATGGATCACGGAGCTGGTTAGCAAAAGGGTGGTCCAGATAGTGATGAATACTACCACAAAAGCGAAGGTAGTTAAAGGATGCCCCCAAGGGGGGGTCCTATCACCACTTATATGGAACATAATAGTTGACAGCCTCATAAAAACACTAAATGAAAGGGGTTACACTACTATGGTTATGCCGACGACCTAACAATAATGATAAATGGAAACGCAGAAAATATGCTTTGTAAAGTCATGCGCTCAGCTTTGCAGATAGTAGAAAAATGGTGTGACGAACATAAATTGTCAGTAAATCCGAAAAAGACAGAACTCATCCTCTTCACCAACAAGAGGAAGTTACCAGAACTACAAGTACCAAAATTATTCAACACCAAACTCTCCCTATCTACAGAAGTGAAATATCTGGGAGTCATCCTTGACAGCAAATTAAACTGGGCGAGTCATATCGATGCCAAAACAAAAAGGGGCCTGTCTAACTTTTTGGCAGTGTCGGAGACTAGTGGGGAAAAAATGGGGTCTCAACCCAAAAATCACACTCTGGCTGTACACATCAGTCATCAGGCCCTCTCTGACTTATGGATCAGTTGTATGGTGGCCCAGAACACAACTGACCACAGTGAAAGCGAGACTTTAGAGCCTGCAACGCTTAGCGTGTGTAGCAGCCACTAGATGTATGAGAACCACACCATCGGCCGCACTAGAGTACCTCCTAAACATGAGACCTCTGGATCTTGTCATCCAAGAGGAGGCTAAGGCAGCCGCTCTAAGACTAAGAGCAAATGGACTGTGGAAACAAAACACAGAAACACCACACTCAAAAATTCTGAAACGGGTTCTAGAAGAAATACCTCTTCTGGACGCACCCATGGACAGGATAATATGCTATCATGTCTTTGATCGAAGATACAATATCCAACTCATTGCAGAACCAGCAGATAACTCTGGTACAAATAAAGTAGGGATATACACAGATGGCTCCAAAACCACTCAAGGTACCAAAGCCGGCATCTTCTCAAATCATCTAAACATCAAAATATCAACTACCCTAGGCAACTTAAATACGATCTTCCAAGCAGAATGCATTGGCATCACCAGAGCAGCACAGGCAGTTGCAGCCAAAGATGACGGAGACCTAAGCTTGAAATTTGTCTCCGACAGTGCCTCCGTGCTACAAGCGCTAGCAAAAAATACTATAACCTCTGTCCTTGTACTGGAATGCCACAATGCGCTTCAATCCATTGCAAGGTCAAATAGAGTGACCCTGCAATGGATTAAAGGGCACAGCGACTCACTGGGCAACGACGCGGCAGTCGAGCTGGCCAAAAGGGGATCAAAGGAAATAGTATATGGACCGGAACCCCGTGATGCCCATTCCCCAGGCCCAAATAAAAACATGGCTACGCAGGAACACCGAAGAAACCCACTTTACAGAATGGAAAAAAAACGCAGGATGCAGGCAAACAAAGAACGCGGTTCTGGAAGCGTCCAAAAAACTTGCCTGCAACCTCACCAGATTAAAAAGGGACAAAATCCGTAAAGTCAAAGGTACTATGACAGGCCACTGTCTCCTAAACAAACACCTGTTTACCATAGGTGTGATAGACAGCCCTCTATGCAGAGGATGCATGGAGGAAGAAGAAACGCCACAGCATGTGCTCATGGAATGCAGGAGCGTGGCAGAGCAACGGGCAAGAATACTACAATCTCCAGCATCTGTCCCGGAGGCCTGTAGCAACCCAAACAGGCTGTTAACCTTCTGGGACAGCCTGGGTTGGCTGGAGTAACATAAATAGAAACATGAGCCACGCACAACGGCCCAATCAAGAGGCCAAGTGCGGGAAAAAGCCCAGACAAACTAACTAACTAACTATATCTTGCTTGTTTATTGAGACCGAATGAAGATTATTGCAGATTCGGAATCAGTGTGGTGAATATAGTCTAGAGACGTTTAAAAATCAACAATCTAGAAGAGGTTCCTATACTGCAATAATACCAAGCTTTACTTATATTTTTAACATTTAACTTATATGAATTTCTGATATTGTAATTATTTAATGACAATTTTTATTACTATGACTATTTTCACCTCTTATTTTTAGTAATCATTTTTATTTGTTATTTTCAATTTTTCAGGTCTGTACTGTTATTTTATTTAACTTTTGGCAGCATATTAATTAAAAATGACACTTAGCCATTTAAATTAACTTTTAAAAAAAGAATAAAGTTATTTAATGTTTTTACATGTATTTTTCTCTATGTATTCAACGACCCTATGTTTATGGAATGTCCGCCCAAGCACAAGCTTTGTTTAGTTGGGCGACATCTGACAGAGGGCATCATTTAACAATTAAGTTTAATTTCTTGCTATGTTTTAGTTAAATGGTATTTTATTTGATGTTTCCTAATTGTAATTTGTAGTATTTTCTGAATTGCTTAAATTAAATTAAATTAAATTTACATTAAAATTGATGCAGAAATGCCATTCAAACGAAATAAAAAAATAAATCTCTGTGGAGTTGTCCAGAATTGACGTAGAACAGTTGTTACTACTTGTTTCAGAAATTCAGCTTTCACTTTGTAAGGGTTGTTTCGCAAGTTTCCGAATCATACTGCTGCCAGTATGCAATTCTGTGCTGACGCCCGTTGCGTCAAGTTGCGCGCTAACATAAAGCTGTACGTACACTGTACGGTTACGAATGAAATTATTAGACATACATATAATTAGTGTCGCTACATCTCATAGTTAGGTACCTACTTACCTAATTAAGTATAATCATAGTTTGTCCCTTTACTAAGTAAACAAATGTCCCTTTTTTTTTGGTAAATTTTAACAACATTACATAAGGAATATATACTTCCAGGGTCCAGAGTAGAACCCACTGGCTTTTTTTAACATGAATATAAATCTCACGCACACAGTACAAAAACTGAAACAGTACACGGCCCCGGTGGCATAGTGGCTAGGTCGCCTGATCTTACTTTGTAAGGTCCCGGGTTTGATTCCCGGTTGGGTTATCATTTTCCATTGGGATAAAATGAACGGAATTGCATTTCAATTCTGTCAAAAGAATGCAATAACAAGACACACACTTTGTTACACGCACACGTACATTATTGTCATACGAAAAAAATTGTCTTATGACAATAAACCCGTCCATTGTGGAATTTCTCAATAAAGAGTCTAAACCAGTGTTTCCCAATTAGTGGTATGCGTCAATTAGCGGCGACATCACACGCCTCGGGAAAAAATGTTTTTTTTTGTTTTGTAATGTTTATGATATATCCCGAAATATCGAGAAATATGACATAATATCACTTTAATTCACTGGTAAAATAGGTATTGCTTTATTTACATACTAAGTAATCACATAATTAGCCGTATTTTGAACATTATAAGTTGTTTCGTAACATGATTCGCGCAAAGAAATTTCTTTTGATAATTACTATGAGAGAATTACCATATTTTGAGTGCAATTTTCCATAGTTTTTCGATGAAATGTGACTCATTGGAGTATACTAATTAGTTATTGGACGTATAATAAGTATATAATGAGACAATATATTTGAAAAAATCTAACCAATTTTATATTATGAGCATTCAAAGTTTATTATCAAGTTTCAGACTCTATAACTCTCAAAACTTTAGATTTTTCTGTAATATCAGACAAAGCTGAAAGTCTGGTGTGATTTTCTAAGAAGTGTGATATAGTTATAAAGTTATTTTGAAAGAATTTCATATAAAAAAAACCTAAGTAGTCACAAATTAAAAATTATTATTTTTTTTATACGAGAATACATAATTTTTTTCTTGGCTGAATTACTAAATATTTTTGTATGCAAAGTAATACAAAATAACAGTTTTGGTAAAGCATTTAATAAAGAACATAACTGTATTTACAATTTTTGCATATTTTACGTATTTTGTGATAAAAACATCAAACATTTTCTTATTTACGATTTTACCAAAACCCAACTGTCCCGTCTAGATGCACTGGTGACAGCTAGTTTAAAATCCTGGCTGTCCTTAGCCAAACCAGCTGACCCCTCGACTCTCTTCAGGTCCAAACAAAATTTTGGGCTAGCGCTTAAACTGCCCTCTCTGCTCTACGCCAACTCCAGAATAACCAAAAATTCGATTCTGTGCAATTCCAAAGATCCGGCAATATCGAAGCACGTAATAAGTGGCTGTAGTGATTCAAATGAACTACAAGCCCGCGTAGACTTCCACAAAAGGTTCCTTACTGGAATCAGCCAGAATGGCACTGGTCTGGGGTATGGCAGTACAACCACGAGCGACGTGGACTTGAAGAAGTCTCTTTTGCGGGGAGATTACGACAGCAAGAGTATGGCTCATGCTATTGGCCTTCAATGCCAGAATGATTGGACAACAATTGGTGACTTTTGCATTCCGCCTCCAATGCACTGGAAGGTAATGCTCTATGACTGGACGCCAGAGATGCTGAAATTTTATTTGAATGCCTTTCAGCATACACTTCCAGACCCCAGTAACCTCGCTCGTTGGAGCTTTGCCGAGGATAGTTCTTGTCCCCTCTGTAGCAATACCCCTTGCACAGCTAGACACATTCTAGCTGGCTGCAAGGTGGCCTTAGATCAAGGACGGTACACTTACCGCCATGACAAAGTTCTCGCTGTTATTCGCGAGGTAATTAGTCTCTCAGTGGCTCGTGCCAACAAGGGTTTGACAGTATCCTCCAAACCCCCAATACAGTTTGTGCGGGATGGCTCTAAAGGCAAAAAACATTTAACTACAAAACCTTTCTCAATAATCGAGAAAGCTACAGATTGGATTCTGGAGGTTGATTCGGTCTCTAAGCAGTATAAATTCCCTGAAAGTCTCGGATGCACAGCCCTCCGTCCAGATATAACTCTTTACTCTCTATCTCGGAAGGTGGCTCTTATTGTAGAATTAACTGTTCCATGGGAATCAAATATCCCAAAAGACCACGAGTACAAATTAAATAAATACCATGATCTTGCAAATGCCGTAACCCGGAACGGCTTCACTGTTCACCTTCACGCGGTGGAAGTTGGCGCTCGTGGCCTGCCAGCTAAATCTCTATTTCACCTCTTTAAAGATCTTGGCCTTTCCAGAAAAATAATCAACTCTTTCTTAGAAAAATTATCTAAAACTGCGATTTGCGCATCTCAAATTCTATGGCTTCGAAGGGGGAGTGAATGGGTGGCAAGGTGAACGCTCACATGTGGCAAGACAGCTGTCCTAAACCTACCACAGCCGGTTCGTAAGTCCGGAATCCACTGCTCACCCCCCAGAAGTGTAAAAAAATAGTATTATGATGGGCCCGACTCCGGTCGGTGAATTCCATGGCAGCTCCGTTTGTATTTATTTATTTATTTATTTATTATATGATTTTATAGGCGAGTTTTTTCAGTTCGCCAACTTTGTAATATTTATTCATTATTATCTTAATTGTTTTACGAGATAAAGTTATAATGTTTTATATTTCAAATTTCAATGCGGTCATTTTACAGTTATTCTTTTTATGATCCGTATAGTGGTTTATAACTTATGATCGCTTTCCTCAAGGCCATCGACTCTCTCCAATTTTACGCGCCAAACTGACGAAACAAACGGGACGGCCGAATTTTGACTTCGCGATGTTAAGGGTTAAAAAGTTTCCAGAATGGGCAATAGATGGCGCGCGTATTGCGAAATGGTTGTGATGGTTGGCAACACCAACCTATTTTAGGAAAGCTGTCAAATTTTCAGACAGATACATCACAAAGTTCTTGTTTACCAGGTAGTTTTGTGAAGCAAGTCAGGCACTTTTGCAAAAATGAAAAAAAAAATCGTGCAGTGATTAAACATTTCTGAACGGCGACGCAGATATGAGATATTTTGCAGAAAGTTCATATCACCTCTGCACCTTCATTTTCGACTATCAGTTTCTGGGTGAGCGAGTTCAAACGCGGCCACACGAGCACCTAGGATGAACCACACAGTGGACATCCAAAAACAGCCACAAGTGAGGAAATGGTCGACAAAGTCTATGGACTTTGTCGACCATTTCTCGAGATCATGATATCAAGTTAGCCGATCGTCGAGTGAAGTTGCGCAAAATAGTAGAGGCCACGGGCATCTCATATGAACGTGTGCAAAATATTGAGCACGAACATTTCGGCATGAGAAAGCTGTCAACGCAATGGGTGCCTGCCGCGTTTGCTGCCTGTGGACGACATGCGAAATTGTATGACCACTTCAAAGGAGTGTTTGGCTATGTTGAAGCGTAATCCAACGGGATTTTTTCGCCGATTCGTGACCGTGGACAAACTGTGGATCCACCACTACACAAAAGGGACCAAGCAGCAGTCGAAACAGTGGACTTCTCCAGGCGAATCTCCTCCGACGAAGGCAAAGACGGTCCCATCGGCCGGAAAGATCATGTCCACCGTTTTTTGAGATTCGCAAGGTGTGATCCACATCGACTTTTGGAACACAATAAGAACGATCACGGGGGCAATACTATTGATTTATTGGGTCGATTAGACGGCGTATTGAAGGAGAAACGGCCTCGTTTGTAGCGAAAAAAAGTGCTCTTCCACCACGACAATGCTCTGGCCCATTCATCCTGAATTGCGAGGGCCAAATTGGTTGAATTGGGCTATGAGGTGGTGCCGCATCCCCTGTACTCTCCAGACTTTGCCCCGTGCGACTTCTTTTTGTTCCTAAACATAAAGATTTGGCTCGGGGGCAGGCGCTGCTTGTCAAATGAGGAGGTCATCGCCGCCTTGAATGCTTATTTTGCAGAGTTCCCGAAATCGTATTATTCTGAGGGCTTAAAAGTTAAAGTACCACTAGAAAAAGTGTATTGCCCTGGAAGGGGATTATGGGGAAAAATAAAAACAAAAACCTTTTCAATTACTGCGTTTTCTTGCCCATTCCGGAAACTTTTCAATCTACCTTTGTACATCAAATAAATGTACAAATAAAAAAAAATTGTCACAAATACACACTCAGTCCGTGAGAGTACTCTCCGCATGACAAATTTGAGGTCTTATTTCTTAGGAGCTGAGAAACTGACAAAAACAAGTGAAAGTACAGAAATTGAAGTTTAAAGCTGAAGTTAAAAAATCTTCCATACAGATGGAATGGAAGATTTTTTAAATAAACTCTGAAGATTGATGAAAAGAGAGAAAATACTTTAATATAAATCTAGGTTTTATATTTTCTAGCATTCTCTTCAAAAATGAATGTGTTTTAACAAAATTATTTCTGTTTTGCAGATGGCAAACAATCAGATGCTTTTAACCTGCTCGATGCCAAGCTCACCGAACTGCTCAACATCGAGAAGAAGGAAAAGGAAGCGGCCAGAAAAGCCAATGCGGCATTCGCGTTTGATCAAGCGATCGATGAATTCTACTCCGACATGTCCTGGCCTGCGCAAGTCGGTTTTGCCAGTCGATATAAAAAGAGGAGCAGGAGGAAGAGCAAGTTTTACTTTGAAAACCTCGATCTGGAGACGGGACAGCTGACCTCTAGGTTGGCGAAGGTCGACGTTGCAGCCGAGATGAAGGCATCGGTGCTGAAGCCGGGAATGGAGAAGGAGCATTTCATCCCGGAGTATAATAAGAGTGAACGGCGACTGAAAGCAGACAGAAAGGTAAAGATGATGGTGATAAACGAAGGGATGGACAAATGCCTGACTCCACACACTTTGCCCCTGAGACAATTTGAAATTCTGATCGGTTTTAAAAAATCTATTTAGATACATTCACTTAAGCCTTGATTACATTGAGCGAGTTTATAAGAGGGCGAATCGGCGTGTGTCAGTGATGATGACACACACAACTTTCCACTCAGTAGCCAACTAGCTGGCAAGTTGAAACCACGTGTTGTTTTGTTTTTCTTGTTCTAATATAATCCCATTCTAAACTTTTCTGGGTGTTCTAGGGAAAAAATGAAGTGAAACGTAAATCATATTGTGGAATTTCTTAACCAGTACCCTGTGTTATCTGCTGACAAACTCGAGCATTCTTAGGAATATATAGTTTATACTCACACAGCGTATGTACTTTATCGTTTCGGGTATTCTGCGACGGTTTTCGTTTAACCCGTTGAGTATGAGTCAACCAAATCTGGTTGCGAAACAATTATCCGTTGAGTACGAGTCGACCAAATCTGGTCGTGCGTTTTTTTCACTTCTTTGACGTTCTCATATTTATTCATAACTATCTAATTGTTTTACAAAATGATATTTCAATATTCTATATTCGAAATTTCAATGCAATCATTGTGCAGTTGTTCTTTTTATGATTGGTGTAGTAGTTTCGTAGTTATAGTACTTTAAGTCGATGTCGCCGAAAATCCTGCAAAAGAGACAGATGCATCCATGAAAATACCCATTTACTCCAAGGGTTAAACAGTTATCTATACTAATATTATAAAGAGGTAAAGTTTGTGAGGTTGTAGGAAGTAATAGCTGGATCTACTGAACCGATTTTCAACATTCTTTTACCAATAGAAAGCCACGTTATTTGTGAGTGTCATAGGCTATATATTAATCCGAAAAATGAAAAGACTTTTTCGTCGTAGTCGGATTTGCAAAGTAAGTCGGAGAAAAAACGATCGAACGAAAATGTTTCTTACTAACACTGCCTTAACGATGAGAGATATATGATTAAGTTCTAGAGAAAAGTTATAGAGCTTGATAATGCCTACAAAACAGTCAGCGACAGCATATGTCTAACTTTTATATTTAAGTCACAAAAAGTAGTATTTTATATTAAAAAAATAATTTAAATCGTTAGGTCATGTTTATTGGCCATATTATTAACAATTATGAATTCTTATCAAAATAAGTAAATTTATTGTCTCAAGTGTTTAAAACAAAACACTTTCCCTTTTATTACACTTTCTTATTACACTTAAACACTTACACTTTCCCTTTTACTGCATATAATTTTTCTTTTACTGCATAAATGGTTAAAGAGATAAAAGCCAAAGACTACTGCAACACAAAACTAAAAATTTAAATTTTCCAACGAAACATGTGTTTTAGAGACTTGAAAGAATTGCCAGTTGCTAGATATTGCAGTGTAATTTCTAGTTTTGTGAATACTGGTATTGCCATTCTCATTTTCGTATTGTTTTTTTGGAGCATTCCATCTACAGTACCGTGCGAAGTAACTGAAAAAAAAAGTATTTTTCTTCAAAAAGTACTTTATTAGACATAAGCATACCAAAACAGTACTGATAGTTATAGATTGTTAGTTTTAACCTTTCGGAAGCCAGTCATTCCATGCAAAATTTTCAAAACCCTCAAAAATTTGTTTGTAGAAAGTGTGTGCAAGCCGGTGGCTTATTCAATGGCAGGCTTCAATCACAGGCTTTTACCGCAGTGAAGGGAGTAACAGAGCCGATGATTGCATAAATATATAATACGGACAATATAAAAACACCGATCGGCAGGCGTAGCCACCCAGGGGTTAATATAGAATGTGTCCTCCTTTTGCGTTGATAACACCTTAGCATAGAATTTACTAGGTTTTGACAGCTTCCTTTCAGTTCATCATTGTGAAACCAGATATGAATTACTGCACTGATCATCTTGGTTTTCGGTGTACAATCCATCTTAGAGAGCCGTTTTTTGCAAGTGGCTCAGAGATTTTCGATCGAGTTAAGAGGGGGGGGGGGGTGGTTCCGGGCCATTTAAGTACAGTAATTTGGTTTGGTGTGAAAAATGGTTTGATAAAATATCAATATATTGGTCCGTATTCAAATTGTACAACATACATCTCCAGACCCGGGCAGTTAATGGTTCCTAGTTGGGCCACTAAGACCCGCTCGTTAACCTGGGTTCGACTCACGGTTCAGCCCCCATCCGGTAGCCTACTCGTAGAAGATGAAGCCTGAAACGGACTCTGTTTCCCCTGTTACGTCAGGTGGATCATTTCCCCCAGGGGGTGTTCTTCAGGCACTGCTGGGCGGTTTGCGCATCGTGCGGCATCAGCCAATCGACTGTGCACTCTAGGTAGAGGCCGCGCAAGTGACTTCGGACCCGTAACCAGAAATGGGGGCGGAGAAATCCAGCTCCAAATCTGGTAGGAGGGCTATCCACTAAGGTGTTGGATTCTCATGGGCAAGTGAGCAGGTAGACGGTTTCGTGTCCAAGTCTCTACTTTCACTCCGGGTTAGTCATCAATATCATTATACCTTCCTGGGGTGGCGAGTTCGCCTGTTGTGGGTGACAACTTCCTAGTCTCCAGACCCTTCCAGCCATTCGCCGGTTGCACAGACTGAACAACCGCCCAGAGCCGCCTGGAGTTTCCCTCTTCAAAGAGGCTGCTGAATAGGAGATAAGCTACGAGCTGGGCCGGCCAACCAGTCAAATTGGCCACATGGCCCAAGCTGCATTGCCCCGTTCGTCTCCATCTGCAATATCGGGATATTTGTAAACATTAACCTATAGTTTAAAACTGATTTTAAAACATGTGTGTAATGTCTGCCATGTATATTTTTTATACGGAATAAATAAGATATGATATTATACATGACCCACCGTTGGATCGAGCTACCTCCTGAGACATTTTTCATCTGACCCGACGGTGATGCATGACGCCCCACTGTAATTGTGACCCATTCATGGGTCAAACCGTCCTGAACGTAGGTATTTAAAATACACTTTTTTTTTATTACAGATAGAACGAGAGAAAACGAAAGGACCCGGCTGGTTCAACATGCCCGCTACCGAAGTGACAGAAGAGATCAAAAACGACCTTGAAGTGCTCAAGATGAGGTCGGTGCTGGATCCCAAGCATTTCTACAAGAAGAACGACATGGAAGTTTTGCCCAAATATTTTCAGGTAACTAATGAAAGACTTCGGCGCAACATTGTGAATATCCAAACAGGCGGAAACATAACCAACAATTTACTGTTGTATTTCTTCTTCATTTTAAGTGCCGTGTCCGTTATCGGTAACGGAACCATAAATTTAGTTGCTAAAGCGGGATAAGAGTAAAAATTTACCACTGAGGATCCATGTAGACGACGTTACCATTGATTATATATAGCATTAGATTGTTTAACTCCATAGTATGATTAGGCAACCTTTCTGTGCCAGAAAATTCTGGTGTCACTGATACGGCGAAACTAATAGCAATTTATTTGGCCATCTATAATAACATTGATAATAAATGGTGCATGTCACCAGCACAGAAGAGGTGCCAAAACGTACTATGGTATTGAGAAATCTAATACCCTATGTTATCAATGGTGGTGACTAATTTTCGCTTATGCACCTCATACAAATATACTAAGAGTATCTCAGAGTTCATGACAAATTTTATGTCGATAGGTTTAATTAAAACTGACCAAGATAATCAGAAGTGGATCGGTAATTTGGAATATGCTTTACAGTGTTCACAGCAATAGAATTGAATGAGTTCAAAATGAATTTACTCGAACAAACATGGTCTCAGAAATATTATGAAGGTTATATGGAGCAGTTTTCGCACTTGAACCTCATAGATTTAAAAACACGCAGGACCATTAACCTCCCAACCGTGGAACCATCTTTGTCGAAATTGCTTCATCTGTGGAACCGACTCCCGGTATAGCCTACAGGCGTAATGCCGGCTCCCGGTATGGCCACAGACAGGGGTTTTAACTTTATAAATGGAATTTCTCTGGTTCTAAATAGGATTTTGCTCAATTCTGACTAAAATAGCTACAAAATGCTTCACGGTTATTACAGTGTGCCCAACCTCGAGAGCATGTATACCCTGAACACCAATAAGCAACTGCGTGGACACTCGTTGAAGCTAAATAAGACAATTGCAGCATCGAACCCCAGGAAATATTTTTTGACAAATCGTGTAGTGGATGCTTGGAATGCGTTGCCAGAGGAAGTGATCAGTGCTATCTCTGTCAATAGCTTTAAAAATAAACTGGACAATTTTCTTAGTGCAAAACAGTCACAAGTTTAAAAACAAGTGCATGTGATATACTCGCATCAGCCTTAAGCTGCTATTGTAGGGCCAATATCAATGTGAACCTGAAGTCATAAAGCATTAGGCCGGACGACGCGCGTAAGGATGTCCAACAAGTCGACGTTGCTTATCGATAATTTACTCAAATCAAATCAAATAATTTATTGTCTTAAAAACTTATGTGTAGTTGCGTAGACATTGTATCATTGCTTACATTTATACTTCTTACATTATTTAATTCCCTATAATGTTGCCGAACAAAATGAAAAATATTTATTATTTAGAATGTCGTACAAAAATACATCGGGATTTTTTTATAGAAATCGTTTTTTTAACCATTTTTTTTAATGTGGAGTTTCTTGATTTGGTATTTTAAATGGCATTAAAATTGAAATTCTTCGTGTCGCTTTCATCACTATCATTATAATGAATGAGCTTTCAGGGAATAAAGGGAATTCAAGAGAAATCAATAATGACTAAGCCAATACATTACAGTGTTGCGAAATACATAACTGATGAATTGAAATATTCTGATAGATAAAAGTAGCGATTGCAAAATATTTAACGACCAAATTCAAGCATTTGTGTCATTGTCACCTAATTAAATGTAGCTCTGTAATCAATTGTAGTTTGCCGGCAGTCAGTTAGAGTTTGTCTGTCGAGCAGTGCGGTGCAGTATAATTTCTAACAGTGCAACTAAGGAGGATTTACAACCATCAATGGAGACATTATTTTGTAACGTGGAATTACTAAAGTTGAAGGGCGATATTAACATACAAACTCGGTGTCTTATCCATAACGTTTTGACATTTTTTGACGAACTTAAAAGAGACCCAGCAAAAATTTCTGTCATCAATCTTAATAAACCTCAAGAGCTGACGGCGTCAATTTGTGGAGTATCTTTGCGGACTGTCAAAAAAATAAAACAAGAAGTTTTACAATCAGGGCTTCCTACTACACCAAGAGAGACGTTGAAGCCGGCAACTGTAACCAATTTAGATAACTTCGACATCGATGTGCTGAGACGTATCATCACATCATATTATGATAACGGAGAATATCCTACCGTGGACAATATACTCAACAAATTTAAGGATGCCATACCTGGATTTAAATGCGGGAAAAGTTCCATGAAAACCATTTTGCAGAGTATAGGTTACAAATATCGAAATGGCGACGACGGACGGAAATATTTAATGGAAAGGAGTGACATTAATTGTGCCAGAATGGACTTTTTAAGAAAAATGCACAACTTAATTACCACCAATGATTCTCGATCCCGATTTTACCTCGATGAGACCTGGGTTAACCAGAATCATTCAAGAAGACGTATGTGGCACGACGAAAACGACGAAGGTGGATTTAAGAACCAGAAAACCGGAAAGGGATCTAGACTTATTCTTTGTCATGCTGGGTCTGCAAGGACTGGTTTCGTTCCAGAGGCTAAATTGTTGTTTAGAGCGGTGAAATCTAAGAACTTAGACTATCATACAGAAATGAATGGTGACACATATATGGAGTGGTTCGAACGTTTTTTAAAAGTACTCGAAGAGCCATCCATTATTATCGTCGATAACGCAAGTTACCATTCAGTTCAGCTCGAAAAGATACCTAATTCAAAAACGAAGAAAGCAGAAATACAAGAATGGTTGAGAAAAAAAAACATTGCTTTTGAAAGTACCGAGATTGTAGAGGAGTTAATACGTAAGGTGAAAGCAAGTAATCCTTCGAAAGTGTATGCTTTGGATCAATTGGCAAACGAATTAGGACACGAATTGATACGCTTACCACCATACCACTGTCAATATAATCCTATTGAGCTCATCTGGGCTCAGGTTAAAGGAGAAGTCGCTTCGAAGAACAATACGTTTAATTTAGCAGATGTCGAGAAATTGTTTCACGAAGCCGTCGAAAATGTTACACAGGAAAATTGGGCCAAGTGTGTTAAACACGCGGAAGATCTGCAAAGAGCTGATTTTGAAAAATATATTTACAGAGACCAGCACCGTTTGGTTATAAATCTACAAGATAGCAGCGACAGCAGTTCAGATGACGAGTAAAATATAGCTTTTTTAATATATTTGTTTAGCCTGACCAACCTATAATTGTATTTTTTGTTAAAATGTAATTTGTAATATTTAGTACTTAGTTTCATGTTACATTTTAAGATAATATTTAGGTTAATGTAGATATTTTAAAAATATTCTTTAAACTTTTATTTCACTTTATTGTTGCATGTATACGTTAGTTTGTATTTATGAAAATTTTTCTTAATAAATGAGTTTAAAACTAACTAAACCAATTATTACAAATAAACCCATCGAAAATTTTCATCATAATCTATAATATCCATCGATATCTCTTGTCATCTTTATCGATCCAACCATCGATCCATCATAATCCATCGATATTCCATCGATACATCGATAATCCATCGATACTGCTATTATTATTTTTAAAACACGCATCCCCATAGTGCGAGCGAAAGACAGCGAGTGTGAGCGAGAGGTCCGGCCTAATGATTTATGACTCCAAGTGCACGTTGACATTGGCCGTACTATAGTGTATAATATAATAATAATAATAATAATAATAATAGTGTTCTTTATAATACTAAAGATTCTTCTGCCAATAAGTATTGCATTGTAGGTAAAACATAACATTTAATTTGGGGGTGTCCGATTACAAAAAACGATTACAAAAAATGCATCTTATACATGTTTTTATTTACACCTTATTATATTTCCAATTACATCAAACTCAAATACAACATGTCTCCATACATTTCTTTTACACAACACTTGTTTAAATGGATGGTACAAAAAGCAGCCACTCCATATGTCATCAAAAGTGGGCCATTCATTTCATTGCTATTCATAATGATCCATGGTACTTTTGTATCGGAACCGCGGGAAAGCAATGATTCACTAGCTAGCTCGTTTCTTCCTCTACATTTCGTAATGTGGTCCGAGTGTCATAGGGTACCTGAACTGTCCAAATGTTGAATAAATAATTGTCCAAATTGGAATAAATTAAGATAAACACATTGTGTCGTGTATCAAATGAAAGGTCTGATTGAGTGGATTCCCAGAATATGTAAATATCTATATGGATAAATACATAAACCACATTTAAAAAAAATGTGTTTTATTGCTTGAGCACCGAGGGCAACCGACTGCTTGCGTCGGCAGTGGTCGGCGCGAGGCTATTTAAAGCATCAGGAGTGGTGCACGATCGGGATAGATACCTGCTGCAGGGCGCACAGCCCTGAGATGCCACACTCAGAAAGCGGGTCAATGGTCCCAGTTCACGCGAAGTTCTGCTAAAGGGTAATTGCCCAGCGGAAGGCCTCACGGGCCTTGAACCAGGCCCCTCGCTCGGCTGACTCACAGAATTCGCAATCTACTTTAAGCAATGGAGGCCGTAAAGAGACTTGAATCCATAAATTGAATTTTGTTTGACGAAGAACGTTTTTCCCTGAAAAACACGCTTTTCTGCATGAACAAATTGTTTCTAATTATTATAAATACAATAGTTCACTTTTTTACCGGAAGTCGCGATTTTAATTTTTTTAAATTATGTGCTCTTAATTATGGATTATTCCTCCACAGATTGGTACAGTCATGGACTCGCCTCTTGATCACATCAACGAAAGGCTGACTAAAAAGGACAGGAAAAGGACAATGGTCGACGAGTTACTGGCAGACGCGGAGTTCAGCCGTTACAATAAGAAAAAGTACAAAGAAATCATAGACACGAAGAGGAAGGGCAACTACAGGATGCGCGTCAGAGACAAGAGAGCCGCCGACAAGATCGAGAAGAAGAAGAATAAGGCAGAGGGAAAAGTGACGAAAAAGAAGAGTAGCTTTAAGAAGGGAGGCAATAAACGAAGTTAATTAACGATTAATTTATTTTTATTTATTATGTTGAACTGCAAAGATTATTTTATAAACTACCCTGATTTATGCGGACAAAATCAGAGAACAAGTAAAACACCGCTGCAGATAAGGCCAGAGCCAACTTAAATAAGCCATAGCCTCTTTTAAAGTGGACATTGTGATGGGAGAACGGTAGACAGAGTAGAGAGCTGCCATGCTCTTCAATATTTGTAATTGATCTAGGAAATTGGTATTTATCCATTTTGCTTCCCTGGCCCACCAACCGACAATAAGGAAAAGTACGTTCTGTGTGTTTGGCTGTGTGTGTGTATTTCTCCTCGATAGCGCGCCTAAACGCTTTGTCCTATCATTTGGTGATGACAAGAGAAGAAAAGGTTGTGGTTAAAATTGGTCCACCAGGGGGCGCCATAGTCATATTTCAATTTTTAAATATTGGACTTAGAGACTTGAATTTTAGTACACAGATGCGTTGTTGGGTTGAAATCACCTGAAATTTCACCGGAATATCTTATATATAGGCTACACTAATAATATTTAAATTCCGACATACAATTTAATCAAATATTAACGCCGTCTGTTGGCACTTAGCTAAGTAACGGACCGCGTCGCCTGAGGTAATTGCAACGGAGCCCAATAGCATTTGTTCCGCGTAACAGTACTAGGCTTCTATTTTGATTATACATTTATAATTGAACAAATTAGTAGTCAGATTCTAGACTACCTATGTAAGTTACATAAAGCGCGGTAACGAGACTGTCTACCCAACACAATTATTTGATGAAAATGTAATTTAATGCAATGTAATGTACCTAAATAGCTTATTATCTAGCAATAAAATTGTGTTTCGTTGCATTTACCATTTAGTTTTATTAATTAACCTAGGTGTGAAAGTCAGGTGTCTTTATAGCATCCTATAGCCGTTCGGAATGATATATGTAGTTAATTTGCCGGAGATAATGTATGTACACAGTTGATTTTTATTAATAACCACCCGGTAGCAAAAGACGCGGTGGCCCACGTTTTTTGGAATGGCAGAAGATCGCCCTGGTTTTTAATTAAATTCTACCTACTCATATTACATGCAAAAGTCGACAAGATTCAGGGCTCGAATTTAGCACTCATCTGAATATTTTCTGCGAAACACGAAGAGAATAGAATGTTATCACACCGCTCGATTCTCTGTTGTATTAAGCTGACCTCTCACTATCCCGTCAATAATACCCGGTCATCAGTTTATTTTTATTTACTTTTCAACGCCTGCAATAAAATATATATTTCTCATTATTTTAATTTCAGACTCAATTATTATAAGGAAACTGATTAAGTACTTAAATATCTTGCATAAATTACTTTAATGGATTTGCCTATTACAAGTAGTTAAAACAAATTACCGAAATATTACGTATAAGAAATGAACGCTGAAAGGTATGTTGCAACCCTATACAATTTACCTTGTAACCCTAATTTGGTTATTATAAAAATACTTAGGTAATTTGTAATTATGTTTAAAAAAGTAATTACGATGCTGTACACGTTATATACCCAAAATCTACCCATGTCGACCCGGTTCACAGAGAAAACACATTTAAGGCAAAGCTCCGTAGGCAAAAGCGGCTACTTCGTCGCCAGTTACGTGAAGCCAAGAAAGCCGGGGATAAAGCCCTCTGCCACAACTTCTCGCGCGCGTACCGCTCTATACTAAAACTCATACAGAGCGTAGCAACGCAGAACGACAAGCGCAAGGCAGCATTTCTCAAATCCAAAGAGGAAGCCCGGTTCGACAAAAACCGTTTTAACTACAGCAAAACGGTTTTGTCTGCCGCCAAGGGAAAAATCCAAATCCCGGAAGAAATGGCCACGGAATATTTTTCGACCACGTATGAGGACCCAATGCGGCTCCATAATTACAGCCCTCCGCCGGGCATTACACCTCCGCCCCTGCCTACGGTAGCTTTTGCTTCTCAACCTCCATCTCTAGATGAGATTCTTAATCAAGTAAAGAGGAAGCCGTCGGGCTCTACTCCGGGTCCCGATGGTATTCCCTATTTAGTATACAAAAAATGCCCCTGCCTTCTGCAATATTTAGGATCCATCTTCCGAAATATATGGAATAGCGGTGTAGTCCCACAGAATTTTGGCCGAGCGACAGTCATCTTAATTCCGAAGGTCCCAGTTTGCACCGGACCAAAGGACGCTCGGCCCATTGCTCTCACAGACACTGTGGCCAAAATCTTTTTTAGCATAGTCCACACGAGGATGAGCGAATTCATGCACCGGAATGAGTACCTTGGAGTATCAGTTCAAAAAGGCTTCATGCGTGGCGTCTCGGGCTGCCTCGAGCACAATTCTCTCCTGGCTGCTGCCATCAAGGATGCGAGACAGCACGAACGCCAAATCAATGTATGCTGGCTCGACCTAGAGAATGCCTTTGGGTCAGTCCGACACAGTCTCCTCCACTTTGCACTCCGCTGGTACAACTTCCCACCAGTAGTGCGTGACATTGTAGCCTCCTACTACAACTGTCTGACTTTCCATGTTAAAACGCAAGAATGGACTACCCGCTCTATACCATATTCAATTGGACTATTTCAGGGCTGTTGCCTCTCCCCGACGATTTTTAATATAGTTTTTAATATACTGCTGGAAAGCCTGACCCAGTTTGACAGGAAGTGGGGCTACCGTTTTAAAACAGACGGCCAATACACCTCGTCGTGCCTCGCTTTTGCCGACGACCTAACTTTCATCACCAGAAGCCCCAAGCAGCTTTCCCTGCTATTACAGAAAGTGGAGCTTTTCTGCGACTGGTCAGGCTGTATAAAAGTGAAGCCCTCCAAATGTTTTTGCCTTGGACTCGCCCGCATGGGCACAAAATTTACATCCTATGACCCCAAATTGGTCTATAAGGGCTCTAATATCTCCCTTATGGACCCAAACAATCATTTCAAATTCCTCGGCAGAAAAATCACCCATCAGGGAAAAGACGTCTCGGGCGATCATGTTATAGAGCATTTCAAAAGTTGCCTGGCGACAATAGATGCCTTGCTAATTTCTGGCCCTCGTAAGGCCTGGATCTATGACAATTATCTAACGTCACATTTGTCATGGCCCTTTCTTATTTACGATTTTACCAAAACCCAACTGTCCCGTCTAGATGTGCTGGTGACAGCTAGTTTAAAATCCTGGCTGTCCTTAGCCAAACCAGCTGACCCCTCGATTCTCTTCAGGTCCAAACAAAATTTTGGGCTAGCGCTTAAACTGCCCTCTCTGCTCTACGCCAACTCCAGAATAACCAAAAATTCGATTCTGTGCAATTCCAAAGATCCGGCAATATCGAAGCACGTAATAAGTGGCCGTAGTGATTCAAATGATCTACAAGCCCGCGTAGACTTCCACAAAAAGTTCCTTACTGGAATCAGCCAGAATGGCACTGGTCTGGGGTATGGCAGTACAACCACGAGCGACGTGGACTTGAAGAAGTCTCTTTTGCGGGGAGATTACGACAGCAAGAGTATGGCTCATGCTATTGGCCTTCAATGCCAGAATGATTGGACAACAATTGGGGACTTTTGCATTCCGCCTCCAATGCACTGGAAGGTAATGCTCTATGACTGGACGCCAGAGATGCTGAAATTTTATTTGAATGCCTTTCAGCATACACTTCCAGACCCCAGTAACCTCGCTCGTTGGAGCTTTGCCGAGGATAGTTCTTGTCCCCTCTGTAGCAATACCCCTTGCACAGCTAGACACATTCTAGCTGGCTGCAAGGTGGCCTTAGATCAAGGACGGTACACTTACCGCCATGACAAAGTTCTCGCTGTTATTCGCGAGGTAATTAGTCTCTCAGTGGCTCGTGCCAACAAGGGTTTGACAGTATCCTCCAAACCCCCAATACAGTTTGTGCGGGATGGCTCTAAAGGCAAAAAACATTTAACTACAAAACCTTTCTCAATAATCGAGAAAGCTACAGATTGGATTCTGGAGGTTGATTCGGTCTCTAAGCAGTATAAATTCCCTGAAAGTCTCGGATGCACAGCCCTCCGTCCAGATATAACTCTTTACTCTCTATCTCGGAAGGTGGCTCTTATTGTAGAATTAACTGTTCCATGGGAATCAAATATCCCAAAAGACCACGAGTACAAATTAAATAAATACCATGATCTTGCAAATACCGTAACCCGGAACGGCTTCACTGTTCACCTTCACGCGGTGGAAGTTGGCGCTCGTGGCCTGCCAGCTAAATCTCTATTTCACCTCTTTAAAGATCTTGGCCTTTCCAGAAAAATAATCAACTCTTTCTTAGAAAAATTATCTAAAACTGCGATTTGCGCATCTCAAATTCTATGGCTTCGAAGGGGGAGTGAATGGGTGGCAAGGTGAACGCTCACATGTGGCAAGACAGCTGTCCTAAACCTACCACAGCCGGTTCGTAAGTCCGGAATCCACTGCTCACCCCCCAGAAGTGTAAAAAATAGTATTATGATGGGCCCGACTCCGGTCGGTGAATTCCATGGCAGCTCCGTTTGTATTTATTTATATATATTGTTAGTACGTTCCCTTCTTTACAATGACATTAAAAACTCAAATACTGCTTATTATACTGGGAAGAAATCGCTGAGCAATGACATAATACTGTTACTGTCTAAACTTGTCTAATGATATAATTAGTAGGTGCTAAATCATATACCTAGGTAATAAGAAAATGTATATGGTATGTTTTCGATAATTGTCTTTTTGTAATGTTCCTTTATTTCTGAAAGTCATGTTTTTTTTTCTATGCTCTCTTTCGAGGTTTTAATATATGCTCTCTTTCGAGGTTTAATAAACACCTACTGGTTCCCTTTTATTTTGTGAGCAGGGTTTTATGCATCTATCTGTCATTAGCGTGATTCATTATCTCTATTTTATTTTTAGGTATCATTATTTATTTATCTTTTACGTGTGAATATGTATTCCTGATGCCTTAATCAGATAATATCGGTGGTAAGCACGCATTTGTATGTTTTTTTCTAATGTTTCATTTCTTGTATTTTTGTAAAAAACATGTGTATTTGTTCTTTACTTCCTTTTAGAGTACATTGCCTTTCTTTTTGAATGTTATATTTTTTTCTGTTTTAAGTTAACTTTTGATATTATTCTATTTAGAATAGACCTATGACAAATAATTATGGTTTGTAAAATTGGCACCTACTGTTTCCTTTTTATTTTGCGAGCAGGGTCCGATGCATTTATTTGCTTTTAGTGTGATTGAATATCACCAATTTATTATTATTATAATTATTATTTAATTTTTCTTTGTATAAATATGTCTGCCCGACGCCTTTCTGTCCCTAACCTTACCCATACGCCCTTTCCCTTTGATGAACTGAGTGACACCGACTTAAATAATGTATTACTAGGGGACGACACGACCTTGCTGGGAGATACTTCCATAATGGATACGACTAATATTTCCTCAAGATCAACCGACCAAATTCTACGTGACACACTTTCTTACAATAAACATTCTTTAAATATATGCCATTTGAACGCGCAAAGCATTCCGGCTCATTTTAGTGAATTTTATGCTCTTTTTTCCAATCAAACTGTAGATGCTTGTATGATAAGCGAATCATGGTTAAAACCGTCTTTACCATCGTCTCTATACAATTTACCCGGTTATAACCTGATTAGCAATGATCGGACAGCTCGCAGAGGTGGAGGAGTCGCTATCTACCTAAAAGACCACTTTTCGTATGAAGTTATTTGCAAATCATCCGTCGGTAGCAATCATGCCCTGCTCCCGAATATTTATTAATTCGCGTTACCATGAAAGATACGAGTATTCTCCTTGGAGTATTTTACATTGCACCAGATAACAACAATTATTTTGACGAATTAGAAAATGTCCTACACGAATATCTGCCAAATTTTTCACATGCTCTCTTTTTTGGCAATTTTAATACATGTCTTAAACAAAATCATAGATCCTCAAAACTAACAAGATTAGTGTCCTCTTTAAATATCTTGGCTCTTTTTGGAGTTTCCACAGCGGAAACTCCCACACTTGGCTCGATCTGATAATGACATCTAATCCCCGGCTCATCAACTTCCATGGTCAATTGACGATCGGCGGTTTCTCAAACCACGACCTTCTATATGCCTCGTATAAAATCCATTGCTGTACAGTACCCCGTAGGTTAATTAAATTCAGGGATTTCGGCGCTTAGACAACGAAGCTTTCTGTCGCGACGCCTGGGAACTTGACTGGCAGGATGTTTTCCAGAGCCCTACCATCGACGAGAAACTGATTCCATCCGGCAATATATGTTGAAGCGCGATAGAGCCAAGTCTAAGTTTAAGCGTAATCCTTCAGCTGACAACTGGGAATTTTACCGTACTTTAAGAAATCGTTGTAACCAACTATGTACACAACGCAAAAAAATGTTACATCTACGACTCGCTTGCAAACTGTACTCCCAAAGAAATGTGGAAGGTGCTGAACCAACTTGGAATTAGTAAATGTAAAGGACCCGTAGATCCCAATGTAGATATAGACGTTCTTAACCCCTCAGGCCTCGATTGGCCGATATCGGCCACAACACGATTCAGAGTGACGGCCCCGTTTTAATTTAATTTTAATTTAATTTGTTTTATTTTATTATGTTTTATTATGTTAATATGTTTTATTTAAATTATGGATACAGTGGTTTGGCAGTAATTAATGTTTTAGTGAGACAGTGTTATAATTCAATTTTTTTAATAATTTTTACTAAAAATTTTTGGGACATTAAATTTTCAATCGGCTGAGGGGCCGAGGCCTGAAGGGTTAATAACCACTTCTCAAAGTCACCGGTTCTACTAGATAATATAGCAAAGTCCCGTGCTACCACCCATATTGCCAATTCTAGTGTGCCAGTCAATCCGTGTAAATTTCACTTTGTTCCAGCTACTGTTGAAACGGTTTTACTAACATTAAACCGGATTAAATCTAAGGCCGTGGGAACGGATGGTCTCAGTGTAGATATGCTCAAACGTATTATCCAATGTATTCTTCCAGTCGTTACCCACATAATAAACTCCTCATTAGAATTTGGTTCGTACCCAGCTCCTTGGAAAAATGCCTACGTTATACCCCTTCCTAAAATATCAAATCCTGTGCGACCAAATGATTTCAGGCCAATATCTATTCTCCCTGCTCTCTCAAAAGTGTTGGAGCATATAGTGTTCTCTCTGCTATCAGATTACCTTTCTGAATTCAATATGTTTAATCCCTATCAGTCCGGTTTCCGTCCCGGTCATAGCACTACCTCTGCCCTTGTTAAAGTAACCGACGACGCACATAGAGCTATGGACCAGAGACAACTTACTTTGCTTGTTCTCTTAGACTTTAGCAATGCCTTCGACTCTGTCGACTTCGACTTGCTCGTTGCACGGCTACAAACTCTCAACTGTTCGCAAACCGTTATTAATTGGTTCAGCTCCTATCTCAGAGCCAGACAACAGCGTATAAAAGTAGGCGATCGATCATCCGAATGGGTTAATCTAACAGCTGGAGTTCCACAAGGTGGGTTCTGTCCCCGCTTCTTTTCTCAATTTTTATAAATCCTATCTCCAACCAAGTTCGTGGACATACTCATCTGTATGCAGATGATGTCCAAATATATAATCATTTCTCTCCCGAAAACATCAATGCCTCGATCGCCATCATGAACTCTGATCTTCAGGCCATTTGTGAATGGTGTGCGCTGATGGGTCTACTAATCAACCCTTTGAAATCCCAGTAAGTCGAAGTAAATTTTACGACTGACGAGGTAAGTCGTAAAATATTTGCTAGTTTTCACCCTCTGCAAACACTCAGAAGATTTCTTCCTATGGACACAAACAAATCTCTTGCACAGTCTCTCCTCTTGCCTCTCCTTGACTATGCAGATGTGGCTTATCTCGATTTATCAGAGGAACTGCTCAACAAACTTGAACATTTGCAAAATGTATGCATACGATTCATCTTCGGTCTACGTAAGTATGATCACGTGTCCGACTATAGGGCACAGTTAAAGTGGTTGCCAATACGCCAAAGAAGAAATGTTCATATACTGGCTCTCCTATATCGTGTACTCACCCAATTAACACCATCCTATCTCCAGGAGCTTTTTCAACCACTAAGTTCCCACGGTCTCGTACTTCGGTCAGCCTCTGACAGTTTATTAAAAATTCCGAGTCATAATAGTGATTTATATTCCTATTCTTTCTGTGTCCATGGTGCAAGACTCTGGAACGATCTCCCAGCAAATATACGAAACTCGCCTTCTTTACCATCGTTTAAGACTCACCTTAAGGATTACTACCTTTCTAAGAAGTAACCAGTTCTTCCTTTCTCTCCTGTTCCTCTCCCAATTTTCTCTCCTCCGGCATTATTAGTCTTAAATTCTTCCACTTGTCTGTATGTTATGTAATAATCTTTATTTTCACAATGCGCGCATGTACCACTATGTTTAGGTTAGCTGTAAGACATTGCCACGTGGCAATAAACTCGCCTTTTTTGTATACTTATTAAGTGCAAATAAAGAGTTTATTACAATGGCCAAACTAAAATTCGTAAAACAATTTTGTGTGGGGCGATTGCTGACTGTCAGTGGATTTATTTTATTTATCGGCACTAAAGCGTGGGAGTGCGCATTTTCGATTCCCGAATGACCCGTATCGAATAACATAACATTTAAAGCCATCTGCAGGGGCTGAAGATCATCCCACCCCTAATTGCTCGTTCCAATCTTTGCATAACTAATAATTTATCCACTGGCACTGGGCTTAAACCAGGATGCCGGTATTGGTCCCCACCAGAATGCTGGCACCAGTTTGGCACCAGAAGGCTGGTACCAGGCTGGCTCCGGGATACTCGCAACAAGCTAAAACCCGCATTATGGTGCCGGGCTGTCAATAGGATGCCAGTACTGGTGTTATACCAGGGTGCTGGCACTAGTATGGCTCCAGGACGCTGGCACTAGGTTAACACCAGGATGCTGGCATAGGTGCTGACCAGGATGCTGATACCAGGCTGGCTCAAGGATGCTGGCACCAGGTTAAAACTAGGATGCTGGTGCCAGGCTGGTTCTACAAGATACTGGCACTAGGTTAAAACCAAGATCGGCGTACCAGGGTGCTGGTACCATTTTAGCACTAAATTTGAAGTAATTGTTGATATCTATGCATAATATTAAGTTTGGTTTCTTATATGGGAAAAATAAAGTTTTAAATATTTAAATTTATATGTAATTGAAATTACATAAAAATAAATTTAGGAAAAAATTCATGAAAATTCTTCATTTTATATATATTTAGTAATAAATCTACATATCATTATCTGCAATGAAAAATAAAATCGATAACTTTTTAATCACTGGTCAATTTGACCGAGCGCGGTATAAAATGTCGGTAGGTTTAGTGTTAAATTAAAATGTAATAATAAAAAGTTTTGTATATACATATCTTCTTCTTATAGTGCCATCTCCTATCTAGGTCGGCGGTCATTATGGCCACTTGTGGCCGTGATGTGCGGCGCGGAACAACTCGGTGGTGCTCGAGTTGAGCAACATATGTTAATATATTTAATATTTATTATTAATATTATTAATATTTATTCGATCGCAATATTGATGTATGCATACATGCATATATCAATATTGCGATCGAATAAATATTATAGTATTCCTCAGAATATGTATTATAAAACCAGACTGTAATCTTACAAGGGTCCCATCTTTATTAAATTATCTTTGGGTCCCATCAAACTTGCAGAAGGCAAATTTGCAGACGGCAATCTTGCAGACGGCATTCTTGCAGGCGGCAGTTTTGCAGAAGGCAATCTTGCAGAAGGCAGTTTTGCAAATGTCAAAATGACCTAACCTAACCTCACAGAAAAACTTAAAACATTTTTTTTAATGTTTAGTTTGATGTATAAAAGTCATCCACTACAAGGATGCCGGGAAAAACCTAACCTACGATTTTAGGGAAAGAAAAACCTAACCTAACCTAACCTAACAGAAAAACTTAAAAACTGTACTGAAGGTTGCCGCCTGCAAGGTTGCTTCCTGCAAGGTTGCCTCCTGCAAATCTGCCCTCAACAAATTTGGACCTGTCAAAAGTGACATTTGTGCAAAATTGCCGCATGCAAAACTGGCGCCCCCCATCTTACAATATTATGTTTGGTAAAACTGAGTTATATCCAGATACTTTTCCAAATGTCCATGAATAAAAAAGAAGCTGTCATATTTGCGAAGTGTCAAATCTGTCGGATTTTCGTATTTTTTTGTCTTCCGTTTGTTTTGCGGAAATACGTCTCGTTCTGCATATATTTCAAGCAGTAAGGCTATGGGCGTTTCTGAAAAGTGATTTCAGTCCTGGTTTTAGTATTTTCCGGCGTTTCCGGTGATTTGATATCGAATGTATTATGTGAGTGCTTTCTACCATATTGCGATTATTTTCGACGATTTGGGGGTAATAAAACTGGAATTTGTGTGATGTAACGGCGGGTGAAGTGAATTTTTTGCATTTTGTAATGTATGCTGTATTTTTATAAACGCTGCTTTGGGTTTTGCCAAGCGATCGCCACTTTTTTGATTTTGCGCAAATTTCGGTTTGAATAGGTTAAAAATCGATTTTGCGCTTTGCAGCATAATAGCCAAGCTGTCGAATAACTGCAGTATAGGAACCTCTCACCAAAAAAAAAATTAAAAATATACACTAATAGATTGTAGCATTTTAATGCTAAATCTGGAAGAAAATTGTGTCGGTCGCTATAAATAAGCGAGATATAGGCATTCAAACTTTAAATTTTATATGTAAACAAATAGCCTAAAATGGCCCAAAATAAAATTCACCCCGCTATATTCACCACGCTGATTCCGAATCTTCCATAATTTTTATTCGATCTCAATAAATAAGCGAGATATAGGCGTTCAAATTTGTTATCCCAATGTCAACAAAGTTGCGGCCATTTTGTTTGTACTTACCGTGTTGACACTTTCGAGTATATCGTAATATCGATAACAATTAGCGATATTACAGAAATTATGACAATTTGGAGAGTTTTAAGATTAATTGAAATATGTTGAACAAAAGCGATTGGAAAAATACATATTTTCGCGCAAATTAAAAAAGGGCACTATTTTCGATGTCTTTTCAATGACTTTGCGTATTGATGACAGAAGATATCCTGAAATGTCGTTTGTTTCAGGTTACCTTTAGTCATCAATACACCAAATTTCAAATGTTCGTAAAATCTACGAAAATTGTCCAATTGTTTTAGATGATCGCTAACACATGGTGTTAATTTGATATTGAAGAAATTTAGTTTGTTTCAGTTTACCTTTTGTCATTCTTATGTTAATATCAATAGCGCCGCAGGCAAAAATTTTATTTCGAATTTCTTTTGTCTGCGGTGTTAATTTGATATTGAAGACATTTCGTTTGTTTAAGGTTACCTTTTGTCATTATCACCAAAGTCATTTAGTAAAAACCTTGGAAAAAAACGAAATATCGCTAACACATTGTCATGTTAACTTCAATAGCGCCGCAGGCAAAATTTTTTTTTCGAATTTCGCGCGAAATTCGAAAAAAAATTTTTGCTTGCGGGGATATTCAGATATTTAGGAATTTTCTATTGTCATGTTAACTTCAATAGCGCCGCAGGCAAAAATTTTTTTTCGAATTTCGCGCGAAATTCGAAAAAAAATTTTTGCTTGCGGGGATATTCAGATATTTAGGAATTTTCTATTGTCATGTTAACTTCAATAGCGCCGCAGGCAAAAATTTTTTTTCGAATTTCGCGCGAAATTCGAAAAAAAATTTTTTGCTTGCGGGGATATTCAGATATTTAGGAATTTTCTATTGTTTCAGGATACCTTTTGTTATCAAAACGCAAAGTCATTGAAAAAACCCTCGAAAATAGACTATTATTTTTTAATATCGCACATGTTTTTTCACGACCATGCCATCATTTTTCTAAAATCGCGAATTGTTATCGATATTAGAGAACTCGCGGTATATCGACTAAGTATATTCCGACACTACTTCTGAAGCAATATGGCCGTCTTTTTGACGTTTAGTATGCAAATTTTAAATGCCTATATCTCGCTTATTTATTGAGAGCGACAAAATATTATTGCAGATTCGGAATCTGCGTGGCGAATATAGTCCGGTGACGTTTAAAAATCAAAAATCCAGGAGAGGTTCCTATACTGCAGTTAAACCAGAATTTGGCCATTAGAATTAAGAATATTTTTTGATGGTCAAGAATACTTTAACACTAGAACACAATACGGCAAAATCTAAGGTATTAATGCATTATAGGAACCTGTTCTAAATTGTTGATTTTTTAATGTCACCTAACTATATTCACCCCTTTGGTTCCGAATCTGCATTAATCTTTATTCGGTATCAATATTTAGCAAGATATAGGCATTGGAATTTATTAGGCATTGCTACCTCAGTTTTTTTTCCTTATTTTTTTTTATTAGTTTTTATGATGGTTTAAAAAAAACTAACCTACCTACTGACATTAAGATGTTTATGAATTGTTAAAAAAAACTAAATTAACATACCGAAATGTAGGTGTTCTTCTTTAAATGCCTATATCTTATTTATTGAGTCCAACAAAGATTATTGCAGTTTCGGAATCAACGTGGTGAATATAGGTAGACGGGAGACGTTTAAAAATCGAAATGTAGAATTGGTAGCAAAACCTAATAAATACCTAGGCATTATATATATATCCTTCTAGCCGTGTTCGGCCATAGCGACTGCATTGTAGATTCTAGTGACTTCTTTAGTTTTCTCAGAGTCCATTGTTCGGAAGCAGTCAAGTGCGCAGGCTATATTATAGAGCACAGGTGGGCGCGCGACCACGGGTGCACTCTCTCTTCCTCCCTCTTCTGAACCTGATGGAACGGAGACCGTTACGATCAGACCGTTACGTTACCTAGGTATTCAAAAAAGTGTCAAACCTATACATTTCGGTAGGTTGTTTGTTAAAAAAAAAATTGTAAAAAAAAACGTTATACTGATTCACCCACAGAAAAAAAAGCCCGTGCTGTAATAACACCCTGTACGTATATATAGGTAGTGATTTATTTCATTTTAACCCTTGGAGTAAATGGGTATTTTCATGGATGCATCTGCAGGATTTTCGGCGACATCGACGGCACTCGACTTAAAGTACTATAACTACGAAACTACTACACCAATCATAAAAAGAACAACTGCACAATGATTGCATTGAAATTTCGAATATAGAATATTGAAATATCATTTTGTAAAACAATTAGATAATTATGAATAAATATGAGAATGTCAAAGAAGTGAAAAAAACGCGCGACCAGATTTGGTCGGCTCATACTCAACGGATAATTGTTTCGCGACCAGATTTGGTTGACTCATACTCAACGGGTTAAATAATAGCTTTCTACCTACAAACGCTTGCAAGTTCATACCTGCATACACATCATCACACCAAGCAGTCTTAGGGGGAGTTCAGACAGTGACGCGGACGGGACCCGTTTTCAAGGCCTCTGGTATGGTAACTTACGAGTTAATACAGACGGAAGGGACGTGGTGCGGTGCGGGCACGTCTTTTTGGCGTCATTTGGTGGCCGCAAGCGACGCGCCAAAGCGACAAGTGGCGTTGAACCTCGAGCCAAATGCATGATGATATTGAATTCAACATTGATTTTGTGATTTAGTCGAGAAATATTTGTTATTATAGGACTTCAATCGCATTATATTTCCCTAATTATATTTGCATATAAATTAATTCAAGGAACTATTTATTTGCCAGAGATACTATGTAAGTTTGAATTGTACATGCTGGTAAATTACACAGCGAGGAGATCGCATCTATTGTTTAATGTGCCGTACCATCGTACAAATATTTTTGTTGACAGGCCAGTGGGAAGGGTTATAGCTCTTCTTAATTCTTTACCCACAGAAATAGACATCTTTTGTATATCCCTTTGGCAACTAACAAGGCAACTCCCTACTATCTCATGTTTCATAATCTGTTTTTTATTTAGTTTTATATTTTTATGTTTTTTCCTTGTTCAATGTTAGTTGCATTAATTTAGTTGTGTAAGTCATTTATTTTTAGACTTACACTCTAGCTTTAATATTCAAGGGCGAATTGGATTCGTCTGTAATGCTCTTGAATAATATTTGAAACTAATAAATAAATACATTATATGACTTAAAATGTATAAAGATAGCGGTTAATGCATAAGACTGCATCCTCTTCGCACGGTTTCGCGACGCCTGAGCAACTGAATGCCTCTTCTGTATACTTTGGTCTCGTTGCGTCCGCGCCACGTCTCTTTTATTGGACCTTTAGGTCCACTAAAACAGGGAAGATACATGAAGTCTGGGTATCCGGGAATTTCCCTATAATCGCAGAATATTTTTTTTTACACTTCTCACGAATTTAAGTGTTAATTGGGGTGTTGTTATCAGTTTATTTACCCATTATATAAACAAAGTGATTATGAAGTTATTGTTTCAAAACACTGAATTACATAAAAATAGGACACTTGTAGCAATAATTATAATTAAGAATTCAACGATAAAGAATATCTTACACTCAATATACATCACAAATGATAAATTTCGTATTTAATAAAAACAGTAGCACCTTGATTGTACGCACAGTAAAATTGTATATATAATTATATTTTTTGTTTTCAGATTCACTAGTGGTGATCGAGCAGCTACTATGTCAAAGGCAAAACTACCAGAAGCGTCGACCCGTCTGCAAAAAGATTACATACGTCTGAAGCAGGACCCAGTACCGTATGTAACCGCCGAACCTCTAACCGATAACATTCTAGTATGGCATTACGTCGTCAAAGGACCGGAGCAGAGTCCTTATGAAGGCGGATACTATCACGGGAAGCTCGTTTTTCCCCGGGAGTTCCCATTTCGCCCACCGTCCATCTACATGGTCACGCCAAACGGGCGATTCAAAACGAACACGCGTCTATGCCTGAGTATATCCGATTTCCATCCGGATACGTGGAATCCGTCGTGGTCCGTTCCGACGATTTTGACCGCGCTGTTGAGCTTCATGCTCGAGAGCACTCCGACTATGGGATCACTGGAAGCGCCCGAATATGAGAAGCGACACTATGCCGCAAAATCCCTGGAATACAACCTGAAGAATAAAGTATTCTGCGAGTTATTCCCCGAAATTGTCGAGGATATTAAGAGGGAGTTGCGGTTGCGGGCTGAAGCCCTGAAAAACTTGAAGCCAAGCGAAGAACCAACACAACCAGACCCTAACTCTATATCTCAAACCGCACTAAGCAGTGCTATCAGCAACATTGTTGTACTTGTCGGTAGTCTAATTTTTGCTTACATAGTCAAATGTGTATTAAGGAGCTTAGCAAATGAATAAGTTGGTGTAATATTATTATCATAATATATAAATATTACCTAATATATTGGAAATTATGGCGAACTATATTATAATTATGGGAATACATTTTACTGTGTGTATTGGGCTAATTCTTCTTCCGATGCTGTGTCCGTTAACTAACTTTGGCTATCATGTTGGCTGTTACAGTTCTATTGGCTGCAGCTTGGATTTCTGGAACTATTCTCGAATATTCCGGAGTCAGGATGATATTATTCATCCCGGATGTCTTCCATCTATTTTGCCTTGTAACAAATGAATGTTTCACTCCCCAGTCCCAAATGACCTTGCCCTGGGACCGTGTGTGACTGCTCAGTGACGAACTAAAGTTTGGTGCCCCCACCCCCCTCTCCACCGCAGTATTCTAAAATGCCGCATCCACTCGCTTGCCAAGCCTTGGCAAACCTTCGCAACTTCAAACTCATGAAGTGGGGCGCATTAACCCCTTGAGTATGATACGACCAAATCTGGTTCTGAAACAATTATCCGTTGAGTATGATACGACCAGATCTGGTTCCGCGTTTTTTTCACTTCTTTGACGTTCTCATATTTATTCATAATTATCTAATTGTTTTACAAAATGATATTTCAATATTCTATATTCGAAATTTCAATGCAATCATTGTGCAGTTGTTCTTTTTATGATTGGTGTAGTAATTTCGTAGTTATAGTACTTTAAGGTCGATGTCGCCGAAAATCCTGCAAAAGAGACAGATGCATCCATGAAAATACCCATTTACTCCAAGGGTTAACTAAGATTTTCCTCATCGGGGGTCGGTACATTTCTACATTTTTGAGCACTTTTAACCATTTGTTGAAGAAATGTTGGGATTCATGCATTCGTTTCTTTAGGATGGAATACCAATAAATTTTGATAGAGGATAGAGGATTTTTTTTCCCAAAACTTACCACTTGTTTGGATAAATTTGGCAGTTTGATTTCTTTGGGAAGGTTTGAAGAAATAGCATGTTTCGTAGCACCACAGTCAAATTATTTTTCAAAAATTTACAATTTTTGATCAATTTGGCAGGGCTTTGCTTCTTCGAGATGAGCTACGAGTAATTTTTCATAGCATCGCACCGCAGGCAATGTTTTGTCGAAAATGAACTTTTTTTTCTCGTAGCAGGAGTTTCAACCTTCCGCACAGCGCAACACAACATCATTGCTCAGAATCCAATAGCTCTCTTTGCTGGCTGCATCTTGCCGTTCTCCATCTGTTCTTCACTCATCATCTGATCCTTTCGCGCAGAGCTATTCTCGTGTACCCCTCTGCTAGGTCGGGTCAGGTCCAATTGCGGTTCCCTCAAGGCTGACCCTATTTATTTGTGAGATGCATTCTGATACCGTGTGGCATTCCTTAGTAAGTTTCGAGAATAACCTTTAATCTTGCCCATTAAAACAGTTTAAAGATTTCTTCACACAGTGCGATAATAATAATTATAAGACTGCATGATACATTACCAAAGTACAGTTCAAGTGATGAGGAATCTTTTAACTCTGTGTTAGCCTTTGGTTTTTTTAAATGTAAAAACGAATTTTGTAGAAATTTACAGCTAGTGTAATAAGGTGTTTACACCAAGCTTTATTAGTTATTCTCACAGCTGATTTAAAGAATTCATCCTTCTCTTTGCTACCGTCATTGGAAAAAAAGGGTGCAACTGACATTTTTGCCAAATTTTATCGAAATATATACAGGTGAGTTTTAATTAACCAGCATCCTTATAAGGGGTAAATTAGTAAGTGCAAGTAAGCAACCTATAATAAAATAATGTGATGTGTAAAAAAACAAAAAAAAACATTTTTAAATTTCAAAATTTAATATTTTGAAAAATAGTATAAAAAGCATTGAGTACGATACACGATCTGTCGGTAGGTAAAATATCGCTAATATTGTTTATAAGCGATATTTTACCTAGCTAGATGGCGCAGCGCGCTCAAACCCTTCTAAAACTTCAAATTTTCAAATATTTTTTTTTTCCAAAAAACTTTTTTGTTTGTTTTTCCTAATTTTGTTTATTAAAAGTTGCTTAATTGCTTGCATTGATTCACTTTGAAGGATGCCGGTTAATTAAAACTCACCCTGTATTTGGAATCAGCAATAAATGACACATCTGCCTGTAAGTAATATTTTTGAAGGGGATTATGAAAATGATTTCTTAGGTTTACTCATATGAAGAGACACATTTCAGTTGATCCTGGGATATATAAAAAACTACGCTGAAAGTGGGTAATTAGCCACTTACGTCTTTTCAATGAGTTGACCAATATTTCTGTTGTTTATATGCTATGCTTGTTCTATATAGTATATGTATATACGAGGTGTGTGAGACAAGTAATGAGAAATTTTTATCCACCAAAGTTTTATTTTTTTTCCAATAACAAAATTTTTCCTTCATCGGCGGATTTATTTTTCCCAGTCTTGGTAGCAGCGCTGAAAGGCTTTAACTGACAGGGCCTTAACACTTCAGTCACATTCTTTTGACTGTTTCCCAGAGTACCAAAATGAAGTCCTCTTAACCCTTCAGGCCTCGGCCCCTCAGCCGATTGACAAGTTGATGTCCCAAAAAATTTTAGTAAAAAATTGTAAAAAAATTGAATTATGACACTGTCTCACCAAAACATTAATTACTGCCAAATCACTGTATCCATAATTAAAATAAAAAATATTAACATAATAAATCATAATATAATCAAACAAATTAAATTTAAATAAAATTAAAACGGGGCCGTCGCGCTGAATCGTGTTTTGGCCGATATCGGCCAATCGGGGCTCTAGGGGTTAAGACATTTTTTAATTTTAGGAAAAGAAAAAAGTCACAAGGATCTCAGGTGAATAGGATCATTGGCAATCCTCTCAAGTAGATCAACACACTTGTTTCTTCCGTTGATATTCCTCTCAGTTGTGAGGTTTTTCGGCGCCATTTTGGCACAAACTTTTTGCATTTGCAAATTTTCAGTCAAAATTTGATATACGGTGAAAGTTTAGTCACCCAACCACAACGGTTTGATCTCAAAAGAGAAGAGACCTAAACGTTTTCGTCGGTTTTTGAAGATGAAGGTCTCCCTGAGCGAGGTTCATCTTCAACGAGTACTCGACTGCTCTTGATAAAGTTTCCCATAGGCCTTTTACAACTTTTTAAAGGTCACACTCAGGATATCTCCAACCCACTGGTCACGGATCCGAAGTCACTTGCGCGACCTCTACCTACTGTGTGTTCAGCGTTGATTCAGATAGAATCTATCGTGGACCAAAGGCATGTTTTACCCGGCTCTGAATTCAGGATCAAGTAGCCTAATGGTCATTTTAACCCCTCTTATCGCGGGGTAAAAATTCAGCCGTCACTTCTGCGTGTGATAGTTTATATTGGATTTTATATCCAATATTGGAACGCTCACATTCCGCCGTAGGTAGGCTTGCATCCAATGATGGACGGGTCACATCAGTCGGGTTAAGAGTGGTTGTCGACAGGTCAACATCCATCCCCGACGCTTAGGAGACAGTATATTTCCCTTAGTCTCCAGACTCCTTCAGAAATTAGTCAGAGTGCACAACCGATTAATGTCGCCACCATCCAGTAGCGCCTGGAGGCAATCCCACCAGGAGAAACCGATCTACCAGCCGTGAGGCCTGAGATGCGAGAGTCTTACCCGGGGTAGCCTTCCACACGAGGAGGCTTCTAAATAGGAGCTGAATCGTGAGTGGGGCCAATCCGAGAGCAAAATGGATATTATGACCCAAGCTGCACGTAACCATTTGCTATCTTGACTGTGTGGCGTAACTAGACAGTGGACTGTTTTCATCCTAAGTCTTCTACGCTCACCTCAGGGGGAGACAGAACAATCTAATATTGTTAAAATTTCCTGAGGTGACGAGTTCGCGCCCGTTGTAGTTGGCAGCTCTAGTTTGGCGCCTCGAAAATCCTGTGATGACTGGAGCTGAAGCTCGGACTGAGCATCTGGCAGGGATGAACACACCTGTCCAGACAAGTAGAACAACACAGTGTTGCCAGATTGCTCGCAGTGTTGTTTCCTCACACAACTCATATGTATATATGTATGAATATATATATATATATATATATATATATATATATATATATATATATATATATATATATATATATATATATATATATATATATATATATATATATATATATATATATATATATATATATATATATATATATATATATATATATATATATATATATATATATATATATATATATATATATATATATATATATATATATATATATATATATATATATATATATATATATATATATATATATATATATATATATATATATATATATATATATATATATATATATATATATATATATATTTATATATATATATATATATATATATATATATATATGAATAAGTATTATATGTATTATACAAAATGGTTTTGATAAAATTAAATTAAATACCTTTACAAAAACTAAAAATAGTATAAAAAAAGCTTCCTTTACAGTTATCCCAAGTTAAAGATTTTTTCTCCGTTATGACTATGGAAGTGCGTCCTTTTTTTGTTATGATGGTCTTAAATTTTCTAGTCCTAACTTCTCAGCCTCAATAACCTCTCTTACCATATTAGAATAATACAGTAAACACCCTATTACACCATAAAGCATATATACTAGATCGTTTATTAAGTTGTTTAATTGTGTATAATAATTTGAACCTTCGCATATTTCATAGTGAATTTGCCGAACTTGTATATATGACAAAGATTATTTTTATCAATGTATTTTTTTATCTGGTTGATGTTAAGATACTAGAAGAAATTATTGTTGAGGCTATCGACATGTTATTTTTGTTATTGTAAAATGAATTTTTTTTTCAATAAATGTTTATAAACGTGTAAAATGATTGTTTTTTTCCTTTGTGGTGAGCATTTCGGCACAGTAAATTTAGCTAAAGTAGTATGGAAACTATGTCTTCTTCTTCATCAGCGCGCATTCGCCCACCGTTGGGCATACGCCTCTCCAATCACTCTCCATCCGGATCGGTTGAAGTGCTAGTTCTTTCTGTATCTCCTCTAGTCTTCCTTCATCTCTCAGAGTTCTTACATTATACGTTGCCTGTGTCAGTTTGGTTTGGCAGCCCGATCGTACCCAGAGATTCTTAGCACCCCCTGCCCCGCCGTTACCAAAACCGCTGCCGTGGCTCGGGCTAGTGGGGCTGCTGGGGACTGGGGGCCGTGGTAAGGTTGTACTGTTCATCATGATTATGGTATTTAGCCCGATACCCGCCACGTCGGCCACACGTCTTGGCGAGCTCCACACTTTCAGGAAAATATTTCCATTTCCTAGGCTTGTGGCAACCTGGTCGGGTTACTTAACCGCCGAATTGCACTATATTCACTAAATTTATTATTTATTGTTGAGAAAATTTCAAAATATATGTTGACGTTTAGAATTTAAATTTCGAATTTTTTATTATGAAAGCAGTACGGAAACTATGTATAAACGTGCAAAACGAACGCACTCGCACAGACGCACGGCTTTACAATAATCTAAGCGGATGTCGCAATGCTGTCAGTCGCGAGTGCTGCTTCGAGACGAGAGGTTACATTTTGCGTTTCTCTCGGCTCGGGGCTCGTGCATTGTGGTTCATAGCAACCTAACATAACCGAACCTACCCAAAACAACACAAATCCGACCTGGGTAATATATTAAGCAAGTCATGATGGTAAATCTTAAGATGAAACCTAAGATTTACCCACTATTCGGGCTTTTATAGTAAACATATGTATACCATGGTTAATTTGATATGCAATCGGTATTTTTGATAAATAAAATTATTTAATTGATAAGTATTAATTGATGGGTGATAAGTTTTTTGATGTGTAATTAAAAAATAAAATACAAACGGAGCTGCCATGGAATTCACCGACTAAAAATCGGGCCCATCATATATAATTATTACAATTTTGGGAGGTGAAGGGTGGATTCCGGACTAACGACCGGCGGTGGTAGGTTTAGGACAGCTGTCTTGCCACATGTGAGCGTTTACCTTACCACCCATTCACTCCCCTTCGAAGCCATAGAATTTGAGATGCAAATTCTATGGCTAATAAATAAGTCAATTTGAAATAACGAACAATAAAGCCCTCTTAAAATGTTGATGATTTTACCTTCTTTTATTTGTAAACTAGTTAATTTATTTGATTGTTTAATCATTATAGAAGCCAAATAAATTTTTGATTTTTAATTAAAAATAAATTTTTATTTTGACAAAAAATAAAGAGTGCTCCAATGGATAGTAGGTATTTATTTTAACAAATGGACTTAATTTCTATACTGCTTTAATATATTTACTGTGATTTCGGTGATGTATTATAAAATATGTTTTTTTTACCCACATGAATAAATTAACCCCTTGAGTATGATACGACCAAATCTGGTTGTGAAACAATTATCCGTTGAGTATGATACGACCAGATCTGGTTCCGCGTTTTTTTCACTTCTTTGACGTTCTCATATTTATTCATAATTATCTAATTGTTTTACAAAATGATATTTCAATATTCTATATTCGAAATTTCAATGCAATCATTGTGCAGTTGTTCTTTTTATGATTGGTGTAGTAGTTTCGTAGTTATAGTACTTTAAGGTCGATGTCGCCGAAAATCCTGCAAAAGAGACAGATGCATCCATGAAAATACCCATTTACTCCAAGGGTTAATAAATTAATTTGATACACCGGAATTATCTCCTTAATCACTATCAGCGCTACAACTCATTGTGAATTATGGCTTCGTCAAGAGTCTTTTTTCATTCCACCCTTCCGGGTCTTAGTTTTCCAGTTGTTCAATCCAAGTGAATTTAGGTCTTTAAAAAAATAACTTACTTTGGTCTAAATTATTTACCAGCGACAGTTTAATGCGTGCAAACAAGTATAACTTAGATTACATCCAGTGGCGTAACTAAGCCGGTGCAGCCGGTGCGGCGCACTGGGGCCCACAGTAGTTAGGGGGCCCAAAATGGACGAAACCACAATTGTGACTCGTACAACAAAGTACAAAAACAATTTTGAAGCGACCTTTTGTAGTCACGCACATTACAATTATTACTTTCTGTTAAATCCTTAACAAGTTAAATTGCAAACTTGCAAGTATTTTTGAGATTGCTGAATCAGTTATTATTAGAGACAATGCTATGAGAGTCAGTTTTGCTGAAGTTTATTCGTTACTAATATTATTTCCAGCTATTCCTGTCGTATGCCAGCAACTGAACGTTTGTTTTCGATTCCGCAACATCTTCGGGGCTATGCCCCCAAATTAATACGCCGATTTATAATGTAGCTGCAATATAAGTATGCCATAATGAAGGTAAGTAGAGGGAGGGGCCTGTTGTTAAATTTCGTACCAGGGCCCATTTTTTGTAGTTACGCCACTGACTACATCTCAAATGAAATCCCGTCTGCTATTCCGGACAGTCCCAGATCTACGATTTTTCCAAGCCGGGGAAAAAATTTGACATTGGTGCACCTCCTCTCCAGCATGTGAGGTTAATGATTTTAAAAAAACTCACGAAAGAAATGTATTTGAACCCTTAAATAAGAATAAGATCAAAAAGTTACATAGTTGGTATTTAAATTAAACATGTTTTGTGTCACTCCTAACTAGGCAGAGCCTGTTCTAGGGAGAACACCAATAAAAATGGTTATTAAAATGAGTATCTTCTAAACAGAATTTTTCAATTACTTGTAAATTACAATAGAAATTAAACTTTTAGTAGACAATAATTTCACAACTATATTATATAAGTAATAAAAAACAATAAGTAATAGGTAATAATAAATTATAATTAGTATAATAATAAGTATATAATAAATACTTAAATAGAATAGATAATCTCGCTGGCAGTCATGAATAATGACATGATTGTGATCGTCCGGCTGGCCTCTAACGTCGATGCTGAATGGGATGTATTTTGTTTTACTGTCATTTAACGTTAGTAAGTTTAGGTCCAACCAGATTTTAATTGAATGTATCGCTATGTTAGTGCGATCATTTACTTCTTTCCAAGTAGAACCGGAAATGACTAACACCGTGTCATCCGCATACGCTATTGTTCTACCGAAACCAAGCTCACAAAGCGGATTTATGTACATAGTAAACAGAATGGGTTCGAGCACACTAATAATAAACAAATTTGCACAATTCACCTATTGCTAATAACTTTTCCTTATCTGTGACAGTAATATAGAATACATACATCCAGTGTAGACAACGCACACGCCATATTTACACACACCTTCAATCCTTAGGTCCCAGCAAATTTTACTATTTAATCTTGATACAGCTTTACACGTCAAGTTATATCAACTAATAATTATAGTGATACGTTTGAAAGAGTAGTTGTTAACAAAGTAAACCAACGCTAATTACTTGCACTTTTAATCCGCCTCATAAATACCGACTGTTAGTATTTATGAGGCTGATTTGATAAATCAATTTGGGCATATTCGGCTCTGCTCCTGTAGCCCCCTCTCTTTCTGTCTGCGGAGGGGATTTCCTTTAGTTGTGATGGGAATTCCTCTGGCAGACACATCACACACACTGCACACACTTTCAAAAATCGACATAGTATGCGTTCCAAAATCAAATAAATAATCGATAGTACTACGCACCCTGTAGGCGCTTTATTAATACAAGGTTTTTAAGCACATGAATTTAGCACCCCCTTTACCTATTCGAGACCGACTGTACACCGTATTTGCAATGCATTTACGAGCCAAAAAGACCTCTTAGACAACGCACCACGTGTGCAATGTTTTTTTATTCTATGTAGATTTCAGCTTGATCATCTGACCATAATCGAATTTGTTGATTGATGTTTAATATCGTTTAAGAGAAGATGCCAATGCCTCGAATTCCCTTTCTATAGAACTTGGTTTTTCTTTAACCTGTGAACCACATTGGATTGATTAAGCAGCTCAGCTGCGAGGGGATTTGAATAGGATGCCAATCGTTCAGCATGTTTGGTGTTGTCTCACTCTATTTCTGCTGCAATGGTTGAGACTTTCAGATAGTCATGAGTTTCATAATTTCTTGTAAACCACAATATCCTGGAGGATACTATTCTTCAAGAGCTGCAGAGAGAGTGTGTTACTTTTGCTTGCTCTTCAACTATATAGGCGTAAGTACAGAGATATAGATGAGGAGTTTGTTGTCGACACATAGAATTGAGTTTCTAACCATGAGCCAATGCAGATTATGGTATTTGAGCGTCACCTCATCCCTCTTGTGTTTAAAGTGGGTTTTCCAGGTCAGGCATCTGTCCAGATAAATCCAAGATATTTCACACATTCTGTGAGAGGTAGGGTGACATCTCCAAGCCTCACTGGTGGACAGGTTTTTCTCCTAAGTGTAAAATAATGTAATATGATGGGACTTTAAAACACTTGCACGAATACGTCATTTTTGGAGCCATCTGTCAGCATCTGTGTGCAATGACATTGAATTGCAATTATCAGTCAGCATGGAACAAGCAGCCGACAGGACAAGACTGGTTTAAAATAAAAAATATCTTTGAAGTGAGTAAAAAATAAATTTGATGTTGGTTTCAATGTAAGTAGCTCCTAAAATGCGGGGCTCAAAGCCAGGGCTATATGGTAAGAATAGAAAAGATTTGTCGACAATTCTCCAAAGATGGTAAATATAGACGCACTAATCCATCTTGCGACTCTTGTACTCAAGGTAGTACGCAATAAACAGCCGCGATATCTTTACTCGATTATGACGTGGTCCCGTAACCGGCATGTCCATTCAACACGGGCACGTGAACAACTTGCTATAATACCCAAGCACAAAACTACACATTTCCAGTGCAGCTTTTCGTATTATTCTGCGGTTGTATGGAATCGGTTGGGAATGGCTTTGCGATCGAAATCAATTGCAGTATTTAAGGACCACTTTAAAAGTTTATTATTAAAGGAAGATATTTAGATGTCATAATTTGATTTTATATTAAAATAACTATTGCAATTGGATTATTACATTGTCTTCATTTATTTATTAATTTGTAACCTGATTATTTAATGTTAAATATTTTGATTTTGATTATTTTTGATTTATTATATGTAGATTATTAAATTTATGTAATTACGTTATTTTCTTTTAATATCATTTGATGTTAAATATCTTGATTTTGATTATTTCGATTTGTGTATTTATTTGATTATGATTATTTGGACTTTTTGTTTTAAGATTTATTTGATTTGGTTATTTTATTTTAAAAATCATATACCTATGTATCAATAATTAATAGGTGTGTCCTGAAAACCAGGATAAGAGATATCCTGAGGATACCCCTAATTTGCAGCGTTTGTAGCTTTATTTCATAGTCTTTTTCTATTTATAGTTTTAATTTTTAATCTGTGTGTTCTTGTTTTTTTTGTACCTATATGTTTTTTATAACAGCTGCAAATAAATAAATAAATAAATAAATAAATTACTGTTGCCCTGCTTGTGTCGGTAACCTTGGATTATGTTTGGGCAATTGTTTCAAGCTTTTATCATTTTACGATCCCCTCCCAGCTCGCGACGCGATGCTTGTCAAGCATGCTTGATCGTCTAGCTAGAGAGCCCCTAAGGGTCGTCCTTCCAGGAAAATTTCTTACCTTGTACCGCTTCTTATTTTTTTTTGGGTAGGTATATGGATTATATTTTTTTCTTCATACTGGACCTAAAATAACGATTTCATGTTACCTGACTATTTTTGGAATAAATGTTATTCACTTTAATAATGTGCTTTTATTTTATTTTACACTATCTGTTGCACGCGGCTTCGCTTCGCGTAAAGTTTCGAATCGATTTGTTAATTAATTTTAGTAGGGTGGCGTTTCTTTGACTTTTTAGACACTTTTAGATATATAGGGCAATACCCCCCCCCCCCCCCTCAGATGCACGCTACATATCTCGTAGACGTACGCGTCTTGTTCCTCGCCACCCGCCGCCTTCTGCTGTACGCCTTCTGCTGTACACCTGGGCCAGCAGCCGCCGCCGCCCGCTAGGTATCTCAAGGTGCTTGCAGGCGTTACTAATTTCATAATATCTCTAAAACTAGACCACCTAAAAACTTACAGTAGAGGGTTAATTTTATTTCTATTTAACAGCCGTGATGATGGATCAATTTATTTTGAAGAGGTTTCTTATTTTATTGCTAATGTCTTCAAAAAAAACACTGTCTACTTATTTTTTTTGAGACATTAAAGCAGTTATTGTAGCTTAAATATAAAAATTAGTTATATGCTGTCGTCGACTTTTTTATAGATCTTTTTGAGGCCGATGTTTTTCTCATATATTGTTTTCACATATTATATCAAACCGTTTCGTCAGCGCACGCCGATAAAGCGACTCACCAGCTCATTTTCTCGGACTTGATTTACAAATAACGTGATTTCGTATTGAAAACCAATATTTATTACAATAAAATATATCCTATAGAACTCGTCGATAATGGAGTATTCCATTAGTGAAAGAATTTTTAAATCAGATGAGTAGTTTCGGATATTAGCCCCTACATACAAAGTTACAAACTTACAAACATTTCTTCTTTATAATTTATTTGTTTTTATTTATTTATTTTAAACATAACATGCAGAATTAATAAAATGGTCATACCAAGTAATGGTGCGGAGTAAACGACGACCCACATTCACATGACCATGCTCAGCGCATGCCCAACTAGGCCGAATATAGCCTGTATCTGGGCATACGATTTTCAGACTTGGGTGGAGAAGTATAACTGACGTATGTACTCATACACATACATATACACATGCATAGATACATATACTTAAACACACACATATATAAATATATTTATGGATATATATACACATATACGCATATACAGATACATATACTTAAATACATACATATATAAATATATTCATAGATACACATTCACATATACATATATATACACATATACACACATGTTTATTATCTTATATAGCATTTATGTAGGTATATTATTTTTAAAAGATGATTTGCAGAAGATCATTTTTAAAAGATGATTTTCAGAGATAATATTAGTAGGTTGCACACCTGGTGTTCAATAAGTCCCTCGTAATAAAAACATTCAGAGGAGCTACCTTCACACACGGTGAGCAATCATCTTATTTATACAAAGGGAGTTACAAAGCGACTGATTTCTATCGCAAACATGTTTTTTTTAACGAAAATAATCGATATAAAGCAAAAAAAATGGGATTCTGGGGATGGTCTACAAAATATGTGCTGTCTCGAATGGGTTAAACTGCCGGCCGGGGTAGGTACCCCGGTTTGCCCCCCCCCCTCCTCCGGTGAAACGGTGAATTCTCTGCAAGACACTCATCAGACATTCTACGCTTCAGAAATATCGCCTCTCACCAAAATGGATGTAAATGCACTTGAAACGCAAAATACTCTGAAGGATCTCCGATACCGTTCAGGAGGATGGAGCGTGGAGAAGACAAACAAACAAAGAACTGTATAATCTGTATAATCATGTGTATGTTGTAAAAATACTGTAAATCGGAGGGTTCAGGATGTTAGGGCAGGTAGAAAAAATAGAAAATAAACTGCCTTTAAGGAAAAGGGCATCATAAAGTTTATTAAGTTGCAATCTTAAAGTTGATTTTGTGGTTAACAGATTTAAAAGTGTAGACATTGATTATATAGCGTATTCGATTGCTTAATGCAGTACTACGATTTGGCAGCTAGGATTTTACTACGAAACGAACCGTTTAGATGGCATTCATAGTTCCAAAAATTGGTAAATATTCTCGTATGTTTATGGTAATATGGCGGCGTTCTTGATATAACAGTATGGCGGCGTACTTTAGATGGCGATCTTAACACCCCTATACGGTATCCTATCTCGAAACAAATAGAGCTGTCAACTACAACGGGCGAACCCGTCTCCTCAGGAAGTTTTAACGATTGGTCGTTCTATCTTCCGTGAAGTGAACGCAGAAGACTTGGACAAAACAGTCCACCGTCAAGCTCCGCCACATGCCCGTAAGAGGCCAACGCCTTATCCGCGAGATAACCAGGTATGTTATACTACTGAACAAAATGCGTCTTCATGGCAAACTCGGCCCATTAGCTCCCAAATAGGTACTATAGTAGAGGCCAAATAAAAAAAAAACGGTTGTGTCACCCCAAGGCTTTCCCGGCAAGTAGACAACTCCCCCCCCCCCCCCCGCTTACCCAACCTCCCCGCGCGCGCCAATTCGTACTATATTGGTAGCATTTCCGTGGAATTATTTTTTTTCCAAAAATGGTGTATTTTCTTAAATATAGCGAATTTAAAATATTATTTGCATCGCTAGTAGGTATATTTTTTTTATTTTTTTTATATTTTTTTTTTTTATTTTATTTATTCATATTAATAACATATAATTAATTAATTACAAACTATTGATTAAAAAACTAGTAGTGCTTAACATTAATACTTAATTAATCATTGATAAAAAAAAAAGGTACAGGCTCATGTGGATTTTACTGCCTCACTAGGCTTGGGCCTGTGTCGAGGCAGTAGTCTAGTGAAGGATGTCTAGTAGCAGCCGTGTGTTTAAAAAAAATATAATAATATATATATACATACATATACACATGTATATATATAAACATACACACATATACACACACATACACATATACAATATACATAACATAATAGTAATATAACACTAATATTATATTTATTTACAATATATATATATATATATATAATATATAACATTATTGATAGATATTTTTACCTTAATGATAATTATAACGAAGATATGTAGTTAACGTAGATATGTAGAGCAAAATACCAAAAAAAAGAACAACAGCAATAATACTATTTTTTTTTAGACAAGAATTTTAAATAGGTTTTCGGATTCCCTTCTCCCTTTGTTTAGTAGCCAACACACCACCATTTTCTTCAGCACGACTGTCGATGTTGACGTCAATGCATTCCCCCCCACCTCAGATATGAACATATTGTAAATCCTCGGCGAGTGAAATGCATAATGTCGCTGTCCGTATGCTGAGTTTTTAGTTTGTTGGGGTTGGTTATTACGGTTTCTGGTATCGTACTTGTGCATAGAGGTATTCTGAGGCACCAGGTCATGTCTGTAGTAGTAAAGTACTATTGTTCGTATATATAATTGTCTGATGTCAAGTACTTGAAATTCATTAAATAGTAAATCGGAAGGGTAGCGGTAAGGTTTCTTGTTGATTACTCTAATTAGGGCTTTTTGGGCCTTTATTAGGGGATCAAGAATAGTTATCGCAGCGCTACCCCAACCAATCTGTCCGTAAGTGATTACAGTCTGTGCAATTGCGTAGTATGTCATCTTCAGCATAGACGGACTAAGAATATTCCTGATGTTTTTAAAGACGTATATTAGTTTTCGTAGTCGCTGTGTTGTCAAGTCTATTTCCTTGTGCCAACGTAGAAAGTTATCAATAAAAATTCCAAGGTACTTTATAGTGGTTGTTCGCTCTAGAGGCTGGCACAAGCAGTTCATTCTGTCACAGCTGTGTACCGTCAGTTGTTTATCAAGTCCAGGTTGCTTTCGCCCATCTATGCTAAATGTCATGTATTTAGTCTTCTTGATATTCAGCGTAAGTAGATGATGAGTCAGCCAGTCGTACGTTTGTTGCAGACCCGCTGTTGCCTTGTCAAAAACCGAATCCCATGTATCAGATTCAAACATTAGTACAGTGTCATCAGCAAATGATATTAATTTTCCTGATATGTCTTGTCGGCATAGGTCGTCAATATATATAAGAAATAACGTTGGTCCTAGTTTACTTCCTTGCGGAACTCCATAGGGGATGTGCATCCAATCACTTGTCACATTATCCATTTTTACTCTTTGTGTGCGTCCAGTTACATAAGTTGTAAACCACTGCAGAGCAGAATCAGTAAGACCTCTTTGTTTCAGTTTGTCTAGTAATTTGTCGTGTGGCACAGTATCGAATGCTTTGGCCAGATCAAGGAATACAGCAAGACACCTTCGATCTCTATCCACATTTTTAGATATAAATTCGGTGACTTGCAAAATAGCATCTTGCGTCCCAATGTTCGATCTGAAGCCAAATTGCCCTTTCGACAAAAGGCCATTTTTTTTCTAAATAGTCCGTCAGTTGGAGTTTAACGTGTCGCTCAAGTATTTTGCTCAATATGTTTAGTAGAGATATCGGCCGGTAGTTTGTCATGTCTGTCTTGTCTCCTGCTTTGAAGATCGGAGTTACATCAGCCCTTTTAAAATGATCTGGAAAGGTGCAATTTTCTATACTGAGGTTAATAATATGCATAATAGGGTGTACTATTTCGTATTGCACTTGCTTCAGTGTCCTTGCAGAGATCCGATCGGGCCCGCAAGCGGAGTCAGTCTTGAGTTCTTTGATTAGAGTTAGTGCGTTAGTTTCTGTTATATTTGTCAGTTGAAATTTATTTTTAGGTGTCTGTGTATAGGTATGATTTATTAAGTTTCTCCTGTTTGCTATTTTTTCTACTTTCGTTGCTAAGTTTTTCCCTATGTTAGTGAAGTATGTGTTTGCAGCATTTGCTATATCATGTACGTTGTCGAGTGTACGTCCGTCCATTTTTATTTCATTAATTTTGGTCCTGTTATGTCCAATGTTATTCATCTCCTTAACTACTGTCCAAACGGTCTTAGGATCGTAGTTATCAGTCTCGATTTTGGTCCTATAGTACTTTTCCTTGGTCCGTTTAATTATAGTCGAACAGATACTTCGGTATTTCTTGTAGTAGAGTCCTAGTCGTTCATTTTGTGGGAAAACTTTAGTCTGTCTATGCAATCTGTCGCGTTTTCGTATACTCTTTATTATTCCGTCGCTTATCCATGGTTTCAGTCTTTTATGTTTGGCATTTATTGTCTTAACAGTCGTATTGTTGGTCGTATGTTGTGTAAATGTCCCTACAAATATGTCAACAGCTGTATTAATATTATTTGTGCTATATAAGTCAGTCCATGTCTCATTACTTAAGTCACTTCTTAGTTTGTGGTAGTCAATTGTCGCTCTCGTCAGTCGTGGTTGACTCTGGTCATGTCGTCTTCCACGAAGTGCTAACAGTGTACAAAAGTGGTCAGTTATGGTAGTACCCACAACTGCCGCAGTCTGAACATACGATGAACGTACATATATGTGGTCAATACAAGTCTGGATATTGTCGGTCTCTCTTGTTGCTATATTTATTGCTGGTGTATATCCAAGTTCACTGAGGAGGTTTTGGTATTCATCAGCTTGTGGGTGTTTTTGCCCACAAATAGAGATATTTGTGTCACCAGCAAATATATGATGTTGTGTATATTTATCAGCTATCATCATTTGTTCATGTGCTGTAGCGTAAAGTCCATTTAGAAAAGTTGTAATGTTTCGTATTGAGGGTGACCTATACACTGCAAGAACACTAAAGCCGCCGCATCGTATGTGCAACCCAGTACAATCCGGAATATTTGTTTCCCTCACTGATGGACTTAGGCCACTCTTCGCATAAACCACAACGCCGTCGGCTTTATTTTTATTACCCTCGGTTTTGTAACTTTCATAACCATTTATATGAGGCAGCTGTGGTTTATTTAAAAGCCAGCATTCAGATAGAATAATCATATCTACATCCATAGAAAGCTCATTTAGTAATATATAAAGCTCATCGACATTTTTGTGGAGGCTTCGAATATTCATACACATTATTTTAAATATATAATTACCGTTAAAAATATTTCGACACTGAAACGGAAAATCAATTTTCAATGTATTTACTATACTCGTATTTGTGACGTCATCTATCATTGTACTCATATTGGAGTATTGCCGTTCTGGTTATATGAACAATGCGAAGCCAGATACTCTTATAATGGCTAACATCACAGCTGCGCCATATAAATAAAACGTTGAAGTTCAAAATTAGAGTGATGAATGTTCTATAGTATTTACTTATTTTTATTTTCTCTTGTATACAAATAATGAAATGTATCAGTATCATATAAGTATAATTTTTCATTCTTGCTTGGAATTTAAATAAAAATATAGATAATTTGAGCACACTTTGCCGTATATAGTATAATAATGTTTGTATATTCATAAATAATATAAACATATATATGTGTAAATAATAGAAATATGCATATTGTATATAAATAAATTTCGTTATGAGAATAGTTAATAATATATTATTGTTTTTTTCCATGTAATTGAGTAGAAACTTTCCTAGTTGCACGTAACAATAGTTTATTCTATTTTTTTTAGATCTCTTTCTGAATTTATTATAATGACAGGCATATTTTCTCCTCTGCGTATATATATGCGACAGTTTTTTGTCCATACGAACCTGTATGTTTTCTCTCTACATATGTCCTTAGTTTTTTTATAAAGCAGCCTGTTTTGAAAGGTAAGATGATCTCCGCAGTAGATTCTGGTAGGCACAGTATCAATTCCCAAATCCTTTGTGCTGAGTCCATCCTTCGCAGCTGTTCTCGATTTTTGGAGTGTTTTCACAGCTTCGAGAAACTGCTCCTTCTTCCATCTTGTGGTAAATGTATACTTAACCAAGATTTCACTAAGTAATTTCCGACCAACATTATAACTATTGCACCCTCTTGTGGACCGATTTCAACTACAATCTTTTCAACTCTTGCCATGGCCGAACGTGAGCGTTCAATTTACCACCCATTCACTCCCCCTTCGAAACCATGAAACTTGAGATACGGAAATCGCAGCTAAGATATGTCTTCTAGGAAGAAGTTAATTATTTTCCTAGAGATATTAAATTCTTCGCGAAGTAAAAATTCAGCTATCAGTTTTGCGCGCGACATTTTCGGGTTGTGGCGTAGCTAGACGCTGGATTGTTTTGTCCAAAGTCTTCTACGCTCACTGCAGGTCGATAGAACGACTAATCGTTAAAACGTCCTGTGGTGACGGGCTCGCCCGTTGTAGTCGACAACTCAAGTTGGCCTTAAATTCATGTCAATACACGCACCGATGACTCACACATTCGTTAAACGAAAAAGTCCCGCCAGTTCAAGGGTACAACATATATTTCGAGGACGTTTCTATACGTCCTACCCATTCTCGATACTGTTTACGTTTGACTTATATATAAGTCATGCTCGGTTAGCAGGTTAATTGATTGTCCGAATTTGTTTTTTAGGGCGAAACAAAATAAAACAGTTATTTTTCGTTTTTTGTAGATTTTTTTTATTTGTTTTATACCTAAAATGTGGAAATTACCTTAAAACAAAAATTCTTATCATGTAGTTATTAACAAACAGTGTCTTACGGCTTTCGACCGTTCTATTATGTCTATTATTATTACATTCATTACAAAAATGCAGGATGAAAATGGGGAATTTCAACTAATTGTTTGCAATTAGTTGAAATTATAAAATCGTCTATAACGGTTTACAAAACGATCAGTGCAAAAATCTCAGCAGATGATGTGAATGAAGAAGATGATGTCTGCCATGGACAGGTACTGCGAGGGTACGAAAATAGAACGGGTTTGTTCCAGCTCGTTTATTTTGCACGGATGTCCAATCATACGTTCTGTCACCTGAAAAAAATGGCACCAATTTTCAATCGAATCGAATATAACAAGCAAGCGTGGGACATGGGGAAACACGATCTGTCATTTTTTTGTGAAATTAGATTCTAATGCCATCTTGTGGCTTGTTCCCAAACGAATCGAAGCATGAATCGATTTTTTGAAAGAATGATCATAACCCGCCCTTAACCCGTCGGACACCGAAAGTGCCTATTTCATTTTGCGTCGTTTGACAGATCCGCGCCTAGCCGTTACGGCCGGCCCCCCGTATATATTATACAGATATATAATATACATGACTAACAAGGTAACAAGGGGGAATTTATGAAAATATGATATTGTTTTTATTTATTTACAAAATCGACCAAAAAGTGCAGTTAATTGCGCGTGAAAGCTGGCTTCCGAGCGGTTAAATGAATGGTAAGAAAACGTGTAACGGGAAAAAACGATCAAAGTCCGCGCGGTCACAGTGGACATTGATCGTTTGCGCACAGTCAGCCAGCCGTAGGTGTAGTCAGCTTTAGGGTGAGCACACATTATTGAAGTCAGTCGGGAAAAATGCGTCATTTTCGCTACTTACAATTTTTCATACGACGCGATATCACCTACAACGCAGTGTCAGTAACTGACCAACTTAACGCCCCCCCCCCCCCCCCCGCCTGACCATGTAACTAATGATCAGTTTGACCAACTACTGACTTACGCGTTTACACGTGGTCAGTCCATGGTGTGTCAGGGGGGGGGGGGGGGGATTGGTCAGCACTGATGCATCAGCGCTGTACTGACGTGAAATCAATGTATACGATGACAGTACCGGGTCAGCGCAGACTCGTTTTGAGTTTGAAATCAGTAACGAATCAATGTAAATCAGTATTTAAGGCTGATTAACATTAAGACTTTAAAACTGATTTACATTGAGCCTTTAAGGCTGATTTACATTGGGTCGGGTGACATGTTGCATGACGTCGCGTCGTATGGAAAAATGTAACTAGCGAGAACGACGCATTCTTCCCTACTGACTTTAATAACGTGTGTACACCCTAAAGAAATACCTACGGATGACGGACTGCGTATAAACAGTATGAGTCAGTTCTCGGCGCCAGCACTGACGCACATAACTGACCGGAATTTACGAATACGCATGACCATAGGTTAAGGGGTCCGGCACACTGGTCCTACGTACCGGCACACTGGTGGTACGCAATGTTCGCAACGCATCTTCTTCTTCTTTTTTAATTTGATGGCTTCACCCAAAGAGGGTGATTTCTACCAAGTGTGCTGTTGAAATAGGAGGAAACTTATTTATGTTAGTGGACGTCACTGAAACAAGTAAAACATCACTCCTTCGGGAACACAAAATCGAATATTAATTTAGGATATAGTGAAATATATATATATATATATATATATATATATATATATATATATATATATATATATATATATATATATATATATATATATATATATATATATATATATATATATATATATATATATATATATATATATATATATATATATATATATATATATATATATATATATATATGTATATATATATATATATATATATATATATATATATATATATATATATATATATATATATATATATATATATATATATATATATATATATATATATATATATATATATATATATATATATATATATATATATATATATATATATATATATATATATATATATATATATATATATATATATATATATATATATATATATATATATATATATATATATATATATATATATATATATATATATATATATATATATATATATATATATATATATATATATATATATATATATATATATATATATATATATGTATACATATACGTTTAACACAAAAACTCTACGGAGGAACATTCAATAAGTATTATTAAAGGGACATACTGTTGAGTTTAATAAATTTACAAATGATTTTGTAGACGTTGGGGGAGTTGAGAGATAATAAAAAGTCTATACTAATAGGGAGCTGAATTTTGAGATTTAAGAGGTCCGAAATGAAGTTAGGATAATTGTTAACAATGGGACAATTAAAGAAGAGATGGTCCAGAGTGCAAAACGCATGACCTCAGTCGCACTGAGGAGAAGGGAGGACATGTATTCGGTTGAGGTGAGCGGAAGTGCAGCAATGACCGATGCGCGTCGTTCGCAACGCATTATGACATCTGACCTTTGAATTTATATGAATGCAGCAACATTTATACCATGCCAGTTCCAGAAACCTTCTCAGTAAGCGTTATATCACTAATTTACCTAAAGTTTAATACGAAGTAAACATGTTAGGTCATGTTCAATTTCTGCCTGGTCTCTGCGAGTTGAAGTTCACGTTTGGTGCGACTTCGTAGTCCTGTTGCTGCTGCTGTTGCTGCTGCTGGCCCCGTCTTGGTGGGTTCTACAACAAAAAAAAGAAATAATTCATCAATGTGACCTCAAAGACACCTTTCAATCGTAGCAACATTCGCGGAGATTTTAGTCATACCTTGCTGTGCCCAGGCATAGTAAAATATCATCAGTAGGACATCTCGAGCCCGTTTTCGAAATAAGTAGGTACCTACCTACGCTTCGCCGAACCACCAGGGTTGCCACAACAAATACACAATTGACAAGTTGTGATCCCATTAAAGCAGAAATGCATTCTTTATAATTATTATGTACGTTTATGTATTTTTGTTTATAGGTCAAGAGTTGGTTTCCAAAATTGTACTATAACTTGAATATATGAGTTAGTGATGACTTTGTGCGACGGCATTCATCACTTGTTGCATTGTTCAAAATACCTATATTTTAGTAAGTTAAAGTAGGTAGGTACTTAACAAAAACGCATCTACCTACCTACCTACGCACTTATATACCTATGAACCTACTTACCTAGATACATACTTACCTACGCAAATGTACCTAAAAACGTTACCTCGTAAATGTAATTTCGTAACGTAAATGCAAATACTCGTAAATGTAATTTCTGATAGGTTGCATTACAGCCTGTACAGAAAACATTCAACTTTTGTATACTTGGCTGTCGCGCGACAGCCCTGACTGGCTAGCACCGAGGCGCCCGAGAATCTATGTAGTGGTAGCGTACGGACAACGGGCGCTTGTATTAGTGCGAAATCGGTGCGTACCTACTATGGAAATGTTATACTGTTCTTATTTTACTATGGCCCAGGGCGATTCTCAAATTTTCCGCCCGCCCCATTCCTTCAGTGGAAAAGTATAAATAACCAGTGCGGTGATACCAACTACAACGGGCGAATCCGTCACACCAGGAAGGTATAAATATATTGATCTTCCTTTCAACCTGGGATGAGCGTAGACTTGGGGACGAAGACAGTCCACCGCTGCCAATTAGCCCGTAAGAGACCAACGCCTCACCACGTGGCACTGGGATGTTGAACAAGCGGGCAGCTTCGCACCCTTACGACCAGATTTGGCCGGATTCTCCTTCCCCCCGGTTACGGGTGAGAAGTCGCTTGCGCGGCCTTTACCTGTTGTTAGTTCAGCTGTCATTCAGTTTGAATTTAACGCAAACCGTGGCGTCCTTTTCCTGTCTCTTCATTCGGGATCGGGTGGCCAGCTGGTAGTTTCAAGAGGGGCTGACAACAACTAGAGCTGTCAACTACAAAGGGCAAACCCGTCACCTCAGGAAGTTTTAACGATGTTATATCGTCCTGTCTCCCGTGAGGTGAGCGTAGAAGACATGGGACGAAAACAGTCCACTGTCTAGTTACGACCCTCGCCTTTCAGAGGCCAATGCCTTATGGCGAGGCACCGGGAAAGGTACCTAGCGGGCAGCCTCGTCCCCTGTCTACCAGTTTGGAAGGATAACTCAGTCTGGAATTAACCTTCAGGTTACCTCCTACCTCGAACCTGGTAGCAGGATCGAGGTCGCTCGCGCGATCTTCCCCCTTACGTAGCGATGATATGGTGTCTACCGAATCTATCGCGGACCACGGCATCCTTTGCCCGGCTCTTCACCCGGTATCGGGTAGCCGAATGGTCTTTTCAAGAGCAGTTGCCGTAAGTTTAACAACTACCCCCGCTCTATAGAAAACAATGCTGTTTCCAGACTCCCCCGGCTGTCAGTCGGAATGCACAAGCGATTGCATTCCAGGAGCACCCGAAGGATGAATCCTAGGGTAAATTGGCCTGCAGTCTTAGTGTCCTAACTGCACCATTTTGGGGGCTAACGGGCCCATGATGAGGTGGCCACGATGACCCATGTGTTCAGGGTTGGTCACACTCACGGGTCAACACCCATCCGACGGCCTCCCCGCATGGGGTGCGAATCCCGGGTAGGACACTGGGTCAACCAGTCTCCCCTGGGAATCAAACCTCTGGCGCTCCTGGACGGTCTGCGCACCGAGCGGCGCAAGCCAATCGACTGTGCTCTCCGACTAACAGTCGGGGGAGTCTGGGAACTGTATTGTTTCCTATAGAGCGGGGGTGGTAGCCTACCTTACGGCGACTGCTCTTGAAATGACCATTGGCCATCCGATCCCGGTTCAGAGTCGGGCAAAGGACGCCTTGGTCCGCGATAGATTCGGTGCACACCGTTTCACCGCTTCGTAAGGGAGAGGACCGCGCAAGCGACCTCGAACTCGGAACCAATCGAGAGACCGGAGAAATCTGGTCACAATTGGAAGTGAGGGCGCGAGTATCTCTAGCCCGCCGGGTTTATTCCTGGCTCACTCGCGGTAAGGCGTTGGACTCTCACGGGTTGTGGCGTAGCTGGACGTAGGATTGTACTGTCCAAAGTCTATACGTTCACTGCAGGGCGACAGAACGAGAAAATCGTTAAAACGTCCTGTGGTGACGGGCTCGCCCGTTGTAGTCGACACCGCAAGATGCACCATTTTGGGAGTTAATGGGCCCTTGCTGAGTTGGCCACGAAGACCCATTCTGTTCAGGTTCGGTCACACTCACGGGTCAACACCCATCCGACGGCCTCCACGCATGAAGTGCGAGCCTGGGTAGGACTCTGGCCTTATGGTCAGTTTCCCCTAGGAATCAAACTTCTGGCGCTCCTGGACGGTCTGCGCACCGTGCGGCGTAAGCCAATCGACTGTGCACTCTGACTAACAGTCGGGGGAGTCTGGAAACAGTACTGATTCCTATAGAGCGGAAGTGGTTGCGGACCTTACGGCGACTGCTCTTGAAACGACCATCGGCTATCCGATCCTGGGTGAACAGCCGTGCAAAGGACGCTGTGGTCCGCGATAGATTCGGTAAACACCGTTTCACCGCTTCGTAAGGGAGAGAACCGTGCAAGCGACCTCCAACTCGGAACCAATCGAGAGACCGGAGTAATCTGGTCGGCCCGCCAGGTAACATTCTTGGCTATCTCGCGGATAAGGCGTTGGCCTCTTACGGGCCTGTGACGTAACTATATAGTGGACTGTTTCGTCCCCAATTCTTCTACGTTCACTTCCAGGGAGATAGAACGACTAATCGTTAAAACTTCCAGAGGTGACGGGCTCGCCCGCTGTAGTCGACAACCCAAGTTGCACCAGGAGTATGCAACAATCAGTGACTACAGATTTTTCCCCAAAAGAGAAGCAAGAGTGGAGACCGTGCCTGGCCATCCAGAGGACAGTTCAACTCAGTATTGTCTCGATACTAAGCACGTATCCAGACTTCAGTTTGGGGGGGGAGGGGCATTCATTAAAATAACGCGCGCGATACCCACCAAACTTGAATTTGCCCGTACATTGAAACAAAAATTAGCCGGATTTCGAGGGAGTTACATCTCCCCCCCCCCCCCCCCGGATACGTCCTTGCTCGATACGTCGTGTTTTTCCAGAATCATGGGTTATGATAGGGTATAGAGAGATCCATATTAGACCTCAAGCCGTTCCCGCTATTGCGCATTTTTTGACACACGTTTGTGTTTTTTTTTGTTTTCTTCAATTATTACCACATAAAATGGCTACAAAACCAAGAATGCCATCCCCACGAAAGTGCCGCCGCCAATAAATTGAAAAATGCTTTTATCACCACCCCTCCGAAGTTAAAATCATGTTTAAGTTTTCGGTTGGAAAATTAGGAGTATATTTCATAAAGTATTGCTAGTATATATAGATCTATAAATTCCGATAGTCGTATTCAATTTGTTTAAAGTCGTTTTTCTCGAAGGCGTGACTTTTAACGGTTGAACTTTGTCTTTCCCTTTCCCGTCGGGATTATAATTACGAGATTAAGAGGAAGTGGGGGTTGAGTGGCCTCTCGCTGTCGGTTTGGATTTTCCTCATTAGCATTTTCTCATGGGTTAGGTACCTACTCAAGTCTTGGCTTATTGTAGCGTCGCCGATGAGACTGACATCCTCTGTCGTCCGTCTGATCTCGTTACACGAGCGCCGAGTTAGTCAAATCGTTAACTTCGTTAACCGCTAATCCGTCAACCTTAAAGTTAACAGTGGGTCACTTAATTCAATAATCGCTTGAAGCTCAGGCATTTGGGCTCGACTAAAGCTCGAACTTCCGTAGCAAAGCTACAACGGAAACGGGTTAAATGCATATATCCGTCTTCATCTCAATAAAAAAAATTTGTATGGGAGGAAAAACAATCGTAATTTTGTTTTTAATTTTAAATTGTTTTTAATACTAAGTAATTAAAATCTTAATTGATTTTTAAGTGTAAAATACACTGAAGTGTAAAATACACTAAAATACACTTGAAATTTGTATGGGAGGAAAAACAATCGTAATTTTGTTTTTAAATTTAAAATGTTTTTAATACTAAGTAATTAAAATCTTAATTGATTTTTAAGTGTAAAATACACTGAAGTGTAAAATACACTAAAATACACTTGAAATTTGTATGGGAGGAAAAACAATCGTAATTTTGGTTTTAATTTTAAAATGTTTTTAATACTAAGTAATTAAAATCTTAATTGATTTTTAAGTGTAAAATACAAACAAGTCATTTGGGACATTTTAATATTCTATTTTTGCTTTCAAACAAGACGGACATCAAGTTCGTATAGCACTTGCAAAGAATTTGGCCCTGACCCAAACACAATATATTTATGTCAGTTTATTGACATTTGGAGATTTGGACATTTCGATAATTATTTACTTGATATTTGGAGAGTTGCCTATGATACTGTGAACCTATGATAATCGGGATGATAAAACGATTCTAACACATACTTCTAAATCGGTTCAAGGGTTTAAAAGCTATCGCGGAATAAAGAAACGGAAAACATACATAGATGAATGTATGGGCAGTCGTGTAATAACAAACCCAACATTTCAACAACGCATACATAGACTTTGAATCGGGCGGAGCCGCGGGTACAGATTTTGTTATTATTTTGGCGACAGCCACATCGATTATGATCAAGCCCTCTTTGACTTTTATAAATTATGATGTTCTTGGGGCGCATATAACTTAGAAGAGTGATTTTTAGAGTAGATACTAGGTCGATGGCTAAGCCGAACCTTCGGCTATTCGGACGGTTTTTCGGCCGAATATTTCGTGTTCGGAATATTAGACCAAATCGCCCTTTGGCTCAACAATGAATATGACCAACGCCCTCTTTGACTTTTATAAATTATGATGTTCTTGGGGCGCAGATAAGTTAAAAGAGTGATTTTTAGAGTAGATGATACTAGGTCGATGGCTAAGCCGAACCTTCGGCTATTCGGACGGGTTTTCGGCCGAATATTTCGTGTTCGGAATATTAGACCAAATCGCCATTTGGCTCAACAATGAATATCATCAAGGTACCATAGATACTAGGTCGATGGTATAGCCGAACCTTCGGCTGTTCGGACAAGTTTTCGACCGAACATTTCGTGTTCGGAATATTAGACCAAATCGCCCTTTGGCTAAACAATGAATATGACCAACGCCCTCTTTGACTTTTACAAATTATGATGTTCTTGGGGCGCAGATAAGTTAGAATAGTGATTTTTAGAGTAGATACTAGATCGATGGTTGAGCCGACAATTCGGCTATTCGGACAGGTTTTTTTTCGGCCGAATATTCCATGCTCGGAATATTCGGCCTAATCGCAATTTATCTCAACAATAACTAGTATAAACACAACACACCTGGTCTTGCGAATCTTCTGGCGGCGGCGGGAGCGTCGTTGGCACTTCACAGTCCTCAGTTGGTGGAACTACACATCTGAGCGAACGTCTGCAAAAAAAAGATGCGAAATATAGGTTGATGATGATGATGGTATTGGAGGGTGTCCGAGCACGTGGCCACCAGTATTTAGTCGTATTTTAGGGTCGTTGTGTTAGATCCATATACGTCTATTTTACAGTTGGATCAATTGTCTGTTAATAAGAGTTACTTAATAAATGTCTATATATTTTATTTATTCATTTAATTAACAAAATATATAATAATTCTTTAAACACATTGATTATGTTTCAGTCATAACAAGGCAGCGCCTATTCCAAGGAAGACACCAATTTTATAGCAATTTAAAATGTATGACATATGTATTTATGTCATAAAAAGAGAATTAGCATTCTGGGCCAACTTTTCCGATAGCTGTAAATCATATACCAATGAAAAGATCTCTTTATGTAGAACATGTATTACTTGAATAACTGATCTCAATAATATGTACCGTTTCTGAGTTATATCATGTTAAATATAACTAATCTCGATCTTACACGGTAAGGTTCTGGATTCGATTCCTGGCTGGGACACAAATTTCCGCTATGATAAAATTAACGGAAATGCATTTTATTTCTGTGGATCGAATGCAATAGCAAGACATACACTTACACGCATGAGTGTGTGTCTTTTTGTAGAACATTTATTAAGACACACACTTTTTGTAGAACATTTTTTCGTAGACCGACTGTCTAACTAGAATCCTATTAAATATCGCTAATTACCTGATATCTCCTATGGTACCTAACACATGCAGTTGTTGTATTTTTAATAACTGTTTAAACGAAAACCGTCGCAGAATACCCGAAACGATAAAGTACATAGGTACGCTGTGTGAGTATAAATTATATATTCCTAAGAATGCTCGAGTTTGTCAGCAGTATATGAAGGGAAACACTGGGATATGTTACTTGAACTTTGTAATGTGTCTCATAATTAATGCGTACTTAGTATGCGCATTTTTAGACATTGAGGGCGCCTTCGACAAAACCCCAATTAAATCACTGGTGAAGGGGCTAGAGTCAAAACAAGTTGACAACACCACAACCAGATGGGTGAAAGCGATGCTCTCAAACCGCACGGCCAAGGTAGCTCTTCACGGAACAAACCTTGAAGTCACCACTACAAGAGGCTGCCCGCAGGGAGGCGTACTCTCGCCCCTACTATGGACTCTTGCAATAGATCAACTCCTGCATAGGATGGCAGAGGCCAGGATAGACACACAGGGCTATGCTGATGACCTAGTAGTCATTGTCCGGGGCTTCTGCCAAAACACGATCTCACACATAATGCAAAAAGCGTTAACAATCGTTAGCAATTGGTGCAGAGAGAACGAATTATCGATCAACGCCGATAAGACCGTCCTCGTGCCATTTACCAACAAACGTCAACTAGGTGGACTAAAAATGCCATTCCTAAACCACAGGCAGATTCCTTTCTCCAAGGAAGTAAAGTATCTGGTCGTCACGCTCGACCAGAGACTCACCTGGAACAGCCACCTAGACAAAACAATTTAAAAAGCTAAAAGTGCTTTGGGTATAAGCAGAAGACTGGCAGGGAAAAACTGGGGCCTTAACCCCAAGATCTCCCACTGGCTATACACTGCCATTGTGAGGCCGATAATCTAGTACGCCTCGGTGGTATGGTGCAACAAAGCCAACCAGAAAACTGTGATTACCAAACTAAACAATATCCAAAGGACGACGTGCCTCATGACAACTGGTGCAATGTCCTCCACTCCTGGAGCAGCTCTAGATGCACTCCTGAACTTACCGCCCCTACACATTCATTTGCAACAGGTGTCGAAAGCCAGCATGTACAGGCTATCTGTCCGAGAGAAGGTAAACTGGATCTCACAATCACTAAGATCAGTTCTTGACTCAGTCAGTGAAAATCCAACCCTCAACATGGTATCAGACACCATGCTCCCACTCTTAAACTTTGGCAAACTTTTTACAGTGGAGCTGCCGCCCAGAGACGACTGGCTAAAAAGCCAACTGCAATGGGAGGCCGGTAGCCTTAAATGGTTGACCTACTGATGGGTCCAAACCGGGACTTGATGTAGGCTGTGGTATATATGGAGAGCGACCAAACTTCGAAAGAAGTGTAAACTTGGGAAAATACGCCTCCATATTTCAAGCGGAGGTTTACGCCATTATTGAATGTGCGGATATCAACTTCCAAAAGGACTACGCCAACCACCGTATCTATATCCACTCGGATAGCAAAGCCGCTCTTATGGCACTGGCCTCGAATACCATTAATTCAAAGCTAGTCCAAAACTGCTTATCATTACTGAATTCCCTGGGTGAAAAGAACAGGGTAATTCTAAGATGGGTTCCCGGCCATGCAGGAATCGAGGGAAATGAAAAAGCCGACGAACTTGCTAGGACGGGAGCAAAGGGAACGTTATACGGCCCTGAACCTTGCTATGGCGTACCAAAAAGCCTTGCAAACCTAATGCTCAAACAAATGTGTTTAGAACAATCCGTCAACCACTGGAACAACACGCCAGGGTTGAATCATTCCCAAGCGCTTATTAAGGCTTACGATCGTATAAGACGGCCCGTGAGGCCCTATCGCTAAATAGGAACAATCTACGCATACTGGTGAGGGCGCTCACGGGGCATTGTGGCCTGAACAAACACATGTTCAACCTCAATCTCCGAGACACAAAAATGTGCAGGTTCTGCCAAGGGGCAGAGGAAACTCCCCAGCACCTCATGATGCACCAATGATGGTTTCGAAACATAAAACTCAGGTAAAAAGTACAACGTACAAGAATTAAAATGTATATATCTTTAAGACGTGCTTCTGGAGGCGTTTGATATTAGACGGAATTTCTATTAATTAAATATATATTTTGTATACAAAATGTCTGGTATACAGTTTCTTTTATAGATTGGCAACCTTAATATCTAACAACATTAAACTTGTATCTACATTTTTATTCGTTAGGGGATCAACACTCCTAGTTATCCCCCAAATGTTGCCCTTTCCCTCAGGGAAGATATTCACACAAATTTTGAGTTTCCACTTCGACATGTTTCGGAGATTCAACGGACCGACAGAAGATGAGTTAACATAATACTCACTTGTCGAACACCAGCATGGCCGGGCATCTTTGCAGCCTAGGATATCCACCTTGGCACTGCCAGTATCTGTTGCATGATTTTCCAAGAGGCACGTTTCCGTTGGAATCTTCGTTGCAGAGAGCTGTGAATTAAACAAAAAACAAAGTTTAAACATACGAAGACGTCGATCGATTTTTTGAATCGAATTATTTTTTTCCTGAATCAGCTAAAATATCTGAATCAAAAACTGAGTCAATTTTTATTGCTACTCGGTGACCCACCGCAACGTTCAAAGGGGATCACCCCAATCGCCAGTTTTGCTGATCGTTCATATATGTATTTTTTTGCACCGCGTACTGCCGCGTTATAGATTTAAAAATATATTTTTTATAATAAAAATATTTCATTTTTATATTTTTCACACTTTCATTCCGAAGCGAAAAACACACAGAATAGAAAATAAGAAGAATAGGAAAGACCCGGTATCATCCTAACCTCATTAGTACAAATTGGCTGCTATATGATGGGGGGAGCCGGTCATGTTGCCCATAGATTAAACAAAGTTGCCTAAATGTGCAATTCGGATGAGACCTCATAAAAACACCCGAAATGGGCGGACACGCGTAAAAATAGCGGGGTCAATTTAGTAGGGTTTGACCAATTGAAATCCAGCGTTGACGAAGCGTCAAGCGCAGATTCCACGTTCGCTCGCGCCGGGGACCAGGCACATACTAAACGTTCTATCGCAGCGCTAGCACAGAATAACTATCTGGTGTTATAAGGGTGGTAATGACAAAGCATATTTAGCGTAACTCTCAGAGCGCTCTCACGTTTTAATTAATTGTAATAAATTTAGGGCCTAAATAAAAATGTGGCTTAGTGCTGCCCTAGAGAATTAACCAGTTATTATAATGAAATTATAATAAAACACACTCACCGCTTACATTATAGGAGTCATCCCTCCTGAAAGTTTTCGAAGTCAGTTTAAAGCCTTAATGTCCAAGGCAATGAGCAATTTTTTTGAGTCCAAATTTTAAATTGGTTTCTTGTCGAAGGATTCATTTAGAAACTTTTTTAAATGAATTCTTATATTTTTCAAAAAACTCATATAACTAAAATTCTTCAGATATGGTCGTTAATATGTAGGTATCATGTCGCCTTAATGTTAACCGGATATCTGGTATCCGGTATCGGATTCAATCACTAGTCAGCGCATCACTACTTCATTATGTATTGCTTTTTTACAATGTATTACTTCATAAATTTTGAGCAGAAAAGTTAGTGGTAGGGACTGCAACAGTATTACTTATTATACGAGAGGGTGAGTTTATTGAATGAGAGAATTATTGTAATAAGTGCTAAGGCATTCGTGAATTGAATACCTTATAAGGCTTAGAAGAGATAATGCTGCCTTCTCTTGCACCTCGTTTGTTTAAGATATTAGATGGCTATGAAGGAAGGCCGTCAGAGCGCCACATCGCGCGTTACGTTTTCTCGGGGGGTATATATATTGAAATGAGAGAGATTATATAAATGTTTTGCCGCCTACCCGCTTTCCGACCCACGAGACATTTTTCGGAACCCGAAATACTTAGGGAAGGTCACTTGGTCCATTTCGCGCCGGTCATTATTGATATTGCCGCACATATAGAGCTATAACAGATAAGGGACTCATTCAGCTCAATTGGACAGGGTCAAATCGGAAGCACACAGCCAATTTGAATACGATTATTTCAGAAACTGTGTCATTTTCGCTCTCGCATTACTAAACAATATTGCACACAGTACTAACTAACTAACTAACTAAGCATTCTTTAACTAAACATTGCTCAAGCACTGGATAATGCTTAAGCATCGATTTTGTTCTATCGACAGTAAACTTCTCTAGGCAATGCTTAGCATTTAGGATTCTTTCCATTTCTTCTGACAATATACGTAAAGGTATCGGGCATTGGCCAGAAAACGAAAAATATTTCTCTGTCGTAAAATACTTCTAAATAAACTACTAACATTACATATTTTGCGATATAAAAGCTTTTGATATACCCTATTCTCATTATGTTTATTTTTTCGTCAGTGTGGTTTCTTTCAACTTATGAACTATATTCCGCATTATAACGCAATACCTGCCATTATTTTTTTCTTGTGTCACCCTTAGACCTTCCCGGCAAGCAGAGAAGTCCCTCCACTGCGTCAACCCCCCCTCCCAACCCTCCCTGTCGTCCGCCCCCCATCCCGCCAACTTCCCTTCTCCCTCTCTCATAGTGATTGTGTCAAGTGATTATGATAGCAAACGTAGTATTTTTGTAGTATTTCCGTGATTTCAAAATGGCCTTTTCCAATAGTATTATTCTCTTAAAAACGACGGAGTTTAAAAATTATTTGTGTCGCTTGTATAAGAGATATTCCAATTTCACAGGGTTGTTTCGGGCAAGCGGCGCATCTGGGTAACGAATATTAATTCTCCAAGTGCGAGACTGTTTCGAGACTGAAATTTCGAGACTAAAGTATGACTAGCGCGCCAACCACAATCTTTTCAACTCTTGCCATGACCAAATGATGTAGCATGCCGTCTGGAAATCAATGTAGACATGGCCTTAATCGTCTCGGGATAGAAGGGGAGGGGGGGAGGGGGGGTGTCAAAATGAATATTTTCGATTGCAATCTGGTCAAGTCGTTAAAATATACGGAAAATTTCCAATTGAATAGCTAAACAAATTAAAATCGAGAATAACATGCGGAAGGTTGAAAAAAATATGCAATAAGGCAAAAAATACGCTAAAATAGACCGTAAATAGTGTGAATTGAGCCACTCCACAACAGCGGCTGCAACGTCGCCGAATCTTCTGGTGTTACAATCTTCTCGCGGTAAATTCGTTTTTTATCTTATTTATAATGTCAAACAACCGCGATAGTCTCTGATTTCAATATAATATAGAGTCGTTATGAACAGTCGTACAGACCCTGTTTTCGCGTTTACATCTCGCTTTGTATAATGGAATATGGAAATGTTAATATTATTAATTTTGCCTTTCTACAGAATTAAATTATCGACATAACCTTAATTTCATCAGATGATGTCAGCATATCTTCGTTTCGCCCCTTCATACTTGCATTTAATTTATTAAGATTCTCGAAAAAATCCATCTCGAAAGCCGACATTGTGGATCAAGTTTCATTGCTGAGTAAGTCCACAATTGTAAAAGTTGCGTGATAAAGAATTACTTAAAAACCTGGCGGCACAGCGGGATGATAGTCGCGGCATACTATTGTGTTGCAACACACACCGGTTGAAAATCACTGTTTTAGATGGTGCCGTATCTGCGTGTCGTATTCGAAGTTACACCACTTTGACTTTAGATTTGTCGTGTCTCAACATTGAGTAAGACAAGCCACACCCCGCTACGCGGAAACTGGGACACATAATAGCGGCAATGCACCCGACTGCTGAAGCGGGCCGATGCTGTCATGCGATTATATCGTTACCCGTCATCCCCAAGAGAAACAACAGCTCCCTGCCACTGTATCTGAATAACTTTCTTTTCTTTATTTTTTGAAATGTATAAGCACTAATTAAAAAAAAATCTAAACGAATCCCTCGATTTATGTACACTCAAGAAAGTTGCTCATTGCCATGGACATTCAGGCTTTAAACTGATTTCAAAAACTTTCAGTAGCGATTACTCCTACAATGTAAGCGGTGAGTGCGATTTACTTTTATTTAATTCTATTGACTGGTTAACTCTCTAGCGTCGCGCTTAGCCACTTTTTTTTATTTAGGCCTTAAATTATTTAAAATTAATTAAAACGTGAGAGCGCTCTGAGAGTTACGCTAAATAGGATTTACCAATAACACCGGTATACCACCACTGCGCGAAGATAGTTTTACTGTGAGAGCGCTGCGATCAAAAGTTTGGTGTCGACCCGCTCGCCGGCGCATACGCACGTGGCGTAGACGTTAAAAAGCCCTCGGTCTGTAGATGTGTCATCAATAGAGAAAAATGAAAAAAGTCATCAAAAGAGAATAATAAAAAATGATAGTTCCATCTGCTCGATTTTCGTGTGGGAGGAGGGGCGGCGGATGGAAATGGAGGGGTAGTTGGGGGGAGGTGCGTTGTTGGGGGAGGGGCAGGGAGAAGGTGGAGGTTGGGGAGGAGAAGGGGCGAAGGAGAGGGAGGGTTGGGGGGAGTTGTAAAGGGGGGAGGGTAGGAAGAGGAGGGGGTTGGGGGAGAAGGGGAGAGAGTGACAGAGGGGGTGGGTCGGGGAGGGAAGGTCGGGATGGGAAGGTTGGGAGGGGAAGGTTGGGGGAGGGGGCGGAGGTGGTCGGAGGGCGGGGAGGGGGGTTTGAGGGGGGCTGGCAAGGGATGGGTTGGGGGGTTTAGTGGGTTTGGCACGCGAGGGGGATTGTCTGCTTGCCGGGAAAGTCTAGGAGTGACACAACCAATTTTTTTTACTCAAAATAGTTAAACACAAATTTCAAAGATTTCAATTATTTCACCGCCATCTAGCATATATACGTAGTTGCTAAAGTAAGCTGTATTGGCGGGAGACTTTTTCTTTACTATCTGTCAAACGTCATATCACCCACGCGTCGCTCTTCGATTGTTGCTGTCCGTTTTCTCCAAGACCTTCGTGATAATCCTGATCGGAGATCAAATAAGCAAGGCACCGCAACGTAATCGAAATAATCAAAAGAAATATTTGTACAAGAATGAGAGGCATTTTCCGTTTATTTTTTAAACAAACGACGGGTTTCAGCTAGTTATAAATTAACCTAAAATTATTGTGGCTAAGTGGCTAATATTGATATTGGCATTTATAGCAATAAGCCGCAGAATGTGTAGAATTGACTGAATACCACGACGTAAATACTTACCAGACATTGGTAAACTACTATGAAATATTGTAGCTGATAACATTCACTTCTTCTTATGAAAATGCCCTGTATTTGCCGACTCCCAATCCGCCCCTGTGTTGAGATTTAATACCTAATGGACCTACATAAATGCTGGGCGTACATTGGGATAGAATGTTCGTATTAGGGCAAAGGGTACGAATTCTTTCATTATTTCAAACTACGATTGTGTTACTTGATGTATGCATTATTAGATATTTACGTTCTCTTACTGAGTTATAAGGGCGTTCCACATAAATGCTCAATTAATTATCATGAAAAAATTATGTCTATCAGTAGATGGAGGGAGTTTAAAGTAGTAGTCGATTTGGTTGAAATTTGTCACACTCGAATCTATAGTCGAGTATTGATCATTATTTGAGTCTTTACTCAACCAAGTATAACTCAGGTGCCAAGTAGTAGTTAAGAGCCGTATTACAAAATAGCGTAGGTATTCTTTTAAAATGAGTTGAAAAAATGAACGCATTTTTTTTTGGATGTAACTATAAAAGATAGGATAAATAAATAAATAAATAAATAAATAACTATTCAACCCTGGGAGAAAAACCGCGGCACTGACCGCTCTTCCCTTGCGCAAGCAAATATATACACAATTTCTAATTGTTTTTTGCAGTATTTTCTCCTTTCTAATGACAATAATTTATATTATGTCGTATTGCTAAAAGAGTGAACTTTAATATAGTATAAGTATTATATAAGAATCTTATTTTATTTCTGAGAAAATTAGAAAGATACAGGAAGATTTTTTTTAAATTTTGTGTAATTGTAAGTAATGTATACCTTGGATATGTGGTCAAAAAACGAAAAAATAAAGCCGTAGTGTACATCAAGAATACATGACGGACATAAAAAAAATAGTATACGGTTTTCGTTGTAGTGATATTACTGTATTAAGGAGCTCAAAATTTGCCTTCCGAGCGTTTTACGAATAACGACTTTCGGAAAATGGGCTGAATAAGTAAATAATATTCGTTACATCTAAAATTAAAGGCCGCTATGGTCAACATCAAGAAATGGTCCAGGTAATTCAGTAATTAAAGTTTGTAGAAATCTCTTTATTTCTTGGAATTAGAACGCCAAAAATCCACTTTTCTTGCCTTTCTGGAAAAAAATATGTGATACGGTTCTTAAGTATTGGATGCATTCTATAGTCGAATATCGTTCATCGACGCAGCTGAGTAATACTCGAGTAGAGGGGAAAACATAGGGATAATAAAATATTTCGTATTTATTCGAAAACCCATTATATAATGTTTATTTTTCATCTAAAATTATGATGAAGATTTACAGAGAGTAATAATAGCTATTTTAATGTTGTTTTCTTTAAAATATGAATTAAATTGTTCATTTTAATTCATAACCGGTGGTTTTAAAGACGCCAATTTGTTGTCGCCACGATTTGACAGTTCGATTCTAAGCTTATGAATTCTTTCAAAGCGCGCGAAATATCATCTATCCCGACTTCTCGCGTAACGCCCTTCCTCATATCGGCTTCTGCGTTTTATTTGGGACTTTGTTTTATTTGGACCTCGATATGGAGAAAAGAAATTGTGCCCTCGAGAGCGTGTTGCCGCACCACCAGTATATTGAGACCACAAATATGCTCTCAATTTCCTTTAGCCGTTGTAGGAACTCCGCCATTTCACGAAGTAATACGTACATACAATAATATACACATGCACCCACGCTTTTAAACGAAACATTTTGACAGTTCCAAGCCAAGTAGCTCTCAAGCAGTGGCGGTTCCTTCATACAAGCCGAAAAGCCCGGCTTGCCTTATCTCTTGAAAACCTTCGTAAACGGATCGGTAAACTAATGAATGAATTTGCGAGCGCCTATTCTATCTATGCTATGCTATCTAGTGGGCACAGATCGCTCCACGCGACAAAACAGTTTATCGACAGGTAACAATTCGCTGCAATCTTACCGAGCTGAGTTCAGCTAGTCATCTCTCTCGAACACATGGGCTTTCAACGGGGCTTTCAAAATCAATGGTCCTCTCATTCTAACCTGTGGCAAATTACGCAAAACAATATATGTATCTATACGACTTTTGTATTGACGAATAAGCCAGGCTTGCGTTATGGAAGTAGAATATGACCGTGTTCCGTATTTAGTTCCGTTTGTTTTGAACAAGTGAAAGAGCAGGTTTTAATTGTATAATTTTACTTTATTTGTGGTTTTTATTGCCTGATAAACAATGGAGAAAATTGTCCCTTGTGGTGAGTTCTGTCTTAACTTGATTTCACTCGCTGAAGCAAATAAAACGGCATTTCTTAAAACCACAACAGGCATGCGACTCGCCTTCCTAATACTCGACTATAAAATGAAAACTGGTACTCGAGTATTACTCAAGTACTGCTCGGTACTCGAGTAATGATCAATACTCGACTATTGTTTCGGGTGTTAGTCTTACGATAATATCTTCAGAAATTGGGGATAACAGTTGGGGACTTTTACATTTCTCATCCAATGATGCACTGGAAGGTAATGTTGTATGACTGGAAGCCAGGGATGGTGAAATTTTATTTAAATGTTTTTCAGCATACATATTACGATCCTGGTAACCTCGCTCATAGGAGCTATTCAGAGGATACTACTTAATGTTCCCTTTGTAAAAATACCCTTTGCACACTTGGAGGTGACAACTACAACAAGCGAACCCGTCAATTCAAGAAGTTTTAACGATATTTGATCGTTCTGTCTCCCGTGAGGTGAGCGTAGAAGACTAGCGTAACTACTACGCTAATCGCCCGTAAGTAGCCAACGCCTTACCGCGAGGTAACCAGGTTAATCACCCAGCGGGTCGACACTCGCACCCTTACTTAAAGTCACAACCAGATAACTCCGGTCTTCCGACTGGTTACAGGTTCGAGGTCGCTTGCGGGGTCCTCTCCCTTACGTAGCTGTGATTGGGTGTTTACCGAATCTATCGCGGACCACGGCATCTATTGTTCGGCTGTTCACTCGGTATCGGATAGCCGATTGATCGTTTCAAAAGCAGTTGACATAAAGTTAACAACTACAACCGCTTTATAGGAAACAAAGCTGTTTCCAGACTCCCCCGGCTATCAGTCGAAATGCACAACCGATTGACTGACGCCGCACGGTGCGGAAATCGTCCAGGAGCGCCCGAAGGGCGATTTCTACACCGACTATCGTCCTTACGCCTGATTTTGGAGGACGATGCTTGGTTTACTGTCCATGACATCCCCCCGAATAAGGATCGCCTACTATAATATTATTATGTCACTTACGGTGTTTTTGGCATCCCTCAACATTCTCGGGCCAGTCGCAGCTGTGAGCGTTTTCATTGTAGAGTAACCCACCGATGCATAGCTGCTCGGTAGCAGTTCCGTTCCAGCAAGTCCAGTATCGGGTACAAGATGTCTCGTGTCCGAATATTCCGTAGAGCCAGTCGCAGTGTTCAGTGCCTATAGGGGGATCTGAAAAAAATATTTTTTTTTTAAGATTCTGGACCGATTTGCAAAGCTTATATCACAGCTCCCATTTTTTAAAGTTGTCAGACAGCGAAGTGAAACTATTACTTTTCTGACAAAGGAAAGTATTGTGAACGTACTTATGTGTATCTGTGTTTATTCCTCCACGATAGCGCCCAAACGCTTCATCCGATTGAGCTGAAATTTGGTATGCAGGTATCGTATGGTCATGGCAAGAGTTGAAAAATGTTTGGCTAAAATCGGTCTATCAGGGCTGATCAATATTGTATAGTATAGGATAGGTGTTGACCCGTTAGTGTGACCAACCCTGAACAGAATGGGTCTTCTTGGCCAACTCAACAAGGGCCCATTCACATTTTTGTACTCAAATATCTGTCCACAACGGTTTAACATATTACACTAATGATACGGCACCGGAAGAAGAGGGAAATACAATACCTTTACCCGTTGGCCTCGGCGTAGACGCCGGAGCCCGAGGCGATCCGTTGGTGGTGGTGCATTCAATTATGGTAGCCCGTTATAAGTTTCATCATGACATGGCTTCTGAGCCCAGGGTTAGCTCCCGACGAGGGGACTCCTCAACGGTCAACAGCACAGTCACTAAATTTTGTATACGTATAAATTTATGATAGCCCTTTTTACACTAAAAAAACACAAAAAAACACCAGCGATGTTTGACAATTGAATTTTACCATAAATATCCATTAAAATCTGATAGACTGATGGGCATATATCAACTGGTCATATATCAATCTTGAAATATTGGATTTAGAGGACCTTGTTGGAGCGAAAGCACTTATGTGAAATTTTATTTGAATTATCTCAATTTGACATGCAGGCATCATTTTGTCATGGCAAGAGTTGAAGAGGTGGTGGTTGAAATCGGTCCACCAGGGGGCGCACTAGTCATAATAGCAATCTTGAAATGTTGGACTTAGCCACTTGAAATTTTGGTACACTGGTGTCTTGTTGGGCCGAAATCAAAGCGTGAAAGTTTGGTAAGAATATCTCATATACAAGCTATTATAATATTATTTAAATTCCGCCATACATTTTAATCAAAATATTAACGCTGAGCCGCCCGAGGCTAGCCGAGAAACGACCCGCGTTGTTAGAGGCGTCTCGTCAACGCCCGAGGCGGACGAACCCAAACGGGTTCGTCCGCCGATCGAGAGGGCGCTCATAGATTTTATTTATGAAATTAGTATTCAGATGAAATCAGGCATAGGCTACTTTCGGGGAAAGTCTTGGGGTGACACAAGCGTTTTCTGAGGCTGAGTTTTTAATTAGTGACGTCCTTGAAGTGGGTGAATCAATACGAGCAAATAAACAACTTTTGATAAACAAAAATGAAAAAAAAACAACACCGTTTTTTAAATTAAAAAAAAAATGATTTTTATTTTTTTTGGTAAATTTGACTAATAGAATTTTGGAAAGACGAACGCGCTGCGCCATCTAGCAATAAATGAAATATCGCAAATAAACAATATTCGCGATATATTACCTACCGCTAGATGGCGTAACGCGGTCAATTCTTTTTATACTATTTTTCAAAATAATAAAATTAAAAATATTATTTTTTTGTTTTTTTTTTATTTAGTGTATTTTCCATTTTTATTGAATCAAAAGTTGCTTATTTGCTCGTATTGATTTATCCACTCTGAAGATGTCAATAATTAAAAGCTCATCATTTATAGTTTAATTAGTTGGGAAGAGTAGGTATATTTATTATTCGAAATGAATATTTCGTTTTCATATATTCAGATAAATTGTTTTAAGATACTTACTGACTTGAACCTTAGGGTATTCGCAATAGTTGGACCTCCAGGGATAATCGCAGCCGTCCATGACTCCGCGGTGTTTGCCGGCAAAGACGAGGCCGTTGGGGCAGTCGTACTGGACGGACTGTCCGTTGTCGCACTCCCAGTATTTATCGCAGTACTTGTCGTCCGCGACGACTCGGTGCTTTGTCCTGCATGGGTCTTCTATCTGAGCTCCATACGTTGAAGGGATGCAAGCTGCCGCTGCCACTGTGAAAGGGAAAACACAATTAATTAGGAAGGTTTCCGGATTTGCCCATAAATAATTCTGTGAACTCGCATTGTTTTGTCGCATTCGCATTCGCATCTCTTACACTCGAATCTATAGACGAGTATTGATCATTACTTGCAGGGGGAGGACCCCGCAAGCGAAGCATTTTCCGCGAAGCGAAGCATTATTGGCGGGAGACTTTTTCTTTACTTTCTGTCAAACGTCATATCACCCACGCGTCGCTCTTCGATTGTTGCTGTCCGTTTTCTCCAAGACCTTCGTGATAATCCTGATCGGAGATCAAATAAGCAAGGCACCGCAACGTAATCGAAATAATCAAAAGAAATATTTGTACAAGAATGAGAGGCATTTTCCGTTTATTTTTTAAACAAACGACGGGTTTCAGCTAGTTATACCTAAATTAACCTAAAATTATTGTGGCTAAGTCGCTAATATTGATATTGGCACTTATAGCAATAAGCCGCAGAATATGTAGAATATATTGACTGAATACCACGACGTAAATACTTACCAGACATTGGTAAACTACTATGAAATATTTTAGCTGATAACAATCACTTCTTCTTATGAAAATGCCATGTATTTGCCGACCCCAATGTGTTGAGATTTAATACCTAAAGGACCTACATAAATGCTGGGCGTACATTGGGATAGAATGTTCGTATTAGGGCAAAGGGTACGAATTCTTTCATTATTGCAAACTGCGATTGTGTTACATGGCATAATGTATGCATTATTAGATATTTTCTTTCTCGTACTGAGTTATAGGGGCGAATTTCCACATAAATGCTCACTCGCTTATCTTGAAAAATTTCTGTCTATCAGTAGATGGAGGGAGTTTAAAGTAGTAGTCGATTTGGTTGAAATTTGTCACACTCGAATCTATAGTCGAGTATTGATCATTACTTGAGTATTTACTCAACCAAGTATTACTCAGGTGCCGAGTACTACTTAAGTATTGGATGCGTTCTATAGTCGAATATCGTTCATCGACTCAGCTGAGTAATACTCGAGTAGAGGAGAAAACATGGGGATAATAAAAAAATTCGTATTTTATTCGGAAACAAATTACTCATCTTTTATTTTACACTTAAAATTATGATAAAGATTTACAGAGACTATTTATACCCATTTTATTGTTGTTTTTTTTATAAAATACAAATTAAATTGTTCATTTTAATTCATAGCCGGTGGTTTTAAAGACGCCAATTTGTTGTCGCCTTGATTAAACAGTTCGATTCTAACTTCATGAATTCTTTCAAAGCGCGCGTAAGAATCATCTATCCTGTTTTTTCGCGTAACGCCCTCATATCGGCTTCTGCGTTTTATTTGGGACTTTGTTATGTTTGGACTTCGATATAGAGAAAATCAACTGTTCCCTGGTGAGCGTGCTACTGCACCATCGATCACGAATATTCTCTCAATATCCTCCAGCCGTTGTAGAACCTCCACCATTTCACGAAAATTTACGTAAATACAATAATAAATGACAAGTTTTGACAGCTCCAAGCCAAGTAGCTCTCAAATATCGCCAGACGGATAATCAGCTCTGAGTAAAACACGCGTATTACTCGCCTTCTCAATACTCGACTATAAAATAAAAACTGGTACTCAAGTATTGCTCGGTACTCGAGTAATAATCGATACTCGACTATAGATTCGGCTGTTTGTTCAATGAAGTCAGCAAACGCGTCTTTGCTGGTTTTTAACCGACTTCAAAAAAAGGAGGAGTTTATACATTTGTAGGTTATACATATAAAATGTTTGTTACCTCAGAAATGTGCCATTTATAAACCGAATTGGAAAATTCTTTTAAGCTATTGCATAGCTTTTATCGCGGGCCTAGGCCAGTGCGGCGACCGAATGAAGAAATTTCTTAAAAAATATATTAGTGATTTTAAACTGATAATTACGTCTAAACGAGTACTGCTTACGATTTGAAAAAAATATATGTTAAATAAGAACATTTTCCTAATATTCTTAGCTTTGAATATTTTAGATTTTGTTTATATTACATAGTGTAATTAATTTGTGAAGTTAGGTCTAACCGAACACAAAAACGACTACAACGCAAATACTATCTGGCGTATTATTATGAAACCTGCACCTTTTAAAGATAATTTAATTATCTATCTTTTTATCTACTAATTTTTTCGAATAGTCAAAGAATAATATCCGTTTTTTTTGCTTTATCGAATAAAATTCGTGCGCGGCGCTCTATCGGAAGACGTTTAAATTATTCCGAATCATTTGCTTCCGCAGCCGCAAATGATTCGGAATAATTTCAACGTTTTCCGATAGAGCGCACTTATCTGATATCAGAAAAAATAAAATAAATAAAATAAATAAATAATTATAATTGCATAAGTTGTTAAAAAATGCTATGCAATAGCTTTACCGCGGCAGTCCCCGAGTGCCACATGTACTTTTTTTTATTTGGAGGGATATACTTCCAGATTGGTCCTATTTTTGATCAAAAATCGTGTTCTGATGATGTGCTCAAATATTATCATATGAAGTATTAGCATATTATATCATAGTCATATCATATTATCAATGGAAAATTACATGTTGGTTCGATTCCGATGACAATGCATCTTTTTTATAGTAAGCATGACCTGATTCTATACCCTGATTCTAAGTTTCACCATGACATGGCTGCTGCACCCAGGGTTGCACCCAACCACGGGACTCCTCAACAATCAACAGTACATACACAAAATTTTGTATACGCATTCAATTATGATAGCCCGTTCTAAGTATCATCATGACATGGCTGCTGCACTTATAAACAAAATAGGCTCTTTAAACACGGTTGTCTATATTAACCGAGCTTGGTGCAAGTCGCCCTTGAACACGGTTATCTATCTTAATGCAACTCACCATCATTGTTAGCTAACCTCGATTAGGCTAAGATGACAGGCCGGTTGGTGCAAGTCACCTTATAAGTTCGGGTGTAAGAGTGGTCGGCCTATACTAGGCAAAGTAAACTTCCTTTTCTATATCACGCCAATGCTGCGCGTCGGCGACACCTATATAACAAAGCCGATTAATATTTGGCTCACGTTGGAGAGACAATGGAGAGTTCGATAAGCTGTTATAATATGACATTCATGATGTCATGTGGATGACGGCGGCAAACTCTCACGTAGGAGCTATTGTATGAACCCTGCTATGAATGCAATTATCGGTCGAACATCTTTGCTGCTATTCTCAAACTGTTGCAATGCATAGCATTCTTCGGATAACCGGTAGACAGACCGACCGAGAATGGACTTTGGATATCTATTCAAAATTTGATACATCTTACGTATCTCTGTGGAATCTATCCAAAGACCTTGACAGCTAACGGTTCTAATGCAGTTCGGCCATTAAGACCTGCTCATTATCTCTGGTCGGCTCAACTCGCGGTTCAGCTCCTATTCAGTAGCGTCCCTGAAGAGGCTCTACCCCTGTAAGGATTCTGTTTTTCCTGTCACAGCAGGTGGATCAGTTGCTCTAGGGGATTGCCTTTGAGCGCTGCTGGGCGGTTTACGTATCGTGCGGTGTCAGCCAATCGTCTGTGCACCCGGTGAATAGCCGGGTGTGTCTGGGAATAATCCTGCATGATTCCTAAGAAGCAGGGGGGGGGGGGGGATGTTGATCTGATATCAGTCACTCTTCAAACGACCGCGCAACCGACTTCGAAACTACGACCAACCTGGAGTACGAAGATATCTGGTTGAGAGGGCGCGAGTCTACCCGCTGGGTTCACTTCCCAATGCCTCGCGGTAAGGTGTTGGACTTTTAAGTAAGACGGTGAACTGTGTTGTCCCTAAGTCCTAGCGTTCACCCTATACTGTGCTATGGTTGAAATAATGATCTAATATCGTTTTAACTTCCCGGGGTGGCGGATTCTCCCGTAATAGTTGACAACTTTAAAGATACGTGCAATGATAGAGGAGAGAGGAAGAGTTCGAATGTGGCTCGCAGTTATGATCAAGAGTAGAAGTAAGAAAGAGAAGAAGTGTGCTACGCTGTGAGTAGTTTAATGGTCCTAGGCGCAATGGTCATCAAGCATAAATAGAACTGCAATTATAAACTTCTCTGATAAAAAAAGTCAAAAATTCACAGAAAACTGAAAATGATTTAGGAAGAGCCACTTATATTAAATTCTTAGTTATTCACGTTGTTGAGAAAATGTCTTGAAAGTCAATAATGATCAACTGAAATCAAAGCTATCCCAGCTTGTAATCGATGTTCAAACTAAGAAGGATCATTGATCAAAAAGAGGTGATAATCGCATATTACATTTCTATAGGCCGATGCCCTTAATATAAACGGTATATATATATATATATATATATATATATATATATATATATATATATATATATATATATATATATATATATATATATATATATATATATATATATATATATATATATATATATATAGGATGATGTTTTTATTTAAAATAAAATTAGTAAAAGCTACTTAAAAAGTAGCGAAGGAAATCCCAGCTTGTATTGGGAAATGCTTATGTTTGAATGAGATATACTTACGGATGTGCGCGACTTTCGACGGTGCAATGTAAGTTTAAAGGTCCTTTTGCAGTCGACTAACGATCACTATTCATCCATATATCTCATAAATAGGGCTTATCCTTATGCAACACAAAATGCCTTCAATTGAGACGAATTAAGCGAAAAAATAAAAAATTAAACTATTGATCACTTCGGCAAAGCCGTTTTCCAAATGAAAGTGACATTACGAAATAATTCAAATTTCGAATGCTACCAACATTTAAAATATGATACAATTGGCTGAGTTTGTTATCAACGAGCCATTAAATCGAAATAAAAATAAAAAAACCTCCATATGTCAATGAAATGAAAGAAGAAACTTCAATCTTAATTTCTGGCAGAGGAGTTTATAATAAAGATCGTATAATGTTATCAAAATAGGGTAAACCTATATAAAATTGTATTAAATTAAAAAATTGTAAAGAAATATTGTAGAAAACAGTATAATATTGTTATATTTGATAAGGTTTGTAAAGAAATCCGTTTATAGGATGATGTTTTTATAAAAAAATAAGTTTTTATAAATATATAGTGTAAATTATCCAAAATATAACGATAAGTGTCAAGTAAGTAGGAAAAAATCTGCCATCTGCGAGCTATTCTGGCGTGCGCCGCAAAAATCGTTGGAGTTACACGTACATATATAATGTATAAAGGAAATGTTTATCTTAAGTAGTCCTACAAAAAAGCCCGCGACAGCATATATCTATATTTTATGTGTAAGCCATTATCGCCAAAATAGTGAACCATAATTTTCATGTTTTTTAATTTGTTGGATTTGTCTCCGTCCCGAACAGCAGAATAATAAAAAAACACTAGCTGCGCTCCGCGGTTTCACCCGCGTGGTGATGGAAAATTGTGATAATGATGATAGAAAATTATACATCTTTATAAATTATAGCCTATGTGTTATTCTGATGTGTAAGCTATATTATTGTAAAGTTTCATCAAAATCCATTTAGCAGTATTTGCGTGAAAGAGTAACAAACATCCATACATACATTCTTACAAACTTTCGCGTTTATAATAGTAGTAGAATTAAAAGATTGACAAAAATATAAAATACTTCTATCATCATTATCACAATTTTCCATCACCACGCCAAATATTAATGACTATTTCTTTCTTTTCTCACATATAACTTTATTTATATTATTTAATCGAATTTTATATTATATTTATTGCCGATTATATAATGGAATTGCATTTTATCTTTTATATTATATTTTAATATTTATTATTATTATTATTTGAAGACTACATTTTAGGGCAATTTAGTGTTATTAGCTTTTTACTAAAACTTGTAGGTACATTTGTAAGCAATAAAGCAATCAAGCAAACTTGATTGTAATATTAGAGTCTTGTCCACCCTAGAACGGGCTAGTCCCAGTTGGGTGACAGAATCAAATAAGCAAAAGGTTAAGGTTTTGCCATTCGGTTCCTGTTATTTTTGTAAGAAAATCAATGTTTTATAGTAATTAATTCTTAAATAAATATATAAATAAATAATATTTTCATTTGGCCCGATTGCGTTTCTTCGTTAACTAAAATAGGAAATTAGTTCAACCGAACAAGACAGAGCAATACATGAGTTAGAACGAAATATGAAATGATTTATCGTCGATTTTTCCGCACCAAACTATCCAATCGAACGTATAGACGCCCGAATAAGTTTGAACGCATTTCGTGCGGTTTTAGATTTACCTGATTTAGATTACCGGTGGGTAGTTTAAAAGCAGAAAAGTGACGTTATGCTCTCTCTCGTTCACATGAATGAACTAACTACTGATTTTAGTTTAAGAGAAACGCAATCGAGCGCATTGTATCACACGTTTTCAGATAGGTATTTTTTTCAAAACATTATATAGGTAGTCGGACAGGGTCGGAAAATGCGCTTACCGCTACTGTAGCATAATCTTCAACAGTAGCTGCAAGCCTTTTTGAGTCGCCGATGTGGGGTCAGAGGTAGCGCTATATGGCAAAAATTCGCTCAACCGAGAAACACTGCTAAGCCAATCGACTGTGCAATCTGACTCGTCGGGGGAGTCTGGGGAGTCGGAGGAGTCTGGAAGCAGTACTGTTTCCTATAGAGCGGGGGTGGTTGCGGACCTTACGGCGACTTCTCTTGAAACGACCATCGGCTACCCGATCCTGGGTGGACAGCCGGGCAAAGGATGCCGTGGTCCGCGATAGATTCGGTATACACCGTTTCACCGCTTCGTAAGGGAGAGGACCCCGCAATCGACCTCGAACTCGGAACCAATCGAGAGACCGGAGTAATCTGGTCACAATTGGAAGTAAGGGCGCGAGAGTCGGCCCGCCAGGTAACATTCCTGGTGGCCTCTTACGGGCTTGTGACGTAGCTAGATGGTGGACTGTTTTTGTCCCAAGTCTTCTACGTTCACTCCATGGAGATAGAACGACTAATCGTTAAAACTTCCTGAGGTGACGGGCTCGCCCGTTGTAGTCGACAACCCAAGTTGCTAAGAGACATGTTTGTACTGGCCGCGTCAAAGTCTCATCCCTCGAAAACTGGCACAATATTACGTTCACGTTTTCGATGAGCAGGAGACAGCAGAATGACAGCTTTAACCCCTGGGTGGCCACGCACGCCGCTCGGCATTTTTTGTATTATCCGTATTTGTTCAATTATCGGCTCTATTTCTCCATCCACTGCGGTAAAAGCCCGTCATTGAAGCCCACTGTTATATATTAGTTTGCATGCACACACCTTCTACAATCAAATTGTCGAGGTCTTCGAAAATTTTGCTTGGAATGATTGGCTTCCGAAAGGTTAAGAGATTTCTATATATTTTTGTGTTGAATGAAATCGAAGACTATCGCAGTCGCTTAACATTACAAATAGGATAAATTGAATATACCGCGTGCAGTGTGTAGCCCCCTACAACGGCGGTTGTAACATCGCCGAAACGTGGATTGCTGCAAACTTCACGCAGTAAATTCGTTTTGTCGTATTTAGTGCATTGGTATTCAATAAATGCAATACGTGAGACCTGGGCATGTGAGCGAAGGACTGAGATCTTTGATGCGGCCTGTACCTAAATACTTCCTCGCTGTTGTCTTCTAGTTCAATTATATCGTATTTTCTTTCTGTGATAAAAACACCGCGGTTTGTTTGCAAATGTTTGATGTCCGCTGCTGTTGGAGTGCCTACGTGTGCGCGTACGTGCTCCGGTCCGCCATTATTCAACTCAATTTAATAGTGATGAGCAGCATTTGAACAATGATAGCGCGCGTTTAATAGGTGGAGAACAATAACGGGGCAAGAAGAGTGCTTTCTCTTTTTGAACGCGAGCTGCCGGTACAATCGGAGAGCAACGCGCTACATTCGAAAGTGAACTGAACCATACATAATCGCTGTCATCACCGCATCACCGTGATAACGACGTAAACGCAGGGGCTATAAAATTCATCGTGAGATAATGGGGTTTATGCCCAGCAAGCATTTTGCGATAATATATAAATTCGTAATTACACGCAGGCTAGTCCGCAAGCAAGATCACAGATACGACCAATGAAAAGCTTATGAATAGACGTATTTATTATTTATTTATTAAAGAAATTATACCCACCCAAAAATATTTAAACATAATGATTGTGCGTTTCTCCTTACTAGGCAGCGCCTGTTCCAAGGAAGACACCAATTGTATATAACGCAATATCAAATGTATCTAATTTTATGATAAAGATGTTTTTTAATCTATTGGTTTCATACTTGGGGTGCTAATGGGCCCTTGCTGAGTTGGCCACGAAGACCCATTCTGTTCAGGGTTGATCACACTCACGGGTCAATACCCATCCGGCGGCCTCCACGCATGAAGTGCGAGCCCGGGTAGGACTCTGGCCTTAGGGCTAGTTTCCCCTAGGAATCAACCTTCTGGCGCTCCTGGACGGTCTGCGCACCGTGCGGCGTAAGCAAATCGATTGTGCACTCTGACTAACATCTTGGGGTGTCAACTACAACGGGCGAGCCCGTCACCACAGGACGTTTTAACGATTAGTCGTTCTATCGCCCTGCAGTGAACGTAGAAGACTTTGGACAGTACATTCTACGTCCAGCTACGTCACAACCCGTGAGAGTCCAACGCCTTACCGCGAGTGAGCCAGGACTCTGACTAACAGTCGGGGGAGTCTGGAAGCAGTACTGTTTCCTATAGAGCGGCGGTGGTTGCGGACCTTAGGGCGAATGCTCTTGAAACGATTATCGGCTACCCGATCCTGGGTGAACAGCTGGGTAAAGGATGCCGTGGTCCGCGATAGATTCGGTATACACCGTTTCGTAAGAGAGAGGACCGCGCAAGCGACCTCGAAATCGTAACCAACCGAGAGACCGGAGTAATCTGGTCGCAATTGTAAGCAAGGACGTGAGTGTAAGCCCGCTGGGTAACACTCCTGGCTATCTCGCCCTCTTGCGGGCATGTGGCGGAGCTTGGCGTTGGATTGTTTTGTCCAAGTTTTCTGCGTTCACTTCACGGGAGAGAGAACGACTAATCGTTAAAACTTCCTGAAGTGACGGGTTCGCCCGTTGTAGTTGACTACTCTATATTGGTTTCATACTTTGACATCAAAATAGTTTAGAAATCGTTATAGTATAATTTTTAAAAAAACAATTCTAAAAAAAATGTTAAACTAATAATTAATGAAAGTAGTAGTAAATAATTTTAATTGTATTTTTCCATTTTATTGCAGATGATTGTGAATTACAAACTAAAATATATTTTTTAAATAATCAAAATTTTTACGAAAAAAGACCAGCAGCCAGTTCATGTTGATACTTAGAACAGGCTATCATAATTGAATGCGTATACAAAATGTCGTGTCTGTGCTGTTGATCGTTGAGGAGTTCCCTCGTTGGAAGCCAATCCTGGGTGCCGCAGTCCTGTCTTGGTGAAACTTAGAACGGGCTATCATAACTAAATGCGTACCTACACAAAATTTTGTGTATGTGCTGTTGACCGTTGAGGAGTCTCCTCGTCGGGATCCAACCCTGAGTTTAGAATCAGATCATGCTTACCAAAAAAAAATGCATTGCTATTGTACGGTCACGCGATAAGAGCTGGCACGTTCACAGTACTCACACTAATGCAATGTCACTATACAGTGTGTTTCAAAATAAATGCAATAATTTTAAAATATCTACCTATATATAGGTGGATATTATATTATATATTACAAATATAACCTTATATAATTACCGTAATAACTTTTTAATAAGTCTAGTTATTTAATGATCCTTAATGACCGATTGACCTAATTACGAATCGCCCAACTAAGTGCGTTGCCCCATTAAACAAACATTAACACGTTTCAAATATATTTATTTAATGTAAATACATATCTAATGTACACAAACTGAACGTGAATGCACAATAATAGTACTTTTTTCTGTTATTTTTTCGGCCAGTTCTACAAGTAAGATTCCACTGGAAAGAACCGCCAAAGAAAACCAGTGACCACTTTTTTGGTACTATTATTGTCAAGTATTATTAGGATTCTATGTAATTCAAAAATATTTCATGTCCTCGGTCCTTTTCTTCACGTCTTCGAAGTTTCCTTGGATTTCCTTGGATTCATTTTCAATGAGCAGTTTTTTATTATTTTGTGTCTTTCTCCATCTGAAACCTAACCTCTTAACGATGTTCCTTAGTGTAGTAATGCCACCCTCAAAGTTGATGCTGTCTTTCAACACTTCGAATACCTTTTTTAATGTCGGAAATGCACGATGAACCAGATGGAAGTCGTAGATAGTTCGCCTTATGACTTGTTGGTCAAAACTATCTACTGTAGATTTTTTTGCTAACCTTGGTCGCTTCTTACCCGGTGTTCTGAAAGTAACTTGTACAGTCGGCAATGTTTTGCATATTGGTAGCTCTTCTTCTCTTGAGGTAGATGGTTGTGATGTTGACGCTTTATTTTAAACCTCCAAGTAGGTACAAAACAAAATAACCGAACGTCGTCGATTGACTCGTGGTTGACACTAACGAACGAATGCGATAAAAGAACCTAAATACGAAATGTCGACAAAATTACATGACGAAATTACAATATTTCCAAAGCGCTTAACGGCATTAGCCACTTACGAAAAGGCTATTAGCGACCAACAGCTGGTGAATCAACCAACTTGAAACCGTTTAATTAATATAGAACTGTATCCTAATTAGTATAGAAATAAACACTTGCGATGCAGCCTGGCGTGAAGTAGGAAGCTGAAATCCATAAAACCGAATGAAATATAATATTATTATATATTTTTTAATGTTCGTAATTTTAAATTTTCATTGATTTTTTGTTCGTGTAATTTAAAGACTGTTTTTATATATAGAATAAGTTTCAACAATCTGTAAAGATTTTGGAAAATAAATTGAATTGAATTGAATTGAATCTTTATGCTATGATTATTGTACGTAGATATTAAATGTCTCAAATTGACTACAAAGCGGTTATTGACAATAACGACGTTTTATTTTATTACCGTAAACAGAAAACATTTACCGCATGCTTGATTAAAATGGCATTAAGGTAACTTTGCTACTATTTAGATTAGCAATCGAAATAATTTTGTTAGTTGAATTACTAATACAAGCCGTTATGGGCTAATAATACACTAAAAAGACGTAAAATATCCAGCTAACTGTGTTTTAATTCGGTTATAACTCGAATGCGAAAAAAGAACACTCTGTATATCAAGCTGTTTGAACAGTAACAAAATACGGTCTCCTTCATACTCATAAGCTTGACCGCGAGCGAGAGAGACGGAAAGACTTTTTATGATGCGCATCCAGTGAAAGTCACGTCGCGCGTCACGACATTGCATTAGTGTGAGTACTGTGAACGTGCCAGCTCTGGCTGCGGGACCTGTAACTGAACCAACATGTAAATTTTCAACTTCATATGATAATATTTGAGGAGTTCCCTCAATTCCTTATGGATCCCATCATCAGAACAGGATTTTGATTTGACAGGGAACAATATGGATGTATATCATTTCAAATAAGTATGCGAGCGACGCAATAACTAACTCTAATCGACAGGGGTGGGTGACTTTCCTTTGGTGGATTAAAAAGCCGTATTAAGAGATAACAGATAGTTTACTAATACTGACTAGAAGCGGGAGGTTGACTACAGAGCGAGATCATCGATTCTAGACCGTAGTGTAATCCACGGTCGCGCCGAGACATAGTCGCATATGTCTAACATCGGAGACGGCACCTGAAGAAGATGTCGAAATTTCTAGACATCACACACTGGTCCAATTTCTGGTCGGTGGTAAGGACGTGGTGAATTAGCCAATAGTTAAGAGAAGACTGAAGGAAAAGAGCAGAAAAAGAAGAAGAAGAAGAAACCTCTTATTAGTAAATGCATTTATATATACTCCATATATTCAACGATACTTATATCGTTGAATATATGGTTCGTTTCTGATCTTCCGTTATGAAAAATTGTGTGGCATGTTAATTTCATGACGTCACACTAAATAAACTTACTAATTAATTAATTGATAGGCGGGAAGGTAATGTTAATTTTCGCAATGGCAATTTTCGCGATCGCGTTGTTATGATAGTGTGATAGTGTTGCCGCACTGAGACATTTATCAGTGCGGCAACACTATCACAGAGACGTCACGTCATTATTTTGTTAAACGTCAAATGAGATTGACATCATTCGCGTCGAAGTTGAAATTTTATTTTTTGTGTTATTATTTACGTGATAGGCGTTTAAAATGCAGAATTCAGCAGTTAAAAGTGACGCAGGATTATTCGTAGTGAAGGTGGAGCCCGGTACAAGCGGAGAGGAAAGCGTGTCTTCGAAGCATTTTATATGCGAGCAGTGTGATCACGCGTTCACGTCGCGGGCGCAGCTCAATTTCCACAACGACATCGTTCATTTAACCGATTTTTCTTGTGGTCAGTGCAAATGTGTATTTGGGAGCGCGGATCGGCTAAAGGAGCATCAGAATGCCGCTCACAAAGTGAGCGTCATGTTTCCGTGTGAGCTCTGTGACCGGGCTTTTTCTATGGTTGAATACCTGGAGCTGCACACGCAGACTAATCATAAGGAATCGATGTGCAGTGCGTGCGACATTGACTTCTGTGTACATGGAAAAAAGAGGCAATTCGGTTGCGAGCACTGCAGCAAAGCTTACACCACGCAGATCAATCTTGGGTACCACGTCGACGCCGCGCATAAGGAGATTTTCACTTGCAACTACTGTATGAGTATTTGTCTAACCAAGACGCATTTGATAAATCACATTCACTCCTTCCACAGCGAAAGCAGCCAACCGGCAAAATCGAAAGAGTTTATGTGTCACGAGTGCGACAAGGAATTCCCCACATATTCATACCTCGAGCGGCACTTCTCTTTCTGTCATCAGAATAGAGGAACAAAAGTATGCTACATATGCAAACTCGTGTTCCCATCAAATGCAAACTTGCGGCAACATTTGGAGACCATTCACAAGATATTAAGATACAAATGCCCCATTTGCTGCGTATATTTCGTGAGCAAATACGCTGTACGACGACATGTTGAAAAAATGCACGAATGAATAGAAAAGTCAGTGCCGCATTGTCCAATATGACAAGTAGGCACCGGTTCAAAGACCCCACGCCTTTTAGGGGCGTCGCACCCCGTAAAATTTTGTTTAATTGTTTCTAATAGATATAAAAAATCGTTTAATTGAAATTCTAAGGAAAAAATGTTTAATAAACTTTTTGATCCGTCTAATAGTAGAATTCTTATAAATTATCGACAGTTGACCGTTGCCAGCCTGTGCGGTCGGTTTTTTTTTTCATATGCGCGTTTTTGCTACGCGACTTAAGCGTTGATAGAATGTTTAATGGCCCACTTTGCCGGTGCGACCGTGTTTTGTGTATATACACGCCTATTTTACATTATATATCGTCGTCAGAATGTTTGACAGCTCAAAAGGGGGACCCAAAAGTGTAAGGGGTTCTCAAGATTTCGACGGCCTAAGAGCTTCTACATGGGTTAATCCGACAATGAGAACAGTTTACTTCCCTTATTATATACTACATTTGGCTGCCTTTGAGTTTCAACTTTTTAGATATTAGAAAATCCCTCCCAACAAAGTGATCAATGGAAGAAAGAGGAGAAAAAGTAATAACAGTGAAGTTAAAAATAACCGAAGCAAAATTCGACGACGAAGAAAATAGATCGTTTACAGAACTACAGCTAAAACGATTATAAAAAAAATGTATGTGTCGTCCAAGACTTTCGGCAAGTAGACAAGATTTTTACCTGAATATTAATTTCATAAATAAAAGCGTCCTCTCTCGGCCCAAACCCGGTCGATTTCAATTGCGACCGCCTCGGCGGTGCCGTTCGCTTCTTGGCTAAGGGTGTTTTTATGTCAAAATATGTGATTAAAATGAATGTCGGAATTTAAATATTATTACTGTAGCTTCTATATTATTTTACACAAAATTCCACAATGTGATTTCGGCCCAACAAGGTATTTGTGTACCAAATGTTATGTCTAAGTCCAATATTTCGAGATGGAAATATTACTAGGGCGCCCCCTAGTGGACTGATTTCATCCTCAACAATTTTAACTTTTGTCATAACTAAATGATTCCTGCATGCCAAATTTCAGCTCTCGGATAAATCTATTGAGTACTATCGTGGAGAATTACATGCACACATTCGTAAACACACACACACACACACATAAAGACACACAGACGCACAAATATAGTTGTCAACTACAACGGGCGAACCCGTCACCTCAGGAATTGTTAACGATTGGTCGTTCTATCTCCCCTGAAGTGAGCGCAGGAGACTTGGACAAAACAGTCCACCGTCAAGCTCCGCCACCTGCCCGCAAGAAGCCAACGCCTTAACCGCGAGATATCCAGGTGTGTTACCCAGCGGGCTTACGTGAAACGGTGTATACCAAATCTATCGCGGACCACGGCATCCTTTGCCCAGCTGTTCACCCAGGATCGGGTAGCCGATGGTCGTTTCAAGGGCAGTCGCTGTAAGGTCCGCAACCAGCCCCGCTCTATAGGAAACAGTACTGCTTCCAGACTCCCCCGACTGTTAGTCAGATTGCACGGTCGATTTACTTACGCCGCACGGTGCGTAGACCGTCCAGGAGCCAGAAGATTGATTTCTAGGGGAAACTAGCCCTAGGGCCAGAGTCCTCCCCGGGCTCGCAATTCATGCGTGGAGGCCGCCGGATGGGTGTTGACCCGTGAGTGTGACCAACCCTGAACAGAATGGGTCTTCATATGGCCAACTCAGCAAGTCCCATTAGCTCCCTAATAGGCCCTAAAACACAGACGCACAGGCAGACTTCCATCTAGAAATGTCTTAATCGTCTCAGGGGGCGCAAAATAGATATTTCCGTCTTAATCTCGAAAACATTTTTTAGCGCTTTCTCAATACTTTTCACCTGGTGTGTTGGTGGGCCAGAAAACTAAAATAACCAAAGCACAATTCATTTTGGAAGTAAAATGAACTTTCACAGAACTGCAGTTAAAACGATTAATATAATTCTCAGATAACCTAAAGTGCCTTACGTGTTCGTAGAATGTAGATTTTCGGATTCTTTCTGTATTATAAAAAAAATAACCTATTTAATTTAATTATTTTTATGTTATTTTTTAAATAAAAATATTTTTATTTCTGTAAAATGATTTGTGTAGCATATCCTTAATTTAGGTTGATTAAAATATTATAGCATATTGGGCCCGATTGCGTTTCTTTGTGAACTAAAACTAAAATTAGTCCAAGCGAACGAGACAGAGCAATACGTTAGAGCGGAATATGAAACGAACGATCGTCGAAAAATACTACCTGCCGAACTTATACTCGTCCGAATAAATTCGAGCATATTTCGTGCGGTGTAAGATTTGACCTTGGCGCGCAGTTTTATTGCGAAAAAGTGACAACCGGTCATCTCACACTCCGCTCTAGCGTATTGCCCTGTCTCGTTCACACGGACTAATTTCCGATTTTAGTTCACGAAGAAACGCAATCGAGCCCAATATATACGTATAAATCCAAGTAGTTCAGAACGTGTACAGAATGCTAGGGTTTGTGTTAAGGATGACTAAGCCCTTCTCGGCCACCAAGGCCGCACTGACACTGTACAACAGCTATGTCCGCAGCATTCTTGAATTCGCGTCTCCCATTTGGTCTCCGCAATATAGCGTGCACAAAGCCCAACTGGAGCGGATTCAAAGATTATTCGTCCGGTGCATAGCCCGACGCGAACATCTCGCATTTGACTCTTACCGTGATAGGCTACAGCATTTTAATATGCTGTCGCTTGAGGACCAGGATCGGCGAACTGCTGCGGACATGACTGCGCTACATGACATCGTCAATGGGACGCTGGATAGCCCATACATAGTTTCGAGCCTCTGAAGGTGCCGCAACGTAAAACCCGATCCACACAGTTATTCGAGCCCCCGAGACGACATTCTAACTACACGCGCAATTCAATGCGTAACCACGTACGTATAATGATAAATTCACAGGGCTTGACATTTATAGTAGAAACAAAATTAGCTTCAAATCGGCAGTACGAACTGCCCTTGAAGCTGCAGCGACAACTGCCAGTAATTATTGATTTGTAATATGTATGTATAAATTTAATATAACATATATGTATTCCCATTTACTTATTTTGAATTTATTTTGTATAAGTATGATTTATATGTTTGCGGTTAACTCTACAACTTTTGCGGTCATTTGACAGTTTTTGGTTGGTGGGGATGAGTCCTTGACGCGTGGACTTGGACGATGAGTTCTCCCGGCAAAGTTACATTGGCCATCTACAAATGCATCGGGAGGACTGTCGTTTAATTCCGCGCGGTATAGATCCGTTTCCTCTCAACTGATAAATATTTACGGATGTATTGTATTTTTTGTTTCATAATTTAGTCTGTAAAATATTTTTCAAATAATTTCGAACGGCGTAAGCTATAATCGGCATAAGAACATGTTTTTTAAAAGAATTATGTACCTAATTATAAGTTCATGCTGTTACTTACCTAAATAAATAAAATAAAATAAATAAACTGTTTTATGTCAAATTATTCACCTAGTTTAAGATTTTTCATTTGATTGTATTGATCATAACTTTTCATTGTATTAGATTTGTTTTGTACCTATAAAATATGCTAAGTTTTTTAAATAAATAAAGTATCGTAAATAATATACCCTCTCTTATCATCATTTCATCTAGATATCTTCTGGTTTGTACAAACTACACGCGAAAAACTCATTATCTTGTGGTCCATAAATTATCAAAATTGCTATCAATAAATCTTTCGGTATCATCGATAAAAAAATCTTTTTTGGCACCTAAGTGGATGTTTCACGTTTTATTTATTTTTCAGTTATAGTTTTTTTTTTGAGATTTAAAATTTCCGGAAATTGTACAACGTGCTTTCTAAAAAATCTTAGTCTTTTTCTAACTACAAATAAACTGACAATGTAACTCGAGCTGTGACTAAGAATAACAGAAACATACACGGAGAATGAAATCCTTGATTTTATCATATGTCATCAGTTTACAGTGAAAATATTATTATTTTATTTCGAGATAGGATGCCGTATAGGCGTGTTTATAGCGCCATCTATAATAGTTTTCCGCTTGCTACGAATACCGCCATTTTGAACATAAGAGAATAATAATTAATCTTTAAAACTATGAGTCTGCATGTTGCGTTTCGCAGTCAAATCCTAGCTGCCAAATCGTAGTACGACGTTAAGCAATCGAATACGCTAGCCCGTGACGCCCTATCGCTATATAGGAACAATCTTCGCATGCTGGTGAGGGCGCTCACGGGGCATTGTGGCCCGTGAGCGGAGCTTACGGTTGTACAAACACATGTACAACCTTAAGCTCCGGGACACGAAAATGTGCAGGTTCTGCCAAGTGGCAGAGGAAACTCCCCTGCACCTCATGTGCGAGTGTGGCCCGCTAATGCGTAAAAGATACACCCACTTGGGTGGTCATTACCTCCAACCTGAGGAGGTAAAAAAATCTGGCGCCAAAAGCCTGTTACGGTTCTTAAATGACACGAGGCTTAGCGCAGAATAGCAGGTGGCGAGCATAATAAATCAGCAATGGTGTTACAAGGCCTAAAAAACCTTAGAAAAGCCCCAAACAAGAAATAAAAAAATTTAATACACTGGCAATACGCGTTTGATCAAAATTTCGATTTGTATTATTACATATTTAAATATTTACACCAAATATTGACATTTTAATGTAAATAATATAAAAATAGTAAAAGCTATGATCTAAAATTCCTTTGTTATTTATATTATTATTTCATTGCAAGATAGGATAACGGATTTATTTCATTGCAAGATAGGATAACGGCATTTAGAGCACTATCTACAGTGCACCGCCATGCGGTTGTACCACAAAAGTTGCCATATTGAACATAATAATAGAAGATTAATCATTTTTAAACTTTGAGTGCCATCTATACTTAGCGTTTCTAGTAAAATCCTGGTTGCTAAATTGTAACAACACATTGAGTAATCTAATAGGCTTTATAATCAATAATGAAAGCAAGTACCTACTATCATGTTTTGGGCGCCTACTGTCATGTTGTAATAATTTGTGAAAGTGCATTAGTTTGATCTTACTGCCGACATCTATCCATGGCGTAATATAATATTTTGCGCATTTCTCGCATGGAACGAGACACCCAGCGACTCCAAAAGCCATTCATCTCCACTGAGATCTTGCGAAGGGTTCAAGAAGGGGCATCAAACGAGGCATTCACAGCTTTATTATAGCCAGAGTTTTATGGCGCGAATCTTCGTTTAGCGATAGTTTTACGAGTATCCTGTGTCGACCCGTCGACACCTCAAGTCCTACCCGCTATTAAACCGGACATAATATCTCACGTCATCACCGAGAGTTGCTGTGAGTTATTAGGGTGCGTTAATGTCTTTGGGGGGGGGGGGGGGGGTAGGAGTGGGGGGGGGGGGGGGGGGGGAGGGGGTAGGAAGAGTATGCGTGAAGTACTCGTATCATCGACTGCCTTGCGATTCAGTAGCGGTGATTAGGCTTGAGAATAAAAATTCTGCGTAATGCAAATTTTTGAGAAAGTTTGTAAAAAATTCTTATAGACAGTCTGGCAAAAAAGAGCAGACCCTACGTTTAGGGAAAAGATATTTATATCGCAACACAGTAATGTGAGAATAGTAATAATAAATAATTTAGAGACTTGTCTCAAAACTGTATCCCAAAAGGTGTATTGTACTCAGACTATAGTCTGTGCCACGCGGAGTTATAAAACGTAGGAACGGAGTAGCAAATATTGCGTGCTCCCTTGCACTCACTAGCCTTATGGCGGACGTAGTGAGCAGCTACCTTACCCCCCCCCCCCCCCATCATCATCCCGAGTGTCATAGAGTACCTTGCTGAGTTGGCCACGAAGACCCATTCTGTTCAGGGTTGGTCACACTCACGGGTCAACACCTATCCGACGGCCTCCACGCATGAAGTGCGAGCCTGGGTAGGACTCTGGCCTTATGGTCAGTTTCCCCTGGGAATCAAACTTCTGGCGCTCCTGGACGGTCTGCGCACCGTGCGGCGTAAGCCAATCGACTGTGCACTCTCTCAGTCGACTGTGCAGTCTCCCACTGACTAACATCTTGCGGTGTCAACTACAACGGGCGAGCCCGTCACCACAGGACGTTTTAACGATTAGTCGTTCTATCGCCCTGCAGTGAACGTAGAGACTTTGGACAGTACATTCTACGTCCCAGCTACGTCAACAACCCGTGAGAGTCCAACGCCTTACCGCGAGTTAGCCAGGAGTAAACCCGGCGGGCTCGAGATACTCGCGCCCTCACTTCCAATTGTGACCAGATTTCTCCGGTCTCTCGATTGGTACCGAGTTCGAGGTCGCTTGCGCGGTCCTCTCCCTTATGAAGCGGTGAAACGGAGAGCACAACCGATTGGAGCAAACCCCGCACGGTGCGCAGACCGTACAATCTTCGCGGACCAAGGCGTCCTTTGCCCGCCTCTTACCCGGGATCGGATGGCCAATGGTCAATTCCAGAGCAGTCGCCATAAGGTACGCAACCACCCCCGCTCTATAGGAAACAGTACAGTTCCCAGACTCCCCCGACTGTTAGTCGGAGAGCACAACCGATTGGAGCAAACCCCGCACGGTGCGCAGACCGTCCAGGGGCGCCAGAGGTTTGATTCCCAGGGGAGACTGGTTGACCCAGTGTCCTACCCAGGACTCGCACCCCATGCGAGGAGGCCGTCGGATGGGTGTTGACCCGTGAGTGTGACCGACCCTGGACACATGGGTCATCGTGGCCAACTCATCATGGGCCCGTTAGCCCCCACTGACTAACAGTCAGGGGAGTCTGGAAGCAGTACTGTTTCCTATAGAGCGGGGGGTGGTTGCGGACCTTACGGCGACTGCTCTTGAAACGATCATCGGCCATCCGATCCTGGGTGAACAGCCGGGCAAAGGACGCTGTGATCCGCGATAGATTCGGTATACACCGTTTCACCGCTTCGTAAGGGAGAGGACCGCGCAAGCGACCTCGAACTCGTAACCAATCGAGAGACTGGAGTAATCATGTCACAACTGGAAGTAAGGGCGTGAGTGTCGGCCCGCCAGGTAACAGTCCTGGCTATCTCGCGGTTAAGGCGTTGGCCTCTTACGGGCTTGTGACTTAGCTAGATGGTGAACTGTTTTGTCCCCAAGTCTTCTACGCTCACTCCAGGGAGATAGAACGACTAATCGTTAAAACTTCCTGAGGTGACGGGCTCGCCCGCTGTAGTCGACAACCCAAGTTGTCATAGAGTACCTTAATTGTCCAAATATCACGTAAGTAGTTGTCTAAATGTACAAATGTCAATAAATTAACATAAATTTATCGTGTCAAATGAAAGGACTGATTTACTACATTCCGGAAATATACATGTATCTATAAGGATACATACGTAAACCACAAATATGTCATAAAAACACCGTAATAAAAATAATTATAAATAAAATTGTTCACTACTTACTGTAACGGCAATGGTGTTTTTTTATTCTTTTTAATATAATTGCTTGTTACTTAATAATCTCGCCCATTATATCTTACATACAGGTATTGCCCATTATCTTACACATATATAAAAAAATATATAATAAAATATTTCTTTGGAGCAGTGGTTCTCAAAGTGGGCGATAACGCCCCTTTGTGGGCGCTGGTGGCCTAGAGGGGGTGAAAAAAAGGGGGGTGTTGAAGTGGTTTAGGGGGGCTATGGCTGATTTGTAATTTGTTGCGTTGGCTATCGAAAGGCAATTGTCTGGATCGTTTGACTCTGTGATAGAGTTCTTGGAAAACAATTATTTTATTTTATTATTTTATTTTATTTTATTTTCATTTCTTAGGAAAACTTACAGCTAGTTAAACATATATAGGTACACATTGAGAGATATGTGCTGAAGGCCAATTAAAAGTTTTCACACATAATAAAAAGATACAACAAGTGAATAAACAAGCAACTATAACTAGATAGACTCTAATATTTCTAAGAAGAAAAGAACATATTGTTAAGTATAAGTTTCAAATTTCGAGAAGAGGTGTTGAATAGGTCAATATCAACTTCTCGTGCCAATACATTAAAACATCTACTCGCTCGTATGACATAAGAATTATTCTTATAATTCGTTTTTGCAGTGGGCACGTAAAGCAGGTTGGGATGCCTGAGACGCGCACCAGGGGTACGTAAGTCCAAACGTCCAAGCAACTCGGGACAGTCAACCTTTCCATTTGCAATGTTTAGAAGATAGGACAGGTCCGCTACGCTCCTTCTTTTGGATAGTGGGAGAATATGGAATTTCTTACAACGCGTTGAATAACTAGGAATGTATGATTTAATTCTGAATTGCAAGTACCTGAGGAACCGTTTTTGAATGCCCTCTATGCGAGTTATATAGGTATCGTAAGATGGGTTCCAAACCTGAGACGCATATTCGAGATGACTTCGAACAAATGCACAGTATAGTATTTTGAAGGTTTTAACTTTTTCAAATTCTGCTGACATTCTAATTACAAAACCTAGTGCTTTGGACGCTCTCTTGACAATGTTGTCAATATGTTCATTAAAAAGCAGCTTAGAATCAAAAGTCACACCTAAATCTTTAATGGAGGAAACTCTAGCCAAGGTGCTGGATATACCCTGGATTGTGGTCGATCGTTCAACGATTTTTGATAGCATTCCCATCGTCATATTTGTGTGAACGTGGATTTAGTGCTGTGGCAACGCTGCTTACTAAAAAGAGAAATCGTTTGCATGTTACCGAACGCCGCGACTTGCGGCTGTTTTTAGTAAATTCGAACGTGATATCAACAAACTTGTTAAAAACCATTAGATTCATCCTTCACATTAGGTTAGTTCAAAAATTAAATTTGATTGGGTTTGTTTTAATTTGAATAAAAGATACTCTTAATATTATAAAGTTGCGTGTTAATTGCTCCCACTGGTAAAAAAGTCTCCTTTAGAATTAAAGTAATGAATGTCATTGTGGTTTTTAAGATGTTGTAAAGTAAAAAAAAAAATAGGGGGTGCCAAAAAATATAGATTTTCAAAGTGGGCGGTAGATGACATAAGATTTAGAACCACTGCTTTGGAGTATTACCCATATAATATACTTATTCTGTGATTATACTTTTTCTGTGAATCACCCATATACAGGTTGAGTTTTAATTAACGGACATCCTTCAAGGAGGTTAATCAGTATGAGCAACTAAGCAACTTTTGATATTATTTTTTTGGAAAAACCAAAAGAAATACTTTTTGTGTTTTTTTTTAATTTGAATATTTGAAGAACTTGACTGTAAAATAAAAGTTTGACAAGCATTTGAGCGTGCTGCGCCATTTATCGGTAGGTAAAATATCGCTTATAAACGATATTAGCAATATTTTAACTACCGCTAGGTTGCGTATCGTACTCAGCGCTCTCTTCGCTGTTCGAACCTTTTTTTTTTTTTGATTTCTCCACAATTTTTTATTAAAAGTTGCTTATCTGCTCGTACTGATTCACCCCCTTCAAGGATGCTGGTTAATAAAAACTCACCCCGTATACTTATATAGTAAAACTCACCCCGTATACTTATATAATAACATTCATCGAAATTCTGCAAGGCTTTAGCCGTGGCGCGCACTTGCGGTCTGGCCGTGGCGGCCAACGAGATCCTACGAAATGTATGGAATCACCGTCGACCGCGCGCACTAGGCCGCGCGGCCAAAGTACGCGCACCGGCCGGCGCGGGCGATTCCATACATTTCGTATCTCGTTGAAGTGCGCGCCCCGGCTAAGTGCGCGCGGTCGACGGCGATTTCATACATTTAGCAGTACCTACCTCGCTGGCCGCCGCGGCCAGGCCGCAAGTGCGCGCCGGGGTTTAATGATATTGTCAACTTACCAAGTAGACAGATTACGGCCTGTTTGTTCATTTTGTCGGAGACTCCGCTTGGAGTGAAATGTTGATATTCCAGTTGCTACGTAAGACCGACACTATCTGCAAGAAAGGAAACATACATGACAAATCAATTCAACAATTCATATTTATAGGTTAGGTTGACTCGAACCTGAGAAACCTTTTTCAAATTATATTTCCGGACAAATTAAATCATGATAGGCGATGATTTTATCAATATAACGCCCTTTTCAAATCCATCAAATATTTCTTTGAAACACAGAATTCTGAATTCTGCGTCGTATTTTTTTGCCAGGTCGTTTTATTGCATACGTATTACACCGTATACCAGCCAATAGCTTTACTCTCGAGCTACAGGGAATTGCGGGAAGAGGGTGCGAGGAACGTGGGCAGAGGGGTACGTCCCGACGAACGCCTATGGTTAGCATTAAGCGCATGTAAAGGCTGGCGACCTTTTCGAACATATCCGAGCCGTTATGACTTTTGACGTATTCGCTTTGATTTCAATTTTGTTCTAAGAGAAGCTACTGTCTGGTATACTGTGCCTATTATATATTACAGCGTTCAATAAAAAGCGATAATGAGTATGATGAAGTTAACTTTTACTGAATGTTCTTTTATATTTCGACTTTTATATCGTCACCTTTTAAGTCGAAGATACACATGACATATCTTTTTCCTAAAGTTAAAATACCCGTCCTAAAAAACTGTTCATCCCGATCACCTAAAAAATCATGCTTATTACTGCGTCATTATCTTTAAATTTTCGACCTCTCAGAGAAATCACTGAGGGGCAAGGTCCATTGAGTATAGAGGTGTTCTAATACTTCGAAGTCATCGTCTCCAATGGCAACCATCGCAACTCTGGATTTGTCTGCTGGGGCGTTACTTTAGAATAAGTACTCAGGATGTATAAAGTTCCGGACGAAAATATTCTTCTTCTTCCGATATTTTTCTTCTTCAGTGGGTTCCTATCCCGCCTTATCTAGAATGCTTTATTAGATACCCAAGTGCTTAGGATGCAAAAGGGGTTTTGGGGGGTGGTGTTCGGAGAGGGAAGGTTTGGGGGAGTTAGGGGTTTGGGGGGAAAGGGGGTTTGTTTGGCGGTGAGAGAGAGGTTAGGGGGGAATATGGGGCATTGCGCGTGGTTAGAGTTAAGGGAGGGAGGGGGTTGTGTGGGGGGTTGGAAGGGGAAGAGGCCTTGGGGGGGGGGATATGAGGGTTGTTGTTGGGGGGGGGGGGGTTGTTTACTTGTCGGGAAAGACTTGGGGTGACACAACCGATTTTTTCCATTTTCGCCAACACGCTTCGACAAGATGCAAACAAAGGACTCTTATTTAACAAAAATAAAAGAAAATCAGTTTTTGCTTTTTGGAACATAATAACAGATGTTATATCTGTGGCTGCCAGTATTTATTTGTATATGGTTTCAAAGAGTTTGTAATTGATTATCGCTTTTATTTAACGCCCTTCGTCCCTAACCGAATATCGAAATGTTCGGGATAATTGTTACGGTTGATTGGCAAATATTAGTAGCGGCTCTTAACTCGAGCATCATCGAACCGTACCTTACCTTTCTTTATTTACCGAGCCCTTACATCCCGATGAGAAACTCTCGCAGGAGGGAAAAAACCCTCGAGTAAATTGTCACTAATTTGCAAAAGGGAGAAAATCACTTCTGTAAGGTACGTTCAAAAGGAGTCTAAATCATTTTTTTACCGTATAACGCACTAAAAATGATATTAGGAGGGTAGTTTAAAGGTGTTCTAGATGGTGGTTAATCGAGCGATAAAGTTGGGTATATTATGGGGTAAAATGCCTAGTTGCAAGCAATTATTAATATAACGACTATAATATATCATTCTTTGCTAGGAAAGGTAAATATGTAAGTATTTTAGATTTCATTAATTAATATTAGAGTGAAGATAGAAAAAAATAGCCACCATATATAAATCATACGCCGAAAACGATTTTCTCTTATTAGGTAAAAATATCTTAGTTACAAATAATTAATAGTTAAAAAAAAACACTAAAAACACGCTTTTATAAATGCACGTAAAAACCAAATCATCAGACTTTGAAACCTAATCGAGGTGAAAGTTCATTCCAAGACTTTTCTAACAAGTCCAAACACAGCTATGATACAATGTTCCATCATGAAGTTCCAGCTCATATCTTCCGACTCCATCATCAGATCAGTTCGACAGTACCATATTATTGTATTGTCATCAGAACTACATACAGCTGCCAATTTTCATGACGCTACGATCCTTGGAAGATGGTTAAATTAGTTACCATAGATTCCATTATATAGTTACATACAGGTCGACCTAATAAAAGCGTGTTAAAAAGGTGCTTTATCTCTTCTGAGGTAGGCTTTATCATAGCTATATTTCCTTGAATTTTAATGACAGAAACATGCCGCGGAAACGATTTAAGCAATCAGATGTTGCGTTGGGGTAAAAATATGTATCAAATAATTTCCACTAATGATCTTCCAATTTTTGGATAATCTATTGGTTATACAGCGTATTAGATTGCAAATTGCTGTACTACGATTTGGCAGCTAGTAGGTATAACGCAAGGGCATAACGCAAGATACAGTGAGTGTCGTGACCACGACGGATTTTCAAAATTACCGCGCGCCGAACCAGTCGCTCCACCACCGTTATAATCTACTAAGTAACAGCAGCAGTTTGCCGCCTACCCCTAGATGACGATTGGCAGCACTATAGTCTACTTTGGACAACGACGGTTGAAACATCGCCGAAACATCGGGTGTTAAAAACTTCACGCTGTATTTCGTTTTTATCTTATTTATAAGTCTTATTGGGTTACTTTCTCATATTCGTTACTACATATAACCATTGATTATGACTGTATAATCAATTATATAACCTTCATAATTTTAACAAATTATAACTCTTTAATTACTACACCTAAATATTAATTGATTCTTTGAAGTGCTTGTTTATATCACCAGGGTTGCTCGTTATCAATGATGTAGCAAAAGATATTATAAAGACAGATGGGGCTACCGCTTTGTATGATATATTAAGAGGTTATTACAAAAACAGTATATTAACACCCTACTCAGGTGACTACCCTTATCAGCCGGCAGTTGGGCGGTATGCCACTGGCAGCTACCTAATTAGTGGCTGTGTGACGGGTCGCATCACCTGTCAACATGCAACATGTTGACATTTACTACCAATTACAATGCCTTCATTCAACGGCTTAATTGAACGGGTTATAATTAATAACCGATCGCAGCGGAAACCGAAAATGGTACAATATACTATATATACTGAGGCACGTATAATTACTATGATACTAAGACAATATACAAGATACTAAGATAATTACACACATGTTACATGCGCACATACATATAAATATATATTAGGGTTATTTTTTTATTTTTTTTTATTTGTTGGGTGGGGCTTTTCTAATGTCTTTATGAGCCTTGTAACACTGCGACCATTGCTGATCTATTGTGTTCGCCACCTACTATAGTTCTGCGCTAAGCCTCGTGTCATTTAAGAACCGCAGCAGGCTTTTGGCGCCAGATTGTTTTACCTCCTCAGGTTGGAGGTAGTGACCACCCAAGTGGGTGTATCTTTTACGCATCAGCGGGCCACACTCGCACATGAGGTGCTGGGGAGTTTCCTCTGCCCCTTGGCAGAACCTGCACATTTTTGTGTCTCTGAGCTTGAGGTTGAACATGTGTTTGTTCAGGCCACAATGCCCCGTGAGCGCCCTCACCAGTATGCGTAGATTGTTCCTATTTAGCGATAGGGCCTCACTGGCCGACTTACGGTCGTAAGCCTTAATAAGCGCTTTGGAATGATTCAACCCTGGCGTGTTGTTCCAGTGGTTGACGGATTGTTGTAAACACATTTGTTTGAGCATTAGGTTTGCAAGGCTTTTTGGTACGCCACAGCAAGGTTCAGGGCCGTATAACGTTCCCTTTGCTCCCGTCCTAGCAAGTTCATCGGCTTTTTCATTTCCGTCGATTCCTGCATGGCCGGGAACCCATCTTAGGATTACCATGTTCTTTTCGCCCAGGGAATTCAGTACTGATATGCAGTTTTGTACTAGCTTTGAATTAATGGTATTCGAGGCCAGTACCATAAGAGCTGCTTTGCTATCCGAGTGGATATAGATAAGGTGGTTGGCGTAGTCCTTTTGGAGGTTGATGTCCGCACATTCAATAATGGCGTAAACCTCCGCTTGGAATATGGAGGCGCATTTTCCCATGTTTACACTTCTTTCGAAGTTTGGTCGCTCTCCATATATACCACAGCCTACGTCAAGTCCCAATTTGGACCCATCAGTATACCATTTAAGGCTACCGGCTTCCCATTGCAGTTGGTTTTTTAGCCAGTCGTCTCTGGGCGGCAGTTCCACTGTAAAAAGTTTTCCAAAGTTTAGGAGTGGGAGCATGGTGTCTGATACCATGTTGAGGGTTGGATTTTCACTGACTGAGTCAAGAACTGATCTTAGTGCTTGTAAGATCCAGTTTACCTTCTCTCGGGCAGATAGCCTGTACATGCTGGCTTTCGCCACCTGTTGCAAATGAATGTGCAGGGGTGGTAAGTTCAGCAGTGCATCTAGACTCTAGAGCTACTCCAGGAGTGGAGGACATTGCGCCAGTTGTTATGAGGCACGCCGTCGTATATTAGGGTTAGTCGTAAGAGATTGTCGTATGATAATAAACCCTCGCATTGTGAAATTTCACAATTAGGATTAGAAACAAACAAACAAGCTATGACAAGAGCTAATCGCACCTACAGCTTTGCCTAGAATTCAACTCCATATCAGCATATATGGACCATATTTCCAGAAACAACAAAAGTCTAAATGAGCAAACTTACAGAAAATCGAAAAAACCTCATCTTGATTTTTTTTCAGGAAACTATTTTACTTCCTGTAAATACATGCATAAAATATAGTCTAACAAAAAGTATTCACATTTGACAAAAAGTATTTTATGCTTTATTAATACTAATGACTATTATTATTCTTGACTTTTATTATGACTATTTCCTATTATTTAATGTTGGTTATTAACATTATATTATTATTACCATGATTGCTTACGATTTTATTTAATTTCACACGATTATCTATTTTCGGTATTCTATTTTAATTTATATAATTTTCCATAATCTACTTTAATTATATCCTATTGATATAATTAGTAAGTTATTATTAGTTATATGTATTATTTTTAATAATTATGGTACCGTAAATGTTTTTTTTACAATGCCGAATATACATACAAAAATAACTAAAGAGCTCGCTGCCTTAGAACAAGTCCTGGCCTATAGTTGGGCGGCAGCAGTACACATACATATGCTAATGCTCATATCAGCCGTGTTTAATAATGTGTATATAGTATTATTAATTAATGTAATAATTAATAATGCATAATAATAAGACAAATATGCATTGTAAATGTGTTGATTACTTAAATAAATAAATAATAATTACATTTATTTATTTACTTGTGCGGTTTTAACAATAAATAAGTTATCCGAAAAAAAACCTTTATTTAATCTTTTTATCGAGTAATTCGCATACAATATGAAGTTACAGTTAAATATTAGACTATTCTTGTTGCTATCCAGAATATCATTTCGCAACGGTGAAGCAGATGTTTCAACAAATACAGCGTTTTTTTTAGGGTGTAAATTCGATGGATCGCCGTGGTTTATCGTTTTAATATCGTAAAATCTCAATCCCTGGGTAGGTAGGTACAAGTAGGGTAGACCGAGGCTAAACGGATCACGGGGTTAAACGGATCATGCTAAAGTTTTTCGCTGCTACGATCGTATACGTTAGTTTTGGCGCTCTAGCAGAATTAATACTGAGAGCGCCATCTATCCGCGCTTGCATGAACAACTAAACCAAGCGGCTAGGTTCACCGCGGTCCTACTGGCAGGCATACGTCTGAACTCCGCTGCGCCGTATGAGTAATATTTCATCGACGATATAGTTTTACCATCGATGCCAGTGCACTTTTCTGTTCAAGGTAGGTATCTTCTTATGTGATAAAAATGTTTGATTTTGTTCGCGTAAATCGAATTACGTATTATAGAAACACCACAAGTCCAAGACTTATATGGTTTCAGAAATAAACGAATTTTCGATGTTTCTCTTAATTGAAATATGCATTTTGCATTCGTAGTTGAAGAAACAACAAATAAATTAAAAGTAAAAAAGCATTTTATAAAACAAGCTTTGATTTTCATCAGGGAGTTCCAGTGGTCATCTCCTGGCGCCATCTTTAGACCTGTTGGAGACTTCGCCCAACATACCCACAACAAAAGAAGTAATTTCTCTAGAATCGAAACCGCAAATACGCTCAAATATACACGAGTCAACTGCAATTGAATTCCAACTAAATTCGGCATTTATTGCACACCCAACCGATGACTAATGACATTTCTTCTGATCGATTCAATTTGACACATTTAGTCTCCCCCACTCAGTGAATATTGCATCTTACATATCATATAAAAAGCAGTATATTCGACCGATATTTTATCATCCTCTGGCGATCCTCGGCCACGCATAGTTCACGCGACTACACATCATCATCATCCTCTAGGCGGTCGTTACCCGCTCATCTACAAGTACGCGCTCTCTACAATTATCTTCTGGCGACAGTCAGCCACGCATAGAACACGCGATCATCATTAGCTTCAAATCTATCGCGACGCTTCACACTTCGGCTACACAACCACGACATCACCTCGAGCCCACACTACCTACACACCGGCGAAATATCAAACAAGGCGTTACAAACTGGCAACCGATCACATACCTTCTGAATAAATACTTCAACTTCAGCTTCAACGACTTTCAATACGGAGAACACTCATTGATGAGAACCGCCCTTCACTCACGAGAAATTGGAGTCTAGTGAAGGGTGGTCACCCTCACAGACCCTTGACATAATGTGTAATGGAAAGTACTCATGACAACAAAACCAACGATCCCAAACTCGACTATCTTAGCCCTTTCCATTAGGGAGTTTTCCTGGCAATCATCCGGATCTATCTTAACCCATATAGCCCTACCGTCCTTTTAAAAGGACGGAAGAAAGATTGCGATACGGATGAAGATTCAGGCGACGAGGATTTTGTCGTTCCAATCAATTTACCTGGTCCACACCTCGCAGCCGAAGCACAAAGGCAAATTAGAAGAGGACTGGGATAGTGAGGATGAGTTGCCGTTATCGATATTGGTGGAGCAAACGCCGACATTAGTAAAACACTTTCATTACAAAGAGGGTGATTTGGAGCAGTCCAATTTGTGTGAATATTGAGTACTGTGAATTTTGAAGCTACATAACTGCTAGAAACTTACAAAAAGGTAACGAAAAGGGGACCGGCGAAACCCCCCAAAAACTTGCGTTAGTTTTCTCATTACGTCAGATTAGACCACTTAGTTCTTACATTCAGAATCAGCGACGATATGCGGTATGTCACAAAAAATCTAATTTCATGTCAAAAATGTGTACATCCTAAGGACTGTTTTGTACATTACCATACCAACTACTAATTTGTGTATGTTCATGATAAGTGAAATAAAAGCTTTTTGAAACTTGTAAGTTACACAGCATTTAATGTAATAGTAGTAAGTATAAAAGCCTACCGCCCTTTTAAAATGACACCTAGTTTCGACCAATAAAACCACCTTAAGATTTTTAAAAATATTTTTGTATAATTTTGCATTAATAAAAATCTTTTTAGCATTAAAAAAAAAGAAAATGTAAGTTTTCGAAAAATCATAGTTTTAGGGCTATATGGGTTAAGACCCTCGTCATCATGTGTTATGGAAAGTACTCACGATAAGAAAACATACTAGCCCAAATTCGACTGCCCTACCAATTCTGACACATTCTGACCAAATTCGACTGCCTTACCAGAAGACCCATTCTGTTCAGGGTTGGTCACACTCACGGGTGAACACCCATCCGACGGCCTCCACGCATGAAGTGCGAGCCTGGGTAGGACTCTGGCCTTAGGGTTAGTTTCCTCTAGGAATCAACCTTCTGGCGCTCCTTCTGACGGTCTGGGCACCGTGCGGCATAAGCCAATCGATTGACTCTGACTAACAGTCGGGGGAGTCTGGAAGCAGTACTGTTTCCTATAGAGCGGGGGTGGTTGCGGACCTTACGGCGACTGCTCTCGAAACGGCCATCGGCTACCCGATCCTGGGTGAACAGCCGGGCAAAGGATGCCGTGGTCCGCGATAGATTCGGTAAACACCGTTTCACCGCTTCGTAAGGGAGAGGACCGCGCAAGCGACCTCGAACTCGTAACCAATCGAGAGACTGGAGTAATCTGGTCACAATTGGAAGTAAGGGCGTGAGTGTAAGCCCGCCGGGTAACACTCCTGGCTATCTCGCGGTGAAGGCGTTGGCCTCTTACGGGTTTGTGGCGGAGCTAGACGGTGGACTGTTTTGTCCAAGTCTTCTGCGCTCACTCCAGGGAGAACGACTAATCGTTTAAACTTTCTGAGGTGACGGGCTCGCCCGCTGTAGTCGACAACCCAAGGTTTCTAATGCCCTATATAATCAATGGTAGTTATAAGCTTTTACTCAAGTTTTGTGTTTATTTATGAAATATCTAGAAATAAATTATTAATATAGTAACAAACGAAGTTTAAAATCTTAAATATTAACATTTTTATATTATTTACATAAGGATGTCAATTTTTATTTGGTATACAGGTTTAAAAAAATAATATTTACGCACTTTAAAGTTTAGATAGACTAATAAATGACATTCTATCTCTCCGTATAATATTTAAAAAATGGCAGTAATATTTTTATAATGGCAGGTTAAATTTTGGGTTTTTATAATGAGCGCCACCTGCACGTCGCCAGAGCAGGAGGGTTGCCGAAATGTACTATAGAGTTAAGCGACAGCGCTGTACTAGGCTTTTTAGAGCCGATTTTGCTATTTTTTTTCATCTGTCTTACTAATTAAAAGCCAAATCCTTCCGCGCTGCAAATTCGAAGCGTCGGCTTTTTTTCTTAGCTAATTGGCACGAGGATTTCGGATTAAAATATGTATACACGGACGCGCTTGAAATGAGATTTGACCTAACCCCCCCTCCAATTCCTCACCTTACCCCCCTTCAACTACCACCCCTCCCGCCCACCCTTCTCCCTCCTCAGCCCACCATCTCCCCGAACGCCCCTCTCCTCCGTGCTCTCTTGGAGTAATCTACCCACAGACAGACAGATAGACAGACAGACAGACACACAGAAGTGCGTCCACAATACTTTCTTTACCAGGAAAGTAAAAAATCGGTGGGGTCACCCCAAGACGTTCCCGGCAAGGAGACCCCGCTCGCTCCCCTCGCACCCTCGCCCTCCCCTTGCCACCCCTTCCCCCGCGCGCCAATCCTCTTCCACCCCCCCACCCCGATAGTAAATGTGTTCGATTAAAATGTGAATGTGTTCACATTTTCACACTTAAACTTTGTTAACACTCAAACATTTTAATACTCAAAGTATGCCTTGTTCAGCGTTTGGATGAACAAGGCATACCAGATACGGTAATGAGCGACAATGAAACGGCTTTTACGTCTGGAGAATTTGAAGAGTTCCTGAAAGGTAATGGAATCAAATATATAAGGCACCTACTTACAGTCCATCGACAAATGAATAAGCAGAGAGAATGGTGCAATCGGTGGAGCAGACGTTGAAAAAGTCGTCAGATATGCCTTGGCAGATAAAGGCGCGGTCCCACGGTACGCTTTCTTACAAGCCAAACTACGCCACGCCAAGCCGACAGGCCGTATGAACCGTCGACCTTGCGCTGGTTGGTGGAAGATTGTCCGAACCATTTAGAGTCGGTAAGTTCAAAGTCATGGCGCGGCGCGGCGAAAGGACGCCCGTCCCAACGACGGCCTTGGGCACGTGCGTCGGCTTTCACTCATTCATCCCTCATTCATTCACCATTCATTTCATAGAGTGGACGAACGAAAGAATATTCGAGTTTAAAATTTGTACGAAAACGAAGCAGCACTTTGGAATAGCTCGTCGCCACAACATAGAAATAAGAACGATGTCCATGATGCTTGGTTACATGTAAAAACCAATTTAGAATGTGGAAATATACCATCTCTGATGTAATAAATAAAAATGAAAGCCTGATGTCTACATACCTACAGAAAATTAAATGCTAAAGTCAAGGATTCTATGAAAATGGGCAGTGGCGCCAATGACATTTATAAACCAGAATGGAAATTCTACGACATGGCAAGCATCGTTGGTTCTGCTTTCTTTTTGCCTGGTTTATCAAATTTTGACCACTGAATAAAACCACAGCGGCCGCACACGCAGCCATGCGCTCCGTATCACTCGACATGGAGGAATAGCAGCCGATATTCCGCACCAAGCCGACACACGCCGCGGCGCCGAGAGAACGCCCGGCACCGGCCGCGACAATCCTCGACATGCATGGCAACGTTTGGCGCGGCCTGTCAGCTAACGGGCCGTGGGACCGCGGCATTAGGTTACCGAGAATTTTGTATAGAGGTGTAGTCTTCACGACTACTACACCCAGTACAGTTAGTAACAAGAGTCCGGTACAGATGCTCAATGATAGATTTTTCAAAACAAAATTTTGCGCGTTAACAATACTTTATGCGATAATGATACGGAGATACGATATAGGTAATGATAATTGTCGGTAAGTTGTCCGGTAAAGTAAAAATATATTTAAAAAAAATTACGTGTGACACTCGGGGACTGCCGCGGTAAAGCTATTGCATAGCATTTTTTAACAACTTATGCAATTATAATTATTTATTTATTTTATTTATGCAGTATTTTTTTTCTTTGATATTAATTCAAGTTTTTGCTTTGATATCAATTCAAGTTACATTTTTTGGGCGTGGTGACCGATAAGAAAACATTTTTTTTTCTTTTATTGAATAAATGAGAAGTTAATATTGTTTAAAATATTTTTATTATCTAACAATACATGTAGGTTATTGAGGAATTGTTATCATTGATACTATAGGTTTATGGTAACTGAAATAAGAAATACAGAAACATACTGTATTAATTTAATTTATTTCTGATATCACATAACTGCGCTCTATCGGAAAACGTTGAAATTATTCCGAATCATTTGCGGCTGCGGAAGCAAATGTTGGGAATAATTTAAACGTCTTCCGATAGAGCGCCGCGCACGAATTTTATTCAATAAAGCAAAAAAAACGGATATTATTCTTTGACTATTGGAAAAAAATCGTAGATAAAAAGATAGATAATTAAATTATCTTTAAAATGGTGCAGGTTTTATAATAATACGCCAGATAGTATTTGCGTTGTAGTCGTGTTTGTGTTCGGTTAGACCTAATTTCACAAATTAATTACACTATGTAATATAAACAAAATGTAAAATATTCAATGCTAAGAATATTAGGAAAATGTTCTTGTTTAACATATATTTTTTTCGAATCGTAAGCAGTACTCGTTTAGACGTAATTATCAGTTTAAAATCATTAATTTTCGTTAAGAAATTTCTTCATTCGGTCGCCGCGCTGGCCTAGCCGCGATAAAAGCTATGCAATATAGCTTAAAAACTGGAAGATGATTCTTGGCGGAGCCAAGATTCACAATGATTTCATGCGATAATGATGATGATGACGACGAATTGATTGTGCTCACTATGCGTCGTTTGGCGTAGTAAAATGATTAATAGTGTGGATACTGGACAAGTCATAAGCAAACGAGGCCTCGCTCGACGCGATGCGATGGCGACGACATCTTCCGCGGTGCAATCACCAAACGAGGTGGCGAATGTCGACCACTTTCGCTGACAGCGACATTATTATGTTAAGTCGCCGGGCTCTCCATCGCGACGAAGCCATCGTTATTCAAAGACAATTAAATGGATGGTTCCAAGCAAGGAACCCAATAAATGACAACATAACAAGACAATAATATAAAAATATAAAAAACACGACCGCCGGTACAAAAAATGAACTTTTGTGTTTATAATGCACTTTTTTAGGCAATTGAGTTCTTCATTGAAATGGTGTTCGTTAAAACAACATTAAATTTACGTATGCTCCGTTACGACCCCATTGACGCGTGTTCATCTCGATCTCTCATTTAATTTTTCTCATCATCTCATTTCATTTTTGGCCTCAGAAAATATGACCATATCACGGAATATCGAAGAAGACTGCAGTGGCTTACCACCAGGGAGACGAGACAGGTTAGAACTCTCTGCCTCTTATATAGAATCCTCGCGAATGGCGCGCCGCTTTATCTTGCCGATAGGTTCACCGCGCTATCGGCGCACGGCCGTCCCCTGAGATCAGAGGGCAATAACCTGTTATCCATCCCTGGTCATAGCAGCATCTTTTTTTCGTACTCCTTCTCCGTGGAAGCTGCACGACTCTGGAATGCTTTACCGAATAATATTACAACAGCCCCCAGCATTTCCCCGTTCAAGGCCAGGCTCAAGGAGCATATAATCCTAAAACCGTAAACCAGCCAACCCTCCTCTTCCCCCCTCCCTTTCGCTTCCTTTTCCTCCTTCCATCCTCTCCTTCCTTTTCTCTGCGTCTTTATTTAATTTTAGTAATTTGTTTACCTTTTTTATATATATTTTTCTTTTTTGTTTTTTGTCTGTCTTTTTTTCTAATCACTTTAATTTTTAGTATTCTTTTGTATAGCCAACGTAGCAAATTATATTATAATTTCAAGCTATAGGTTAGCTGATAGACATTGCCGCAAGGCAATAAGCTCGCCTTTTTTATTTTGAAATAAAGAGTTTATTATTATTATTATTATTATCTCTGTGACCACATTCTGTGATAATCATGGTGTTCACAATCTACTCAATCAGGCCTTTCATTTGATAATGAACAAGATATATTTATCTTAATTTATTGCCATTTGGACAATTATTTATTTGATAGTTTAGGTACCCTATGCCTGGAAATACAGGTTCGGTAGCGTAGTGGTTAGGTCGCGTGATCTTAAATTGTAAGGTTCCGGGTTCGAATCCTGGCTGGGTTACTATTTTCCGTTGGGATAAAATTAACGGAATTGCATTTCAATTCTGTCGATCGAATGCAATAACAGGACACACACTTACACACAAGTTACACGCTCATATACATATAAACACCATATTAGGGTTGGTTGGAAGAGATTGTCGTATGACAATAAACCCGCCCATTCTGAAACATCGCAATAAAGAGTATGGACAAACAAACAAATACCTGGAATGACATACCCATGCTAACGATACCACACACTTCTAAATCGGCTCAAGCGCTTAGAAGTTATGGTGGAATAATGAAACGGAAAACACTACTTACATGAACCCTGAACACATTACACTCCTTTTTGTTAGGCAGTAGTGTAATAAAAGAACTGTTCTTCAGAAAAAAATGAGTTTCATCATTACATTACATTTACATTTATTTAAGTCCATAAAATTACATTTAATTACAAAAACATCCTCTTAGCCTAATATTTCATAATTAATTAAATAGTTTTCCAATTTACTTCCTAACTCGGAAAGAGATTCAGATATGATAATTTGTGGTTTACCACCTAACTAGGAATAACCTGTATCGAGGTGGTACCAGCAAAAATTGTATATTGCCTGCCGAAAGAGCATGACATATCCGCTCTTAGGTTTTTATTTTATTTTATTTATTTTTTAAACTTTATATTGCAATGGTATTTACATTTAATATGGTATTTACATTAAATTATTATTATATTTTTTTTATTTAGGTAACAACAGTTGTATATGACTGTTTTTACCAAAATAAAAAAAAATAAAAATAATTACAAGGATGGAGGTAGTTACTTTATTCAAAATTTTTTTTTTAAGAGACCAAATTAAAAGGTATTTTAGTTAAAATATTCATAAATAAATATTCTTACATACTAATATAATACATACATAGATACGATAATTGCATAAAATTCATGTAAAGACATGAATTTAAATTAAAAGTATATATATCATTAACACATCCTTGTTCCGAGTACTTAATTACGTAATTTTAAAGGTTTTCCAAAATGTCAGAATCGAATAAATTCGTAAGAACCCAAATACGATCACTAAACCATTGATAATATTATTTTAATATTAGGAGGGTAATAATGAAACATTTTATATAATTTATTTAGCTAAATTATTATTACAAAAGCTTCTATTCGTTACTACAGGTCGTTACTACAGGTTTTACAGGTTTTATACCTGGCGGCCAGGAAGAAGAAGCCAAACAAAACCAACACGTAACACGGCTATTTATATCTAAGACGCTGCTTTCTCCTTACATGGGAGCAATAGGTCATCGCATGTATCCTATGCCAATCAGGATGACATATCGATTTTAACATTACCACACACTTCTAAATCGGTTCAAGCGTTTGTTTCAAGCGCAAGGTGGAATAAAGAAAAGGAAAACATACATACATGAACCCTAAACACATTATACCACAGTTTTGTATGCAGTCGTGTAAAAATGGACTACTTAATATACAACGAACGGTGAAAAAAATATACAACGGTTTTAAAAATATACAACGAACGGTGAAATTCAAATAGAGGAAGTGGCCCGAACATAGAATACTAAATGACGAAATAAAAAAATCATGAAATAGTAAAACTATTAAATCAATTACTATTAATCAAGGCTCTTGCAAGAAAAGCGTTTATCTATCCATGCCATGATCGATGTAGTAGAATAAGTTGAAGTTGACTTAACATATATCGTGTTTATATGTGTGTGTATATGTGTATTCTAATGTATTTAGTATTTCTATTTACCATATAATATTGTAATTTTTATTTAATTTTTATTATTATTATATATTTTTAAATTATTATTATTATTATTGTGTTTGGTTGGTTCATCGACCCTCGTTTTTAAATGAAAAATGTAAATTGCTTGCCCTGGAATGGGTATATCCCAGTTGGGCAGCACTAGCCAGCGAATGAAAGAGGAACGTTTTTGCCATTTGTTTAATATTATACTTATTGTAAATGGTTAATTTGATAATTCCAATAAAATAAAAAAAAATATATAAAAATAAAATTTTATCATATTTGCAGCAATCAAGTATATAAAAGGAAATCGGTTGTGTCGCTTCAAGACTTTCCCGGCAAGTAGCCAGGGACTTTTTTATAGTATCTATTTGTGCACGTGACAGACAAATTGGTAAAATATCCAGCCTTTTCCAGCCCAATTTCACAAATCACCTTGTTAACACATACAGCTGTTTACAGCTCCATCATTCCGAATGAAGTATTCATTAGATATTCATTCTAAGTAAATTAGTATACGAAATTGAATATACACGAGTCGCTTGGGATAGTCATTTAGAAAATTATAATATAACAGTACGCGTTCCAACATTATTACTGAAATTGTATGCACGTATATACTATAATGATCACCTTTTGTGGTGTGTTTCCTAAAGCGGCTTTACTAATTGCAACATTCGGTAATAGTAATTGGTTAAATGGCAATTTCCTTATTGCGGCAGATAATTAGTTTAACTAACCATTACCTTTCTCAGCGGCCATTTATTTAATTGCTTTATTTGTGCTTAGCTGTGGTCTACCTATTAATTAGCATTACTTTTAATAACGATTATTTAAAAAAAACACCAGGTTCTTCTTTCTTTCACCATTGGTAAATGCAGTTTTGAATGTCTTTTAAAGAGGGTAACTACTATCACGACTTTAATAGTGCTTTCTACTTCGCTGGTCCAAGGGAAAGTTTTGTGAAAGCATTAAAAAAAAACGAGATGAAGATGGAAATACCCGAAAAGACGGAATACTGAGGTGAATAAGACCATTCCGGATTGTCTCTCTCTCTCTCTGGTGAGCGTGTGTGTGTGTGTGTGTGTGTGTGTGTTTGTGTGTATTCCTAAACGCTTCATCCGAATGAGCTGAAATTAAGCATGCAGACATCATTAGATCACGGTTAAGAGTTGAAATGGTTGCTTATTCAATATCGAAATTTTGAACTTAGAGATTTGAAATTCGGCACACAGATGCGTCGTAGGGCCCAAAGCAGATTGTCAATTTTATTATCTCTTCTCTTTTACATATCTCTTTTATCTTTATTTTATAATATCTCTTTCACAAGCGACACATTTTTTTAAAAATCCTGCCGCATTTAAGAAAATACTACATCATATTGGAAAATAGCCATTTTAATACCACGGAACTCTATATACTACAAATTTACCACATTTGCGATCATAATCACTTGTCACAATCAGTATCACAACCGATTTTGTTGGTGGCAAAAAAAAGGTGGAATTTATTTAAGCGCCGTACGAGACTAAGAAATCGAAAAACTAAACATTTTAGTGAGGCGGTCATATACCAGCGCTTAAAGTATGCCATATCTGGCATACGTTGATGTTATACGTTATGATACGTTACCTTATGATACGTCAGGTATACGTTATGATACGTTACGATACAGATGTTGTCCCATCTAACAGAATCTGCAACTAATGTTGACATCCACTTTCACCATACCCGCGGTAGCTCCCCTTTATGCGTGCTCCGAAAAAGACTGGCATAGTAAAGACACAGTATATCAGAGAGTAGCTTCTCTTAGAACAACATTGAAATCGAAGCAAGTGACGTCAGGAATCTTAAGGGCTGGGGTGACCTAACCGATTTGATTAGATACTGCACCGTTTCACCGTTACGTAAGGGAGAGGACTGCGCAAGCGACCTCGAACTCATAACCAGTCGAGGGACCGGAGTAATTTGATCGCAACTGTAAGTAAGAGCGTGAGTGTAAGCCCGCTCTGGGTAACATACCTGGCTATCTCGCGAATAAGGCGTTGGCCTGTTACGGGCATGTGGCGGAGTTTGACGGTGGACTGATTTTGTACAAAGTCTTCAACGCTTTATTCACGGTAGATAAAACGACCAAATTTCGCTACAACTTCCTGAGGTGACGGGTTCGCCCATTGTAGTTAGATTTTAGATTTTTTATCAGTATTTCAGTTATTGATTTTGTGACCTAATTCTAAAAATTTAAGTATTTTAAATTATTTTATGCAGTTATTATTCTAAACTATGTATTTAGATTTTCTATCTATCTTTAACATAGATGAGGTACTCAAATTAGTGTAATGCAAAAGCCTGTATTAGTTACCTGTTACTTACATATTACTAACCTATATTACTTGTATATTACTAACCTATATTTTATTCCTCTGCTGTAAAACTCTCGTGGTCAGGAACCAAAGAACGCTTTGAAGGCGCTTTTCACCGACTCTTCAAAGTTGTTTTTCTCCCTTGTAAAAGAGTTTAATTTTTTTCCCTTGAAAAAAAAAATACGTGTGGCACTCGGGGACTGCCGCGGTAAAGCTATTGCATAGCATTTTTAACAACTTGAATATTATAATTATTTATTTATTTTAATTTTTCTGATATCCGATAACTGCGTTCTATCGGAATAATTTAAACGTCTTCCGATAGAGCACCGCGCACGATTTTTTTATTCAATAAAGCAAAAAAAACGGATTTTTCGAAAAAAATATAGATAATTAGAACATAAAAAGATAGATAATTAGATACGATAATTAGATAATTAGAACGTACATAAAAAGATAGATAATTAAATTATCTTTAAAATGGCGCAGGTTTCATAATAATACGCCAGATAGTATTTGCGTAGTAGTCGTTTTTGTGTTCGGTTAGACCTAACTTCACAAATTAATTACACTATGTAATATGAACAAAATCTAAAATATTCAAAGCTAAGAATATTAAGAAAATGTTTTTGTTTAACATATATTTTTTTCGAATCGTAAGCAGTACTCGTTTAGACGTAATTATCAGTTTAAAATCATTAATTTTCATTAAGAAATTTCTTCATTCGGTCGCCGCGCTGGCCTAGGCCCGCGATAAAAGCTATGCAATAGCTTAAAATGAAACTCTATCGGAGAAAGATCCGGCAAGTACGGTGGGTGACCAAGAGTCTCCAGCCGCAACTTCTGCATCTTTTGCGACTGTTTGCAGTGAAATCTGGGGCTATACGTTGTCAAGCAGAAGCATTTGCGATGAGCGATTGACCAGGTTCGGGTATTTAACCACGAGCTCTCCATCAATGTTTTAAGTTTTAAACAGTACACATTTACGGTAACTGTATAGCCAGACTGCAATAAGCTGTAATAGAAAAGACCGGCACAGGATCTCATATTTGAAAATAATGCAAATTTTCAACTTTATTTATTTAATTAATTTAACACTTCATAAGTATTACTAATAGTCCATGCATAAGTATCACTAATAATCATATCAATTAAAATATATATATAATTAAAATTAAAATTAAAATTGAACACGGCCGATATGAGCATTAGCATTTATGTACTGCGGCTGCCCAACTAAGTGCTAGGACTTGTTCCAGGGCAGCTAGCTCTCTAGTTTTTAGATCACATATATTCGGCAATTTTAATTAAAAAAAAAAGGAAAAGAAATATATATATATATATATATATATATATATATATATATATATATATATATATATATATATATATATATATATATATATATATATATATATATATATATATATATATATATATATATATATATATATATATATATATATATATTCCCGTCACCATTACAAATTATAACTAATAATCACTAACTAATGATCTTAAGAGGAAATAAAACACAGAAAATAAATAATCGTGTTAATAAAATAAAAATAAAATAAAATGTCAAATAATATCAAACAATAGTCACCAAAATTAATGAATAAGTAATAGTAATAATAATAAAAAAAAAATACGTGTGGCACTCGGGGACTGCCGCAGTAAAGCTATTACATAGCATTTTTAACAACTTATGCAATTATAATTATTTATTTATTTTATTTTTTCTGATATCAGATAACTGCGCTCTATCGGAAAACGTTGAAATTATTCCGAATCATTTGCGGCTTATAGCAAATGATTCGGAATAATTTAAACGTCTTCCCATAGAGCGCCGCGCACGATTTTTTTTTTCGATAAAGCATAAAAACCGGATCATTCGGAAAAAATCGTAGATAAAAAGATAGATAATTAAATTATCTTTAAAATGGTGCAGGTTTCATAATAATACGCCAGATAGTATTTGCGTAGTAGTCGTTTTTGTGTTCAGTTAGACCTAATTTCACAAATTAATTACACTATGTAATATAAACACAATCTAAAATATTCAAAGCTAAGAATATTAGGAAAATGTTCTTGTTTAACATATATTTTTTTCGAATCGTAAGCAGTACTCGTTTGGACGTAATTATCAGTTTAAAATCATTAATTTTCGTTAAGAAATTTCTTCTTTCGGTCGCTGCGCTGGCCTAGGCCCGCGATAAAAGCTATGCAATAGCTTAAAAAGTCTACGAAAATAATAATAATAATATGAATTGTCAGTGATAAGATTTAATGATGGGCACTGTCTCGGTATATTAATTTGTGGATATTTGGCCGGGTGTCATGTTTTAGCCAGGAATCAATTTTGGCTTTAAAAGAAGAAGAAGACTTAGGCACATACATTTTTAAATATTCATCTAGCATATTAAAGATCCTGGGGGCTATGTACACAAAATGCCTCTGCCCAAAAGTAGTCTGTATTCGAGGGACGTCGAAATGTATAGTTCGAGATTGCCGCGTGCAGATTGTTTGCTGAGTTCTTATTGCGGTCTCTAAATTAGTTTGATACTCACAGAGCGCCGCTTTCACGTATAGTTGTGGTACATCTAGCACGTTATATTCTCTGTAGAGATCATCTGAAGAGTATCTCCAAGGCTTTCTCTTTATAATTTTTAGTATTAGATTTTGAGCTCTAATCAGAACTTTACAATGGTTGCACAATCGAAAATATTTTAGCAAAAACAAACGACGGATAGACTGATTCTTAAAAAAGAATAAAGTGGCCTTGAATTAAAATTTATTTAAAATTGAAATTCCAACTCAAACCCAAGTTATTCAAACATCCAAGTTATCCAAAAGTTGAAATTGGCCAGTGTGAAGAAACAGCAATTATATAGGTAAGGACCCAATCTAATCTTTTTTTCGACATTGCTACTTTATTAATCACGAAGCCACAGTTTACTCAATTTTTCAGAATTAAACAATGCAATATTGTCCGCTAAACATTAACCTCACTGGGCCCATAAATCGCCCCATTCTGTAAATTATCGCGGAACTGGGGTTCGAAGGTAAATAGCCCTCGGCCCTGCGTTTTCGAGAGCAAACGTTTTCGCTTGCATAATTATTGTTACCCAACTCGCCTCATTCGCAGACGATCCTAATCTCATCGAGGGAACCACTTTTACTTTCGTTCTCTCTCCGCAACAAACCGAGCATCGAGAGCCAGTAGCCAAACGATTAAGAAGAGCGTAGACTGGCCCCCTCTTACACTAGGAATCCCGGAGCATCGTGCATTGTGCCAATTTCGTCAGTATCATCATTGGTTATATAGGTTATTAGATTGCTTAATGCCATAGTACGTTTTGGCAACTCTTCTGCGCCAGCGAAATGCAGGTGGCGCTGATAGCACTGTCTGGCGAAACCTATAGAAATTCATTTCTCCAACTATAATAACATTGATAAGGAACGTTTCTTCTAATAAAGGACTGAATAATTATAAAAACCCATTATTAGTTAATGATCTAACACATTTTATGTAGGCTGTAAAAATAATAAAAAAAAGATTAGAATCTATTAGTCTGTGCCATATATTAGTCTATCTTTTAGTCTAATTGTATTATCTATTAGTCTATGCCAGTGGTTTCCAATTAGTTTTTCCTGCGTACCACTTCAAGAAAAAACTCAAACTCGGGTACCCCTTTTTTATTTTTTATTATGAATCTTTTACGCATCAACGGGCCACACTCGCACATGAGGTGCTGGGGAGTTTCCTCTGCCCCTTGGCAGAACCTGCACATTTATGTGTCTCGGAGCTTGAGGTTGAATACGTGTTTGTTCAGGCCACAATGCCCCGTGAGCGCCCTCACCGGTATGCGTAGATTGTTCCTATTTAGCGATAAGGCCTCACGGGCCGTTTTACGGTCATAAGCCTTAATTAGCGCTTTGGAATGATTCAACCCTGGCGTGTTTGTTCCAGTGGTTGACGGATTGTTCTAAACATATTTGTTTGAGCATTAGGTTTGCAAGGCTTTTTGATACGCCACAGCAAGGTTCAGGGCCGTATAACATTCCCTTTGCTCCCCTTATTGCATAAAGACCTAAACATCGCGTACCCCCCTCCCCTATCGCGTACATAAATAAAAAATTAAATCAGTATTTTTAAAACATTTAGTACCATCAAAATGTTTAATGTGACAAATGTGTACATTTTTCTTTGCACAACTCTGATACAACTTAGTCAAGTGATTGCGCGTACCCTTGATGCAAATTCGTGAACCCCTGGGGGTACGTGTACCACTAATTGGGAAACACTGGTCTATGCCATCTATTAGTCTATTTGAACATTAAAATGCCTAATTATGACGTATTGAATCCTATACACCAAATTAAAATCGGCAACTTTATGTAAATAATATGAAAATAATAAGAGTTATGATTTCAAAATTCGTTAGGTATTATATTATTATTATTATTTTTTATATTATATAATTAGGGTACTGCATGGGCGTGATTAAAAAGCGATCTACATATTGCGTTTGGTAGTAAAATCCAAGCTGCCAAGACGTAGTACGGCATTGAGTAATCAAATACCCTATATAATCAGTGGTGATACCTAATATGCACGGGAATGTGGTGTTTTCATTACTTTTGACAGTGATATTCGCTTATTTGGCTGAGTGTCTAAATCGCTTATTTGGCAGTATCAGATAGCTAATCTGTTATATATTTTTGACATGACTAAGAGCGGTACATTCACTAATTGGTTACAATAAAACGTATTAAAATAAAAATCCATTTGCAGTATAATACTGTAAATTTACAGTTCAAATAATTGCACGAGCGAGCATATCGTCCTTTCTTTTATCGTTGACATCAGAGCAGCATACCACCTCTACGTCAATTCATGCATATGATTTATGACCTTTACGCTTTTGTTTCTTCTATAGGTTCTTCCGCAACTATGTACTCCGATTCCATTGTGTTTTGCGGCAAAATCGGGGTTTTTTTTCTATAGCGGCCACTCTTTAACTTTTCATTCTTATGTAAATTGTATGGAAAAGGGATTTTCTTCGGAGTAAGTGCCTTGAAAGACTTATGCACGCGACACTGAAAATACATACGGAATACTTTGACATTTGAAGGGTCACGGGAAATAATGATTAACATCAAGTTTTTTTAATTTGATATTTACATATTTATCATTTATTAAATTGAAGATTTTACAAGGGTTTGAGTGAGAATATATTACATTTTGTCTGTGAATTAAAAATATTAGAATTTCTAAAAAAACAATATACTCTACTTAAATTACACCTAAGTGAAAAAGAGAAAACTATAATATAATAGAGTTTCATATATATATATATATATATATATATATATATATATATATATATATATATATATATATATATATATATATATATATATATATATATATATATATATATATATATATATATATATATATATATATATATATATATATATATATATATATATATATATATATATATATATATATATATATATATATATATATATATATATATATATATATATATATATATATATATATATATATATATGTATATATATATTGTATTTTACCTAAATTATAAGTCAGAAAAAAACGAAAACGTGGAAAAGTCATTTGTAATAATAAAGGCTATCAGAACTATAATAAAAAAAAAGTAGTAGACAATTTTTATAAAACGTTCCCTGGAAAATCGTTGAAATAATTCAAATATTGCTAATGTTAAGGCAAAAATACCTCACTAATTTGTTTGAACCAATAAATTTGTTTGTAATCCTCTATTAGAGTATCCAAAGTTTTGGCAAAGAATTGAAAAAAAATTGTTCGGCATTGAACCTCATCCCAAATCATAAATTTAAAATTCTCCCAGTGGTAAGCAAGAACGGCAGCTTGTAAATGATCCAATAAGAGTCCGCAAACACTGTTATAAAAGATAAAAGGGATAAGGGAAGGAGTGAAAGCTGGAGCAGATGTGAACGAGAGAGAGATGGCAAGAGGAGCTCAAAGCGGGCGCAAGGTATTTAAACAAACGGGGGTGTGATTCAGAATCTGTGCGAGTTCACCGTATAGTACGGGTAGTGGTAGTGTTCTACTCTTTCCTCTGCTCGAATTTTGCTCGCGAACTATTTGTTTTATCCTTCCGGTAGACGTAGCAGTAAAGTGAGCTATAGTCGAGCTGCTATGAAGTCACGCGCAAGCAGCTTTCATTGATTCAACAAAAGATTGCGCTCCTCGGCGATGGTTGTTTTACAGGCCGAGATCCAAATCGGTAGTTATATATTGTCTTTTAGGTAACGTGTAATATATTTAAGTACTAGATACATACAATCACCATAACTTAGTATCTCCTCACCATAACTTTGTCACCCTCTCTCTTATCATAATGGGCCCGATTGCGTTTCTTTGTGTACTAAAACTAATATTAGTCCAAGCGAACGAGACAGCAATACGTTAGATCGGAATATGAACCGAACGATCTTCGATAAATACTACCTGCCGAACTTTTACTCGTCCGAATAAATTCGAGAATATTTCGTGTGGTGTAAGATTTGACCTTGGCTGGCAGTTTTAATGCGAAAAAGAGACAACCGGTCTTCTCACACTCCGCTCTAGCGTATTGCCATGTCTCGTTCACACGGACTAATTTTCGATTTTAGTTCACAAAGAAACGCAATCGAGCCCAATATCCTACCTAGTTCGGATTAAAGTGGTTAACCTATCCTTTCTCTTTGGTTATTTATATATTAATAACAAATATTCACGTTTCATTCGCCCTTTGCTTATAAGGATTTTTTTAAACTGTTTATTTATTTTTAACCTTTTAAGGACCATGGGACATATGTGCCCATAACTTGAAAAATCCTTTTATATCTTAATATTAGCAAAAACCATTAAAGTATTTTTCAAAAATATACCGTATTTATTTTTTGTGGAAAATATCGCAAATGACCAACGAACCCCGGGTTTTTAATTAATTAAATAAAATATTTTTTAAATTATTATAAATATAAAAAAAATATAAAAATATCTTAGGTAGTCTAAGTTCATAATATTATAGAATTTTATCGGTAGATAAAAGAAGTTAATCCTACTAATATTATAAACGCGAAAGTTTGTAAGAATGTATGGATGTTTGTTACTCTTTCATGCAAAAACTACTAAATGGATTTTGATGAAACTTTACAATAATATAGCTTACACCTCAGAATAACACATAGGCTATAATTTATAAAGATATAGTGTGAATTATCTAAAATATAATGATAACTGTCAAGTAAGTAGGAAAAAAATCTAAGAAATTGATATTCGAAATTTAAATTCTAAGCGTCAACATATTATAGAAAATTTTCTCCTACTATCCTACTAATATTATAAACGCAAAAGTTTGTAAGAATGTATGGATGTTTGTTACTCTTTCACGCAAAAACTACTGAATGGATTTTGATGAAACTTTACAATAATTTAGATTACACATCAGAAAAAACACAAAGGCTATAATTTATAAAGATATAGTGTAAATTATCTAAAATATAACGATAACTGTCAAGTAAGTAGGAAAAAATCTAAGAAATTAATATTCGAAATTTAAATTCTAAGCGTCAACATATATGTTAAAATTTTTCTCAACAATAAATAATAATTAAATAATAAATTTAGAAAATAGAGTCCAATTCGGTGGTTAAGTAACCCGACCATGTTGCCACAAGCCTAGGAAATGGAAATATTTTCCTGAAAGTGTGGAGCTCGCCAAGACGTGTGGCCGACGTGGCGGGTATCGGGCTAAATACCTCCAATCATGATGATGAACACTACAACCTTACCACGGCCCCCAGTCCCCAGCAGCCCCACTAGCCCGAGCCACGGCAGCGGTTACCGTAACGGCGGGGCAGGGGGTGCTAAGAATCTCTGGGTACGATCAGGCTGCCAAACCAAACTAACCGATCCGGATGGAGAGTGATTGGAGAGGCGTATGCCTAACGGTGGGCGAATGCGCGCTGATGATGATGAAGAAGAAAAAGTAGGAAAAATATCTGCCATCTGCGAGCTATTCTGGCGTGCGCCGCAAAAACCATTGGAGTTACACGTATATAATATACAATGGAAATGTTTATCTTAAATAGCCCTACAAAATAGCCAGCGACAGCATATATCTATATTTTATGTGTAAGCCATTATCGCCAAAATAGTGAACCATAAATACAATAAAAAATTTGTTAGTAATAAATTATTATATCAAAATAAATACTTTTATCACATCTGGTATCTAAAGTAGATAAATTTTGTCTTTTACAGTACATCATTTGGACAAATTTGGACAAGTATTTGAATAGTTATGACGATAACCAACCGAGTGCGCGATATTACCTGGTGATTTTTTAATATATTTTTTTAATATTAAAAAAATAATTTAAATCGTTAGGTCATGTTTATTGGTCATATTATAATTATCAACAATTATGAATTCTTATCAAAATAAGTTCTTTATCTCAAGTGTTTAAAACAAAAGACTTTTACCTTTTACTGAATAAATAGTTAAAGAGATAATACGACATAGGTATGGAACCGCGACCGTGTCGTAATCTATACTTCTATACTAATATTATAAAGAGGTAAAGTTTGTGACGTTGTAGGAAGTAATCTCTGGATCTACTGAACCGATTTTGAAAATTCTTTTACGAATAGAAAGCCACGTTATTTGTGAGTGTCATATGGCTATATATTAATCCGAAAAATGAAAAGACTTTTTCGTGGTCGTTGGATTTACAAAGTAATTCGGAGAAAAACAGTCGAATGAAAACGTTTCTTACGAACGCTACTTTAACAATGAGAGATATATGATTGAGTTCTAGAGAAAAGTCTAAATTTTGTATTTAAGTCACAAAAAGTAGTTTTTTATATTTAAAAAATAATTTAAATCGTTAGGTCATGTTTATTGGTCATATTATCAACAATTATGAATTCATATCAAAATAAGTAAGTTTATCGTCTCAAGTGACAAAAGACTTTTCCCTTTTACTGCATATAATTTCCATTTTACTGCATGAATGGTTAAAGAGATAAGGCACTCACAAATAAGACACTCACAAGAAGACACTCACAAATAACGGTAATATATTCAAATTGGCATGCAAATACATACATACATATGCAGTAAAAATATAACCCTTCTTTTGACAGTCAGGAAATAAATCATAGCACTCAATACTAACCGAACCACACTCATAATTTCATCACAAGTAAAAATTTTTACCGCCCAACGAAGTGGGCACGGGTCAGCTAGTAATATATAATATCGATAACATTAATACACGATAACACACAATAATAACTTTTTGTTTCTACCCCCAATAACCAAAAAAAATATTTCTAGATAACAACAAAAAAATAAATACATGAAGTAAAGATATTGAATAGTCTTTTGTTAGATAATTGTAGTTGAATTATCCAGATATGATATCTCCAATTTACCTTACTTGAAAATTCTCAATGTTGTGCTTAATTAGATTCTAGATGTACGATTTCATTTCATGCTTTATGGGTAACTGATATACTTAGTCCACATATAGTTAGGCTATACTCGACTTGCGTATTGGTTTGAGAAGCTAGGGACGGTTTGATAAGACTTAAGTATTGGCTTGGTTATGATAAGAAGAATAAAACCATAATAGTATTCAGTATTCAGTATTCAATTTATTCATTCAGAATATACAATAAAAGAATGAATTATGAATTAAAGCTAATTATAGCATATTAGAATTCGTCAGTTGCTACTAATATATTAATATATGTTGATATAAAACTATTAAAGCATAAATATTAATTCGACAATAGCGTTGACAAAAGTCGGCTTTACAAGGCAAACAAATAAAATTAAAAAAATAGAACTGAATTCTTGTACATGAGTATACATATAAAATAGATAATTATTATAGGAATATTAATAGGCACTTTATACAAAAAATAATCACACAATAGAGAGTATCAAAACAAAATTGGAAAAAAACAACGTATGTATATGATCAGGTATGTTACGTTACATATTGTAATCTACATATTAAATATTAAATTCATAATATTATTATTAAAAAATAAGAACTAATATGAGGTACCTGAAAGTTACATATTAATGTTATTCCCATTTGAAAGAATTGGCATGCTCAAAAAAATCACCAGCTTATAGAAAGCATGTGTGGATTGCAGCTTTTGTTTAATAAAACTTTTAATCGACTTTGTTTCCATCTTTCTTGTGTAGAGTGGTAGCTGGTTAAAGAGCTTATAGCTCAAATATCTAAAGGACTTTTGTGTCTGCATAAGGCGTACTTTAGGCAGGATTACATCATCACGTCTGCGTGTATTGTCGGAGTGCATATTCCCGTCTACCCCTTGTTTTTTAATATTTGATTTAGCATATAGTAGACATTTTAAATTATATTCAAACGTAAAAGTCAGTATTTTGTACTTAAGAATGTATGGTTCGCAGTGCGTGTCACGGGATACTCCTGCAATAATTATGTGAGCATGTTTTAATTAAGAGAACTATAAAAGTATATTAAGGCTTAATAATATTATATAAGAGTAATAAATTCAATGGGAATTTTCTGAATTTCCAACTAGTGACAATTAAGGTAATCGATAATTATTGGTACAAGTTACTGTATAAGAGATCGAAATTTTCGGCAGTTCTATTCAATATGGGCTCGCATCCACATTGTGAATAGTCCACATTGCGAATAGTCCTCTCGGTAGGACGATTATGGCGACCGTAAAATGGGCGAAGCGCGCGGTACGTTGCCCGAACAGAACACCCATTTCGATAAAACAATTTTATTATTTGCACGTGTTGTTGAATGCTATATCCATCCATGGTGATTTGGCAAAACAGACTTAATAAATGACAACTAATTTGACAGATGTAGCTTCAACAAGTTGGCCGCTTTCAACTGTCAAAGTTCGGAAGTCCCTCTTGGAAGACCCTTTACAACCTCAAGCTGCGGGACACGAAAATGTGCAGGTTCTGCCAAGGGGCAGAGAAAACTCCCCTGCCCCTGCAAAATAGTTCATGCGAACGAGACAGAGCAGTGCGTTAGAGCGGAATGTAAAATGATCGATCGAATAACCCCCCCCCCCACACAAAAACTACCTGCCGAACTTAAAACCATCTCAATTAGTTTGATAACATTCCATCCGCTGTTAGATTACGCCGCTTTATGTTCGATCGGTAGATTCATGCTGGAAAAGTAACAACTGCTCATTTTATAATTCGCTCTGTATATATTCCGCTATATATTCTGCATGTTATAGTCCGTATTCCCCTATATCGCTGGCATGAACTAATTCCGATTTTAGTTCACGAAGAGACGCAATCGGGCCCATCAAATGTTTTATAAGGCTGTTTGAATAAGATGTTATTATTAAAGAAGTTGTTAAAAAGATGTTCCGACCTAGTGACCTGCTGATATTTTATAATGGTAGACTTAATGAGATTAATAGGAGGATTACGATTCGACAACTGCCGCATTGATTAATATATCGATTAATCAGAACGATGACTTAATAATGACTACACGAATAGGAATGGATATATTATAGAACGGATCACGCAAGTAACCTGTTACTAATAATTTGTTTAAAAAAATATAATAATTCAACGGCACACAGCGAAAATAAAAAAACCAAGGCAACTTGCCCTGTGATATAGTAGTTAGGTAAGCCTTGATACACACAGTTTTGTTAGAAAATTTACTGTGACCAGTCAGTTTTCAAGGTTCAAAATACTTGCTACGACCTCAGTCTATTCGAATGCGTAACCGTCAAGTCAGGTTTATTTGTGTTGACAATTAAAAATACTACAGGTTTGAAGACTTTTTGTCAGGTTCTTTGTAAGCTATATTCGGCTCTGACTTAAAACCAACCTTTTGCTTTATTGCCTTAATTCTTTTTATTTTGTTTTAAAAAAATGCTTATTATAAAATAAGCCAGTTTGAAGGATTTCCTATACTTGCCATAGTAAAACTGATATTACATGATTTACCTTAAAAGGTATAATGGTTTAATTCATTTGCACAGCTTCACATTTTTTATAAATTTTTAATACATTAATGCATGTATAATTTATAATTTAAATGTATACATTTTTAAAGACAAAGGTTTTAATAAATGTATAAAATCTTATAACAATAACTTGAGCTGGTAAAATGCCATAGCAGGTATAAATAAAAACAGTAGAAATAGTTTGTTTATTTATTTCTACTCTTTATTGTAAAATGTCACGATGGGCGGTTTTATCATCATCTAACAACCCACCAAAGAGACAAAATTTAAAAAGAAATATTCAGTCATAGAATAGTTAAAGAAAACTATTACGTATATAAAATTACAACAATAGGAAGTAAATATATTAAAAAAGAATAAAAATACCGAAAGACATTTTATTTGACACTAAACACACTATATTTATGTTAATTTATTGACATTTGGACATTTAGAAAACTACTTACTCCACATTTGGACAGTTAGGGTACCGTATAATAATCAGGATGACATAATGGTTTTAACAATATCACACAGTTCTAAATCGGTCCAAGCGTTTAGAAGCTATGGTGGAATAAAGAAGCGGAAAATATACATAGATGAACACTGAAAATATTATACTCCTTATTTGTTGGGCAGCCGCGTAAAAAATTGAAAACAAATAGTCAGTCGTAGAATACAATTTTAAATGTTCTATCTATGATAATCAAAATGATTGAATTTTATAATAAAATATATAGTCTATAGTTCAAGAAACACATGTTGTAATAAAAATAGTCATAAGGAATTAGCAAATTCAATTGTGCCCAAGTCCTTAGTAGAATAAATTAGGATCTGAATTAGAATATCCTGGAAATTGAACATCTCCAAGACTTTGGCGCACAATGGAATCTTATTGTAAAACAGGTTCGACTGATACAGGAAACTATTTCTAGGATTCGATGCAGGAGCGGTCTGTACCGATATTCACTACTCTCGCAACAAAAATTGATAGGTGATAATACTTAACACTGGTATGGTCAAAATTAGGTGAAAGGACAATGGACAAAAATGAATGGGTGCTGGTCCCACCTCTCCAATAACAATACTCTATTTACCATTAGGAAGATATATATATCTAAAATTATTATGACTGCTACAACTTACCTCAATTATGAGCCGTTTCGGAATTTTGAAGTTCGGAATTTTCCTAAATATAGCTAACTACACGAAAACCCCATTGCCAATTGTTTAAATGTATAATTTGCAGTGAAGATCCATAAAACATAGTATATTATAAATAGGATAGATATATTATAAATAGTCAAACAACCGCGATTGTCTTCGATTTCATATAGTATATTATGATGTGCAATGGGCACACCATTTTGAACAGCTGACCTTAGCATATTGCATATGTCAGGATACAGAGCGGAAATGAAATGAAATCATAAGGCACATTACAGAGTTCAAGAAATATATTCCAGTATTTTCCCTCCATATACTGCTGACAAACCCAAGCATTCTTAAAAAGATATATTTGGTGCTCACGGAGCGTATGTAGTTCATCGTTCCGGGTATTCTGCGACGGTTTTCGTTTAAATAGTTATTAAAAATACAATGCCTGGATGTGTTAGGTGCCCTAGGGGATATAGGTAATTAGCCGAATTTATTAGGATACTAGCTGACCCGTGACCACTTCGTTGGGCGGTAAAACTTTTTACTTGTGATGAAATTATGTGGTTCGGTTAGTAGGTACTTAGTGCTATGATTTATTTCCCGACTGCCAAAAGAAGGGATATATTTTTACTGCATATGTACCTATGTATGTATTTGCATGCCAATTTGACTATATTACCGTTATTTGTGAGTGTCTTCTTGTGAGTGTCTTATTTGTGAGTGTTTTATCTCTTTAACCATTTATGCAGTAATTATATGCAGTATGCAGGAAGTTATATGCAGTAAAAGGGAAAAGTTTTTTGTTTTAAACACTTGAGACGATACATTTACTTATTTTTATATGAATTCATAATTGTTGATAAAATGACCAATAAACATGACCTAACGATTTAAATTATTTTTTTAATATAAAAAACTACTTTTTGTGACATAACTATAAAATTTAGACATATCCTGTCGCTGACTTTTTTGTAGGCATTACCAAGCTCTACAACTTTTCTCTAGAACTCAATCATATATCTCTCATCGGTAAAGCAGCGTCCGTAAGAAACGTTTTCATTCGACCGTTTTTTCTCCGACTTACTTTGCAAATCCAACTACCACGAAAAAGTCTTTTCATTTTTCGGATTAATATAGTCTATGACACTCACAAATAACGTGGCTTTCTATTGGTAAAAGAATTTTCAAAATCGGTTCAGTAGATTCAGAAATTACTTCCTACAACCTCACAAACTTTACCTCTTTATAATATTATATATAGATAACTCAGAAACGGCTCATAATTGAGATCAGTCGTTATAGTAATAAATGTTCTACATGATGAGATGATGAGATGATATATAATAAATATGATGAGATGCTACAATACAGCTATTGTAGCATCAGAAAAGTGGGCCCAAGATGTCCATTCCCTTTTCGATATAATGAATGATAAGTTTAGCTGGCATCCCTTTGCCTCTGAAATACCACTACCCTTAAGCTTATCAGCAAAAACCAGGAGTATGTTGTAATTGGAAAACTTCTCCTTGTGCAAACAAACAGAGACATCTCTTCGACGTTCTCACGCTTGATAAAGTTTCCTCCGAGAATATTTGTGGCGAGATTCGCCTTGTAATGAACGGTAAGTTTCTCGTTAATTATTTGCGGTGCAAGTTGGCAGCACTAAAAGAGGCCGTTTGACAGGATGTCGAGCGAGCGGGAAGCCACCGCTGCCAACCGACCGACCGACCGACCGACTGTTATGCGGAATGAAAGTTGCCCAACTGGACCTCTTCAGTGTAGCAGACACTCACAGAGATCTGTTTAACTTTCTTGTTATGTGATACTGGAGAAGTGGAGATAGAGAAATTTTACATTACAGATATTTAACTAGAGTAGATAGTAGTAACTACGCTTTTATACATTTATGCTACGATTAATGTAGCAAATATAATATTAATAATATGTATTGATATATTTAAATAACATGTATGTTTGACTACTTTATATAACGTTATAAAATGGATAAAAACGAATTTACCGCTTGAATTGTGTAGCACCCGACGTTTCGGCACTGTTGCAACCGCCGTTGCGAATTTTGAAAATCCACCATGGGAAAGTAAGATTGTGTTTTGAATAGCATAATGGGATTTTGAAACTGCACCCAGTGGTTAGTTCCGCTATACTATATGTGTTCGCAAGTCGTCGATTTTTTCGCGAAAGCTTTAGGGAGCTGAAGACTGAAAAAGGTTGGGAAGTAATGGGTTAATCCAGGACTTCCCAACCGGTGGGGCGTGCCCCCCCGGGGGGGGGGGGGCGTAGAGAGAACTTAGGGGGGACATGAAGTGTTTGGATATTTTAATCTAATTACTTATCATTGTTTATTATTTAAAAAACACACAGATTTAGTCGCGCCATCTAGTTCCAATGGTCAATGTTCTGCAATTACCAAAAGATGTTCTGCAATTACCAATTACCGGCAATGAAAGATGACTTTCACCTCTTGACTTTGGAGAAATTTTGGATAAAACGCTTTCTCCTTAATCCAAAAGTTGCCACTCTTGCCTTGCGAATACTTCTGCCATTTTCTTCGACTTACTTATGTGAAACCGGATTTTCAGCATTAGTGTAAATTAAGACTAAGCAGCGAAATCGTCTTGCAGTCGATAATGATTTGATGATAGCTTTGTCAAAAATAGAACCTGATATCGACCAACTGGTTCAAAAAATGCAGGCGCAAACATCCCATTCATAAATAATAAATCGTGTGAAATAAATGTCGTAAAAATAATTTGTGTTTTTTATTGAAACAATAAATAAAAATATAGGGGGGGCATGATTTTTTTTTATAATCCGGGGGGCACCATGCAAAAAAGGTTGGGAAACCCTGGGTTAATCTATCCTGTTATTTTTTTTCTACGAGTTAATAGCGTTCTCTAGTCGTTTAGAAGTAAGAAGGCGAACCACTATCGTTTGAAGATATTTTTTGTTTGTTTCACGAAAACTTCCAAAAATTCAAATAATTTTACTTTCCAGCCCGCCAGACTACGAAGGAAAGATGGGAATATTTTGTTTTGAGATGAATACGGAAATATCGAAATTCAGCCCCCTGAGACGATTAAGACCATTTCCAGACGGAGGTCCGTCTGTGTGTCTGAATGTCTATGTGTCTGGCTGTGTGTGTGTATTCCTCCACGATAGCGCCTAAACGCTTAATACGATTAAGCTGTAATTTAGCATGCAGGTATCATTTTGTCATGGCTAGATTTAAAAAAAGTTGTGGTTGACATTGTTCCAAAATAGGGCACACTAGCCATTATTTAATCTCGAAATATTGGACTTAGAGACTTGAAATTTGGTACTGAGACACATTGTTGGGCCGAAATGACATAAAATTTTCATTGCATTTTTACTGTTCGCGCTCGTCGTAGAATATCAATTCAATTTTTCAATTCTTTATTGAGAAATCACACAGTATTACAGTACCTAATAACATTATTTTAAATGTATGCAGATTTACAACAAATAAAACCGGTTACGGATTTCAATAAAATTACATAAATTATGTTTTTTTTTAAACTACTTAATAAAACTAATGTACCTTCAATTTTAGAACTACATAAGAGTCTAGTATGCAGGGTGTGTGTGTGTATGTGTTTGTGGGAGTGTTTTGAGCGTTCAAGTGTGGAGTGTGAGCGTGTATGATATTAGTAATGGCGTATATAAAATATAATAATAATAATAGTAATCAATAAAAATAGCTGAAAACGAATAGTCATCTTATTGTATCGGTTAGGGTTTGATTTACGGAGTATTTGTAAGTGATTATGAAATTATTAAACTTATTAATACCATTTAAATGGGTATTATAAAGCTCACAGCACATATCCCGTTTAATCAGGTCAATTTCCTTCCCAAAGGAACGTCACGCTCCAAAGTACTTCCATAAGTCCGTGTCTATCTGCCGGGAAATTTATGTGGTGTCATAACCGATTTTTTAATATCCAAAACAAATTAATTAAAAGAAAAACGTATGGACACTTCAAACCCTTGAGTCCCAGGATTCATAACCCTTGAATTTTGGCCAGTGAACGACCCACCAGGGCGGCCTACATTCTAATTACGCTGCAATTTATTAAAGAAACTCATGCTGAAACTTATGCAACGGAATCGTTGAAAATATAGCCGATGGGCGATGACCGTTAAGCTACATAATTTCGAAGCCCAGTTCAGCTCGCGTATACACGAATTATCTCATCCATTGACATCGTTTATTTTGTAACTATTCTATTTCAACACCGCTTTTGCACCGAGTATTTCTACGTTCAAGAGCTGTTTCAATGAAATGCTATTTTAATAGAAGATTACAAGGAGTAAATATATTAAAAAGAATAAAAAACCCGACTGCTGTTACAGCAAGCGAATTATTGTCTGGACGGTCTGCGCACCGTGCGGCGTAAGCCAATCGACTGTGCACTCTGACTAACATCTTGCGGTGTCGACTACAACGGGCGAGCCCGTCACCACAGGACGTTTTAACGATTAGTCGTTCTATCGCCCTGCAGTGAGCGTAGAAGACTTTGGACAATAACAATCCAACGTCTAGCTACGCCACAACCTGTGAGAGTCCAACGCCTTACCGCGAGTTAGCCAGGAATAAACCCGGCGGGCTCGAGATACTCGCGCCCTCACTTCCAATTGTGACCAGATTTCTCCGGTCTCTCGATTGGTTCCGAGTTCGAGGTCGCTTGCGCGGTCCTCTCCCTTACGAAGCGGTGAAACGGAGTACACCGAATCTATCGCGGACCAAGGCGTCCTTTGCCCGGCTCTGAACCGGGATCGGATGGCCAATGGTCAATTCAAGAGCAGTCGCCGTAAGGTACGCAACCACCCCCGCTCTATAGGAAACAATACAGTTCCCAGACTCCCCCGACTGTTAGTCGGAGAGCACAATCGATTGGCTTGCGCCGCACGGTGCGCAGAACGTCCAGGAGCGCCAGAGGTTTGATTCCCAGGGGAGACTGGTTGACCCAGTGTCCTACCCAGGACACTGGGTCAACCAGTCTTACGACAAGGACTTACGGGCTTGTGGCGTAGCTAGACGGTGGACTGTTTTGTCCCCAAGTCTTCTGCGCTCACTTCCAGGAAGATAGAACGACTAATCGTTAAAACTTCCTGAGGTGACGGGCTCGCCCGCTGTAGTCGACAACCCAAGTTGTAACTATTATATTTCAACACCGCTTTTGCACCGAGTATTTCTACGTTCAAGAGCTGTTTCAATGAAATGCTATTTTAATAGAAGATTACAAGGAGTAAATATATTTTAGACTAAAAAACCCGACTGCTGTTACAGAAAGCGAATTATTGTATTTATAATTATTTTTATTACGGGCTTTTCATAAAATATTTGTAGCTTATGTACTTATCCATATATTTCAGGGATGTACTCAATCAGACCTTTCATTCGTTACTATATATACATATTGACATTTGGGCATTTAGAAAACTACTTACTTGATATTTGAAAAGTTAATGATATTCGGGATGACATAAAGATTCTAATAGTACCAAATAATTCTAAATTGCTTTGAGCGTTTAGAAGTCATGGTGGGCATTTATTGAAATTTGGACATTTGGACATTTATACAACTACTTCCTTTATATTTGGACAATTAAGGCATTCTATGATACTCGGGATGACATAACGATTCTAACTTCTAAATCGGTTCAAGCGTTTAGAAGTTATGGTGGAATAAAGAAATGAAAAACATACATGAATCCTGAACACATTACACTGCTCTTTTAATGGGCAGTCGTGTAAAAAGGGTCATAAATCACGGCAGGGTTGCTTATTGCATAAGTCTCATCATCAGAAGTTGTATATTATTGTACAATTAATCTTCTATTATATAAAATCGAAGACTATCGCGGTTGTTTGACATTATAAATAGGATAGAAAACGAATTTACCGCGTGAAATTTGTAGGACCCGACGTTTCGGTGACGTTGCAGCCGCCGTTGTCTAGGGTAGACTGAAGAGCTGTCAGTCCGTTGTTTTGCGGGTAGGCCGCAAACCGCTGCCACCACTGCGTAGGTTATAACGGTGGTGGGGGGCCGGGCTCGGAGCGCGGGAATTTTTAAAATCCGTCTTGCACACAACACTCACTGTATCCTGTTTTACGTCTTTGCGTTCGGCGTTCGGCGGCGGGAACATTTTAAGAAGAGGGTTCCACGTAGAAGAGAGTTTGTAGCCGTCATCTCTATTGAAGTTCGGAGTTCTTCTTATTTCAATGGCTTCCCGGATCATGCGAGGAAAGTAGAATTGTTCCTTCCTTCTACTTTCCTCGCATGATCCGGGAAGCCATTGAAATAAGAAGAACTCCGAACTTCAATAGAGATGACGGCTACAAACTCTCTTCTACGTGGAACCCTCTTCTTAAAATGTTCCCGCCGCCGAACGCCGAACGCAAAGACGTAAAACAGGATACAGTGAGTGTTGTGTGCAAGACGGATTTTAAAAATTCCCGCGCTCCGAGCCCGGCCCCCCACCACCGTTATAACCTACGCAGTGGTGGCAGCGGTTTGCGGCCTACCCGCAAAACAACGGACTGACAGCTCTTCAGTCTACCCTAGACAACGGCGGCTGCAACGTCACCGAAACGTCGGGTCCTACAAATTTCACGCGGTAAATTCGTTTTCTATCCTATTTATAATCTTCTATTATTACTTTCAATATGGCGACATTTGTGTTATAACAGTATGGCGGCTTACTGTTGTTGGTGCTCTAAACACGCATATTATATGAGACGAATTTTTAAATCGTAGCTTTTATTATTTTAATATTATTTACACAAGGACGTCAAATTTTAATTTGGTATACAGTATTCAATATGTAATAATTACGCACTGATGTTCTGATAGACTAATTTATTTATTTATTTTATTCCTGGTAAATTCCAGTATATAACTAATTAAATTATGCATAATGAAATCGGGACTTGAGTCTAATACCGTTTATAATTTACACAATTTACACAAAATATGGATGATATTTTTTTTTATACACAATTAAAACCTTAATGAGAAACTACGCCTATTAAAATAATAGACAAATAATATTAATATAATATCAATATAATATAAATAAGATTAATAAATACTAATTTCAATTAAAGTAATAAAATAACAATAATAATAAAAAAATATATATTTATATGTATTTCCATAAGGTTTCTATATATTATACTAGCTGACCCAGCGAACTTCGTACCGCCTAACAGTCAATTAATGTCGTGTTACAGATTAGCTGAACTTAATTTATGATTTTATGAAAATAATACAAAGAATACAAAATAAATATTGAGTTCACTACTTTTTTAAGATAATAACACAAAAAGAAATATAAAAGTACAAAAATTAAATATATCAAATGCATGTCAGCAAGACATGATTGAATTAAACTATTTATATATTGTGCAGCATGGGATGCACTCGGTTTAATTCTCTTCATTAAAGCACCTTGCGATATACGATTTTTTGTTTTTTTATCAGGCTCAAGAACAAATAAAGCGGATGATTTGCCGACAAATGAACATGCCACGTACAACTGACCATGAGAAAAACACGAATTTACATTTTGTATGGGAAAATGATTTTCTTTTATTTTAATTTTTCGTCAATATTCGAACTTTTGTTATTAATAGTTATTCTTCTATTCGGGACGGAGACAAATACTATAAATCAAAAACCATGAAAATCGGTCCAGCCGTTCTCGAGTAATAAGTGTTCGAACAAACCCAACTTTGTTTTATATATAGGTATATATATATATATATATAGATAATTCAGTATAGATGGCATTCTATCTTTTCGTATTATTTCTGCGATGTAATCAGCCTATTAAAAATGCGATAATAATTATTGGTTAAATTATTAAGTTTTTATTCAAAAAACATAAAACTTCATCATACAAAAAACAGAAAACCACCGATTAAGTCTATAAAGCATTTTCTGTAAAAAATACTAAAACTTCAAATTGATTGATTCAATTAATTTCGCCTTGAGTTTCCGTCCAAGCTTGTCGTTAGGTAGGTAACTCCGACTTTATTACGATCACGCGTCAGTTCTGATCCAAATGAGAATGTTGTTTGTTCCAGAGTCCGAAGTGGAAACGGTGGTCAAATACCTCAGGTACAGGCGAGGAGTAAGGCCACGGGCGAACGGTCCCCGACATTGCGCAGTGGTCCGCGAAGTATCGCGCCAAAAATAGCCGGGACAGCTCTCAAAGTCAACTCACCTCAAGGCAATCCACAAGGGCGCTCGCCCCGAGGGCTCTTCAAGTCGCGCTCAAGAACCTACAATAACTTTGTTTGAAGTGACGACGTCAGGTGATTTGAGCAGGAAGGTGTTCAAAGTACAAGTATACTTTGATCCCTGTGTACTCTCACCGATACTTTGAATTATTTTCTAAGCAAATAATGTCCTAATTTTTATATGAGTAGTAATAGTTTACAAAATATTTTTTTTAACGAAAAAATCCAGTTCCTACGAACTAAGTCAGAACAATCAGCTGTTATATTATTATTTACAACGACAAAAGAGCTATAGATTGATATCGAAACAAGGTTCAATGTTTTTTCTCTGAAAATTTGAAAATGGTCCTATGCAACATACATTTAGTTACAGTATTAGTTATACAATACCCAACAGATTAAGCTTTATGAATTAGCTCAATGAAAGTTTTAAATATGTTGAAAATCGAAAGAAAAATCAGTTATAAGGTTAAGTAAATAAAGTACGTTAAGTTATCTAAGGGATATAATCATGTTAACTTACTGCCATTATTTACAATCTGAATCTAAATTGATACTGACAGCTATAGAAAATAAAATATATTTCGCGGTGTTGCTTGATAATTTAATTCTAACATTAGTAGTTGATCGATTGTTATTTTGTAGTCGCTATATATGAGTTATACAGGGTGACCAAAACTCATTTCCAGGGGTAACTCTGTACGTAATACTAAAGTAGTTCTTTTTAAAGCACCTAGAACTTTATCGATTCAGGACTTTATTACTTCAGTTAACCTTTAAAATAATGTCGTTCTATCGTGAACATCCCTTTTCAATGGTTGATCTACCAGTGACGCCGCGTAACGTAAAATATTCCAAATAAAAAGCCAGACTAATTCAGACCTGCAGAACGTGTACAACCATCTACAACTATTTGTGTGAAACACAGGGATCCAAACAAGCCTTTTTAGCCAATGGCTAAAAAATAGACAACATTTTAACAAAAAAAACTCCAAAATTGTTTCTAAGTGCAGCAGCCATGCCATAGTAATACTCAGAACGGGCTATCATAATTAAATGCGTATACAAAATTTTGTGTTTGTGCTATTGACCGTTGAGGAGTTACCTCGTTGGAAGCCAATCCTGGGCACGGCAGTCCTGTCTTGTTGAAACTTAGAACGGGAATGCATATTCAAAGTTTTGTGTCTATGCTGTTGACCGTTGACGAGTCTTTTCGTCGGGAGCCAACCCTGGGTGCAGCAGCTATGTCTTATTGAAACTTAGAACGGTCTATCATAATTGAATGAGTATACAAAATTTCGTGGCTATGCTATTGACCATTGAGGAGTCCCCTCGTCGGGAGCCAACCCAGGATGTAGAATCAGGTTATGCTTACCATAAAAAAATCTTCTTACAAGAGATCTTATTACAGCTTACTCTCACTTAGCTTTATAGTCGTAGCTCTCACTACTATGCTCTTATTACTTTTACTACACAATTTTGTAGCTCGCTTTGAGTTTTTACACGACTGCCTAACAAAAAAGGACTGTAATGTATTCAGGGTATGTATGTTTTCCGTTTCTTTATTCCACCATAACTTCTAAACGCTCAAACCGATTTACAAGTATGTGATGTTGTTAGAATCGTTATGTCATTGCAAGTTTCATAGGGTACTTACTTTAACTATGCAAATATTGAGTGCCTAAGTAGTTGTCTAAATGTCCAAATCCCTAAATGTCAATAAATTAATGTAAATATATTCAGTTTTATGTGAAATGAAAGGTATGATTAAGTACATTCCGTAAATATACATGTATCTATCTAGATGAACACATAAATCATAAATATTTCATATAAACACCGTAATAAAAAATAATTATAAATACATTAGTTCACTTATTATTATTATATTTACTATTTACTTGTTTTATTATTGTATTTAAGGGTCCGCCCCAAGTAGACCCGAAAAACATAAATTCAATTATATAACTTTAAATTGTATGTGGATAGGTTTATAAAGGTCTAAAGTACATTCTGATTAAAGTCTCATTTTGTATAACTCCTGATTACTACTATAGAAATTACATGTTGACAATCAATGAAAAAGTTGCTCTGATCAAATTCTCCCATATTTAAAACATTTGACGACAAACGTAACCTATTCAATCATAAGCCAAAACGTCGAAGAACATTTTACAAGTGTTTCGTTAAAATTCAACACAATGAAAGTATTAGAATTTTTCAATGATACATTTTTTTGCAAAATATATTGCAGAATTTCACTGGAAAATAATGAAGCCTGAAAAATATTTTACTCTTTTAGAGGGTTCATTAACTTAATGACATGGAAATGGACACCAATATTTATTACCAGAAATGACAAAAAATTCAAGCGGTAAATTCGTTTTTATCTTATTTATAATATCAAACAATCGCGATAGTCTTCGATTTGACATCTGAGCAAAATTTAAAATGCCTAACCCAGTTTCTAGCCATTAAGAGTAACCTGGTCTGAAACCTTTTCCCAAGACTATTAAGGATATATGGCTATGGGTTATATGAATATATTGAAGCTATTGACTATGAAAGTATAGCCAGACGTTAATATTGTTGAAGTTGAAGCTTTACTCCCAATTATAGAAATGAAGCTTACCCGAGTGTCTGGATGGCCTCGGCAACTCGAAGTCGACTTGAAGATGATGCACGACTCACTGTGTTTTAAAAAAAATGAAGTTGGCGCGCGCGAGTTGCGCAGCTGAGTTGATATGCGCAAAGGAAAGCCGCCGGACGACTGATCGAGTGGTGTGCGCACTTCAGCCAGTTCACTACGCTTTCGTGCGCACCTCGACGGAGGAGGGGATCGATCCATCGATCCGCACTTAACCAGATCAGTTAACTACCCAGTGGTGTCCAAAGGAGGGGACTGGGTCCAGGAAGTCTCAGCCACCACAGAGGAAGTCTCAGCCACCACAGAGCTAAAAATATGTATCATTAAAGATGACAGCAAAACGCTATATTCGGTATATACTTACTAGGATGAAATAGTCAAATCACAATAAAATAGTTATTTACAATCAAATATTCCAATATAAAGTGTATGTATGTATGTATGTGTGTGTGTGTATGTATGTATGTATGTGTGTATGTATGTGTGTATCTATGTATAATTGTCTTCTACTTATCCGGTCTGTTTAGATCATGTTATAATATTCTTTTTAAATGTTATTTTAGGTCATTCAAGGAACATTGCGAATTATTATTGATTTGATTTAGATATTATTAGCAAATCAATGAAATAATGACATTTTTTAATAAGAAATTACAAAATTAGCAGATAAAGTAAATTTGTCAATCTGTTATAATAACAGGTAATTGTGAGAGACATAATGTTACGCATTATCACCATAAATGTACCACCACAATTTCGGAATATAAATATATTTCTATTTCGATTTCTATTTCTATGTGTTAGGGTAATTTTATGTTAGAAGAAATTCTATAATATTAACGATGAAAATAAATTGTCTACCTTTGAACAGGCGGCCGCCTAGTTAGGTTTGGACTATTTAATATTTCATATGTAAATTGAACATAAATAAACGAATTTGAATTTTTGAACTTGAAAGATAAAATAATACTGCATAAAATGAAATAATAGTGCATTTAATAAAAATCAGTGCCGATCTGTTATCCATAACATTATAACTAAGATAAAGAAAGATAAAAACATACCACTTATGTAATCTATATACGAGTATATAAAAATCTATATATAGAAATGTATATAAAATTTATAACATATAACATATAATATCTTATTTTATATACATATAAGACATTTTATAACATATTATTTAACATATATTTTAAACCATTATTTTAAAACATATTATTATTATTATTTTATAACATAGGTAGGTACACATATTTTATAACACATACTTTATAACATATTTTATATATATATATATATATATATATATATATATATATATATATATATATATATATATATATATATATATATATATATATATATATATATATATATATATATATATATATATATATATATATATATATATATATATATATATATAAATATATTTATATATATAGTTGTTATATTTGATAAGGTTTGTAAAGAAATCCGTTTATGGGATGATGTTTTTATTTAAAATAAAATTAGTAAAAGCTACTTAAAAAGTAGCGAAGGAAATCCCAGCTTGTATTGGGAAATGCTTATGTTTGAATGAGATATACTTACGGATGTGCACGACTTTCGACGGTGCAATGTAAGTTTAAAGGTCCTTTTGCAGTCGACTAACGATCACTATTCATCCATATATCTCATAAATAGGGCTTATCCTTATGCAACACAAAATGCCTTCAATTGAGACGAATTAAGCCAAAAAATAAAAAATTAAACTATTGATCACTTCGGCAAAGCCGTTTTCCAAATGAAAGTGACATTACGAAATAATTCAAATTTCGAATGCCACCAACATTTAAAATATGATACAATTGGCTGAGTTTGTTATCAACGAGCCATTAAATCGAAATAAAAATAAAAAAACCTCCATATGCTCAATGAAATGAAAGAAGAAACTTCAATCTTAATTTCTGGCAGAGGAGTTTATAATAAAGATTGTATAATGTTATCAAAATTTAAGCATATAATTTTGATTACATTATAACATATAAATTTGATAACAATATTTATTATAAACTCCTCTGCCAGAAATTAATATTGAAGTTTCTTCTTTCATTTCATTGAGCATATGGAGGTTTTTTTATTTTTATTTCGATTTAATGGCTCGTTGATAACAAACTTAGCCAATTGTATCATATTTTAAATGTTGGTGGCATTCGAAATTTGAATTATTTCTTAATGTCACTTTCATTTGGAAAACGGCTTTGCCGAAGTGATCAATAGTTTAATTTTTTATTTTTTCGCTTAATTCGTCTCAATTGAAGGCATTTTGTGTTGCATAAGGATAAGCCCTATTTATGAGATATATGGATGAATAGTGATCGTTAGTCGACTGCAAAAGGACCTTTAAACTTACATTGCACCGTCGAAAGTCGTGCACATCCGTAAGTATATCTCATTCAAACATAAGCATTTCCCAATACAAGCTGGGATTTCCTTCGCTACTTTTTAAGTAGCTTTTACTAATTTTATTTTAAATATATATATATATATATATATATATATATATATATATATATATATATAATATATATATATATATATATATATATATATATATATATATATATATATATATATATATATATATATATATATATATATATATATATATATATATATATATATATATATATATATATATATATATATATATATATATATATATATATATATATATATATATATATATATATATATATATATATATATATATATATATATATATATATATATATATATATATATATATATATATATATATATATATATATATATATATATATATATATATATATATATATATATATATATATATATATATAAGATAAAGCATATAAAAATGGATGTTGGTACTTGGTAGTATATATGTCTGTCTGAGCGACTTCGATAACGTTTGCCCGATCACCATGAAAGTTGTCACATATATGTAATTTTCATGGAGAAGGTTTATATGATATCTGCTTTGTTGTAACGTACCACTAGATGGCGCTGCAACACATCAACTTCTATAGAGTGCGCCCTAGAAGTACCCAAGTTTCTCGTTTGTTTCACGTGCCCAGATGCAATACAAGCCACTTCAGCAACTCTACTATGATACGGTTACTCACCTCTTTTAATAACAGGTTTAATGACCTTGACATTTTTTCTCTGGACAGGAAGCCTTTTCTTCACAGAGTCGAAGAAAAGCTCAGGAACGATAATTAATTTAAATATTGAAATTAATTAAAAATTGAAATTGAAATTGAAATTGAAATATGTATAAAATACGCACTACTTATTAGTTTATTATATACAATGTATTTATGTGTGTATGTACATATGTCTATATGTATATATATATATATATATATATATATATATATATATATACTTATATATATATATATATATATATATATATATATATATATATATATATATATATATATATATATATATATATATATATATATATATATATATATATATATATATATATATATATATATATATATATATATATATATATATATATATATATATATATATATATATATATGTCAATAGTAACGTATGTATGGCCATTTATGAACGTATATTACACATAGTGTTATAACAATCCCTCCCTTCCATTTCCATTCCCCTATTGTACTTATACATTTAAATTTAGAAATGCTTCTTTTTCCCTTTTTAATTTTTTCTTTAAAAAAAGGTTACAACATATTTTTTTTTAAAATAGGCGCTTTATATTATTTGCTAATTTGAAATGTATTAATGGCTATATTTATGTTAATTTATCAAATGTTTTTTTAATATAATGAATATGCTGTATACATTTAGCTAATAAAAAATAAAATAAATAAAATAGCACTCACCCAATCGACATGCAAATGGTATACATAGACATTTTGCCAGCATAGTATTTTCGCGCTATTAACTTTATTGTAACTCGCCACCAGAAGGAGCTGCAAAACTTTTATACCGCTTAACCGATCGCCATGAAATTTGGTATACATAGACATTTGAGCACGGAGAATATTTTTGCGCTATTCACTTTATTGTAACTTGCCACTAGGTGGCCCTACAGCACACCAACTTATATACCGTTCAACTGATCGCCATGAAAATTGGTATACATAGGTATGTGAGCCCGGATATAACACGGGCAACACCTGGTAATACCATTAGTATAATTTTATTTATTTTTATTTTATTTTATTTTATTCTGGAACCAAACAGAACTACATACAGTGCAATAAAAACCTATTTAAAAGTGACAAAAATCCATTAATGTGATTCCGAATATAAAGTATACAAAATGAACGCAATATAATTTTATATTGTTTCCGCTTGAGAATCTGGGGGGAATCAGGATGGGAAGTGAGGTGAAAGGAAGAGACAAAATAGATAAAAATATATTATGTATGTATATAAATATATTTATATTTAATTTTAGGTATGATATATAGGTATTATAAGGAATATACTTGAGATAAAATTATGTCCTTGAACTAAATTAAATGAAATATAATATGTAGGTATAAATGTTTTGTGATATAATTTGTGTATAAAATTAATATTATATAGATAAAAAGAATCTAAGAATCCTAAGAATATCTAAAGAATAATAGGAATCTTTAGAATATCAAAATATCCAGATTAGATTATAATGCCCATTTCTTTTTAAAATACCTCTGTTTGTGCTTTCCCTCTTTTGCAAGCCGCGGTCGAAGCAGCCTTTTAAAATTCGATCAAATTTTTTGCCTTTTTCATGTCATCAGGAAGTGCATTGAAAATCTTCGAAATCTTCGAAAATCGGGACAATGAATGTATAGGAGCGTCGACCAAAAGTAGTATTCATCATATTACTATCGTCAGCAAAAAGGGAGTGTAATGTGCTTAGGGTATGTATGTTTTGCGTTTCTTTATTCCACCATAACTTCTAAACGCTTGAACCGATTTAGATGTGTGTAATATTGTTAGAATCATTATGTCTTCCCAAGTGTCATAGCGTACTTTAGCTGTCAAGTAAGTAGTTGTATAACTATCAAGTAAATAGTTGTCTAAATGCCCAAATGTCCAAACGTTACTAAATTAAAATAAATATATCGTGTTTAATGTCAAATGAAAGGTCTGATTGACTACATTCCGGAAATATACAAGTATCTGTATAGATAAATACATAAACCACGAATATTTCATAAAAAACTAATAAAAAATTTAATACCGCAATAGTTCACTTTCTGTAACGGCAATCGTGTTTTTATTCTTTTTAATACTTTCATTTATTTATATAGTGTTAGACTTAATTCGGAACGTGTTAGACTTAAAATCTCCCAAAAATGTCTACCATTCCCTTGCAAATAGTCTAATTTTATACGGTATTCTAGGTTGGGGAGGGTCTACACGTATTGTTCTAAATCCGCTTATGACAGCGCAGAAGGCGCATCTTCGGGTTATTGCCAAGACGCCCCGAAGGTACCCCTCAAACGACTTGTTTTCAGAGCTGAAGATATCAGACATCAGGCAGGTATATGCAAAAACAGTCTTTCTCAACTACCTGAAAAGTATAGATACTCACGTTAAACCTGAGCATAACATTTCAACGAGGAGCGCCACAACCTGTAAACACATTGTACAGAAAACCCGAACATCCTTCGCCCAAAGACACTTTGAGTGAGTGAGTTATAGGGCCCAAAATTTATAACAATCTAAAAGAATCTATAAAATGCCAACAATCTAAGTCAATCCAATTAGAATTTAAAATTACACAACATTTACTTCAACTTGGTAGAAATGAGGTGGAAAAGGCAATAAGTCATATTGTAAAGTAAAGGTCTGCATTATTATTATTGTCATATATTGCACTACACTTTATATTTTAACACTATTTATTTATTTGTTCTACAAAATTCATATTACGATATTTTATATTAATATTTATTTTGAATAAGCTGGAGCGTCTGCAAAATATCTTACTCGGGTATGTTTTTAATTTGCGAAAGTTCGACCACGTTAGCTGCTTTCGTGAGCAACTTCATTGGCTTCCTATTCGCAATCGAAGAAATTTTCATACGTTGTCGCTACTCTACAACATACTCAATAACCCCACTTCACCCTCCTATCTAAAGTAGAATTTCCACCCTTTGGGAGGCCATGGTCTTCCACTTCGATCAAGCCGGGATAACACACTCGCTATTCCGATACATCATTCTTCTGTTTACACGCACTCTTTTACAGTCCATTCTGCTCGTTTATGGAATCAGCTCCCTCACTCTATCAGGCATGCACCTTCGCTGCATACTTTCAAAAAATTGTTGAAGAAACATCTATTTTTACACAGCCACTAACCAAATACCTCACCTTGTCCTCTCCTTTATCCTTCCCTGGGCAACCTTAGCATAAGTTACAGACATGTATCTGTATAAGTTTATTTTAAATTTAACTATACTACTTCTTTGTGTATTGTACGGTGAAAATTAGGAATTATTTTATCAAATGGTTGACTGTAAGATATCGCTATAGCGATAAGTCCGCCATTTGTGCATAAATTGTCTTTTTTATAAAACCAGCGTAATATTCATTATGTTTTTATAGCACAATAAAGATATTCTATTCTATTCTATTCTATTCTATTTCCATGACCATGCTATATCAATATTTTTAAATATAATTATAAGTTTAATTTTGAATTCGCTTATCTATTTTATATTTTATCATATTTTGTATGTTTCGTTTTAACACTATGTGCACATGAATAAATCTTTGCCATACATAGAGTCTTCCTTGGTACGGGCTATGGCCTAGTTAGGCAGATTCTGCAACTAATACAAATGTAAATGTATGTTTTTGAATGAATAAAATTGTTATTATTATTATTATTATAGTTTCTTGAGATACATTATTTTCTTATTATACTTAGTATATAACAGTGTGGCTTTTAGATATAAGTAGTTGCTGATAAAAGATATTACATTCCCTTAAAAAAATCTTTCCAAAAAAAACGATATCGCTTTCGCATCGGTTTTTTTTTTCTCTTTATTTAAAAAAACAACAGATTTACATCAGTCTTACGTACTAGAGATAATATTGCATTAAGTTATTTGATATAAATTTAAAAACGTTTTCTACTTATTGATAATTTACCTATTTTGTTATACTATTCTAATAACTTAAATATTTTATTTTAATTTCCGTTAGGTGTTTTTTTTTAGTCCGTTATTTTTGCAGAGGCGAGTTGCTTGAATTGTGATTTACTTAGAAGCATACCATCAAAGCAATTCACGATTTTCACATATGAGTGCATTATACGGGGCACTTTTATACGGGGAATCTTTTAATGTGCTTATTACAGACAACTGACTCGGTCAACAGCAGAAACATTAGAGCTATAGTAGTGCTAGGATAGCAGAAAACAACTGAAACATGTCAACATAAAATCCAGCAGTAGAGCAGCAATTGTATCCCAGGAAGAAAAAAGAAGAAGAACAACAACCGTTTCTTTAATACATTTATTAATGAGCCCGTGGAAAAATTATAAATCAGCGATGTCGCAACAAAGTATGTGGACAGTTGAATAACTTGAATAAACACAAAATCATTACGAAATGAATTCCTAATCTATTTGAGCAATGTGGAAGTGATTTTAGATGAGGCACATGAACAGCGCGGAACGCACGATCAAAGAATTAAGTCCGCATTTCTTTACTACCGTGTGATTTGGTACTATGTATTATAGTAGTCCAAGAGCTATGTGCAAGTACCATTACATTAGTTTCAATAATGCTAGCAATAGTCACGCATCCCACGATATGATAATCCAAGCATTCGTAGAGAAAGTACTTTGCTTAGTATTCCTTAAATATTTTTTTTATTTTATAGATAAACCAGTTAATAAGAATTCCAACAACTTGGTAGATTCAACTCAAACTTAAACGGCTTAACTTCAGTTTCATAACTAATCACGAATTACACACTTTGAATATGTTCGTTTGCTGTGACGTACAGCGCGGAGCTATGGGGGCGTGCAGCCGACTAGCAGAGAGCCGTCATTATGCAGAAGACTGCCGTCCGCACAATAGTGCGTGTGCCGCTTGATACACTTGCAAGGCCTCTTGTCGGACTTTTGTATGGTATCTCGAAAACTATTCATTTAGTTATGATCTCGCATAGCCTTTAACCAATGTGATTAGGCAAGCTATATATAGGAATAAACTTGATCAAAATCAGTCTAGTGATTTGAAAAGTTATTAATATCTGGGAGTGTCAACACAACGGGCGATTCCGCCACAGTAGTTCTAACGACATCTGGTTTTTATCCCAGTATACAGAATGTAGCTTATCTTAAAACAAAGTCGAAATTGAAGCGAGTGACGTCACGGTACACATATTTTCCGAAGGGCTCGCATATGGCCGCTGGTCCTCCGATGCAGATATTCAAACGTTCAAGAAAGTTGATAACCTCCACCTCTCGCACCCTATCCCAGCAACGCATCTCTCGAACCCTATCCCCGCAACGCCTTGTCACTCGAGTGTGCGCCTTCTGTTCCAACTCCGTATACTGTGTCGTTATTAACACACAGTTACATTTTATTGTAAGGATGAAACTTTTGTTTTGATTAACTGCTTGTACTTTTACTTAAATGCGCCATTAAGTCTTCCAAAAGCCCCAAACCGAGATGGATTCACCGCTATACATCACCTTTTATCCATTCGATATTGCGCACAATGGTTCACAGCCACCAATGCTCCGTTTCAGTCTTCTTTGCACAATAAAAGACAAAGGGCTTGTCGTCAAAGACGCAATTATGTTAATAACAGAGGGCCATCCCTCCTTCAGGACGAACACTCTACATACAATGAGAACATTTTATCATCCTTTTTGTCTAAAATATATCAACATTCTATATTTTTTAGATGAACAGAATACTTTGCATAATGTGATTAATTCTACGAGGGGTATAGGGAAAAAAACTTCGTTGAAAACCATTTTTTTTCTTACCTAAAAACTTTCGAAAGAAAAAGGAAGTAGACATTTAGCCGAAGGCTTGAAATTTGATAGAAAAACAGTTGAAATCAACCCCAAAAGAAATCGAAATCAGAAATCACTGAAAAAAACACGAATAAAATACTTTCTATTGCATCTGAAAATTAGATCACGAAAATGTAATTTAAAAAAATCGGTTGGATCACTCCAAGACTTTCCCGGGAAGTAAACAAGGCCCTCCTTACTCGCCCCACTTTCGTATTTCTAAGATTTTTGTAGTCTTTTAGTAGTATTTTCGTAGTATTTTCGTACTTTCGAATTTCAAGTCTTTAAGTCCATTATTTCGAGCGCCCCCATTGGATTTCGACCACAATATTTTCACCTCTTGCCATGACTAAATGATGCTTGCATTCCAAATTTCAGCTCAATCAGATGAAGCATTTAGGCGCTATCGTTGAGAAATACACACAGACACACATTATCAACGACTTTCGACGTACAGTATCAACGATATTTATCAACGACTTTCCTGACTAGGTGTTATAGTATTTAAAGAAGAAAAAAAAAAAACTTAACGCTATCCAAGCCAATAAATTAAAACCATAAACTAAAATTTAAATTTAATTAAGATTAATGGAAATATCTAATAAAGATTGATGTAATATTTATCAATATCTTAAATATCTAAATAACATAAAAACATTTAAAAGAAACATTTAAAATAATCCAAAGAATATTCATCAATATCGAAAATTTCGAAATAAGGATATTATTATTATTACTTACTATTATTGGTATTAATTAAATAAAACATTAAACTAAAATTTTAATTAAATTATTGCTATTACTAGCTGCGCCCAGCGGTTTCACCCGCGTGGTGATGGAAAATTGTGATAATGATGATAGAAAACCATATATCTTTATAAATTATAGCCTATGTGTGTTTTATTCTGACGTGTAAGCTATATTATTGTAAAGTTTCATCAAAATCCATTTAGTAGTTTTTGCGTGAAAGAGTAACAAACATCCATACATACATACAAACTTTCGCGTTTATAATATTAGTAGGATTATTAGTAGGATAGTAGGATAGAATTTAAATTGCGAATGTCAATTTCTTAGATTTTTTCCTGCTTACTTGACAGTTATCGTTATATTTTAGATAATTCACACTATATCTTTATAAATTAGAGCCTATGTGTTATTCTGATGTGTAAGCTATATTATTGAAAAGTTTCATCAAAATCCATTCAGTAGTTTTTGCGTGAAAGAGTAACAAACATCCATACATACATACAAACTTTCGCGTTTACAATATTAGTAGGATGATTATTATTTGTTTAGTAATGCAAATATGTGTGGGTAATTTGTTTTAGCTTAGGAATCTAGCACAAAAATATTATATACATTGAATCAATAATAGAAAATGAATAAATCTTATTTATTTATTTATTTATTTGGTTATTTACAATTATATACAGTAAATGCACATACCTACATATACAATTAAAATGTCATTGCCGAGAATCCAATAGCAAAAAACTGATAACATGCTATGCCAGAAACTGTTGCCAGTGATCCTATTTTAATGTCGCCTAACTAGGTAATAGCCTGTTCTAAGGCGGACATTTAAATTGTTTTAAATATATTATGAACCAATATAAAAAACTAAGTAATGTAGAAAATAGATAATGTAGTAATGTAGTAATGTAGAATAAAGAAAATCTTACAAACTGAAAAAATAAATATAAAATTGATAATAAAAGTGAAATTGATAATATAAAATTGTTATCCTTAATATAATCATAAAAAAGATGACAATTAGGTAGTATTTAGATAATCATAATGGCTTAGAGTGCGATAATCTAACCTAATTATAAAAATTAAACATTAGTAAAAAAATAAAATAAAATGGGAATTTAAATACAAAAGGAGATGATAGATTTAAAATTGTTAACCATAGCATAATCATATTAAAAATGATGTATAAATAAAAATTATGTAAGTTATCATAATTGGTCAAAAATACAGTAATATAATCAACCCTAATTATAGAAATTTATATTACCAAAAAATAAAAATGACGTATCAAAATAATCATTAAAATAAAAGAAAGCTTCGCAATGCTAAAAGCTATAATAAAGACCAATAATGTCATGAGAATATAAATATTATAAAACCGTTTTTTTACAAATGCATATCTAATAACCATCTCACATCGCAAAGTCCTGTAGAAACATCACCTAACTAGGTTAGGACCTATTCTAAGGTAAACATTTAAATGACTAGTAATCAAATGAATATAAATTAATACCATCAAATAATAATTAAATCAGAATATTTTACTGCTCTGTTGACTATTTCCCTTACGGCCATGATTATACCTACGGTTTTGGCTTGGTAATTCGTAAAGTTTGGGTCCAAGGATTCGTTGACTTTTAGCCCAAGCAAGGGATTGCAGGTATGCCCTATGTCCGGTACCTTTATTTGTTTTTGAGCTATTCGTAAAAATGATTATATATTTCTGATGCCTCTTTGTTAACAAGGTCGTCGCTCTCAGGAATAATTATGTAATATTTCCTTAAAGTATACTCCGGTAATTTTTGGTTTGTATCCATACCTGTATCCATATCCATACCATACCAAGTAGTGGGAAGTCATCCCATGCCTGTTATAGATTTTTTCTTTGAAAATTGTATGGTTATATTCTTTATATTCCAGAGTGAGAAGGGGGGAGGGGTTTGGGGAAGGGGGTTAGGGAATTGGCACGCGAGGGGAATTGTCTGCTTGCCGGGAAAGTCTAGGGGTGACAACCGATTTTTTTAACTCATCTAGCGTATACTTACTAAAGTAAGCTGAATTGGCGGGAAACTTTTTATTTACTTTCTGCCACACGTCATATGACGTACGCGTTGCTCTTCGATTGTCGCTCGCCGATTTCTCCAAGATCTTGGTGACATTCTTGATCGTAGATCAAATGAGCAAGGGACCGCAACGTAATCGAATTAATCCAAAGAATTATCATTTGTACATATAAGAAGTTTGTTTTCGTTTATTTTTAAAACATTACTGTCAATAAAGTGACCGTCGATTTCGACGGGTTTCAGCTAGTTTCGTTTATTTGAGAAAAATATATAAGAATTAATTCAACACAATGATTCTACGTCACTGTTAACTAGGCAGCGCCTGTTTCAAGGAAGACACCAATTTTATACGATAGCAATAGTAAATGTAATTTAATGAAAAAGATGTTTTCTAATCTACTGGTTCCATAAGCTAAATTAAGAAACTGTTGTAGTAAAATTAAAAAAAATCGGTTGTGTCCCCCCAAGACTTACCGGCAAGTAGCAATGGCCTGATTTCATATGAATATAAATTTCGATGAGCACTCTCTCTCGGCCGGTGGTCGAACCCGACTGAGCCCCGTTGCGACGCCTCAGGCAACTCGTTTCGTTTTACGGCTAGCCTCGGGCGACTCGGCGTTAATATTAAATCGAAATATATAACGGAATTTAAATATTATTAGTGCAGCTTGAGTGTGAGATATTCCAACCAAAATGGGATTTTAGCACAACAAGACATCTGTGTACCAAATTTCAACTCTTCAAGTCCAATAAATAAATAAATAAATAAATAAATATTTCGAGATTGAAGTATGACTAGCGCGCCCTCTAAAGCAGTGTTCCGCAAACTTTTTGTGTTCAAGGTACACCTATCAAATCAAAAAATTTTAGAGGTACACCAAAGAAAAAAGCAATGTTTATTTAATATTTATTTATTACTAAAACCAATATACCTAATATGAAAAGATGTTTAGTGAGAAATGTGAGCGAGTTTAACAGAGCACAGGCGATCAAAATTTGGAGCAATCGTTGATAAGGCTGCTCTCATTTCTTCATTAATCGTCCTCAGGCGCTCTCTTTTTTTCGATTTAATAGTAGTGAGAGTTGAAAATCCCAATTCGCATAAGTATGTTGTTTCAAATGGTAATAGATTTGCAACAGCACGCTTTGAAAGCAGTGAATACTCATTTTTTATATGCAACAAAAAATGTGCTACCTTTACTTCGGAAAATTTTAGTTTTAATGTCCGAATGCGACGCTACGCCCATTCAATCGGGCGCGTCAACGACGACTGAGGACTAGGGACTGGATGAAATGACACGAGTAAATACAAGTACTTACCCGATACGCATGCGTGCTGCGTTCGGCGATAGCTTGTCAGCCAGGGGTCTAGCACAATTTAAATTATTTTTATTTAAATTAGTATTACACAATATTTATTACACAATTTTCCGCGGCACACCAACTGATGACCACGGTATACCAGTGTGCCGCGGCACACGCTTTGCGGAACACTGCTCTAAAGGACCGATTTCAACCATGATATTTTCAACTCTTGCTATGACCGAATGATGTCTGCATGCCGAATTTTAGCTCAGTCGGATGAAGAGTTTGGGCGCTATCGTGGAGGAATACTCACAGACAGACACACAAACACACAAAGAGACTTCAATATGTAAATGGTCCTAATCGTATCAGGGGCGCATAAAATGGATACTTACGTCTTCATCTAGATTTTTTTAGCGAGTTCACAATACTTTCCCTCCTAGTTAGTGGTTGGCCGGGAAATTACCAAGCAAAGTAATTATTAAAAACGAAAATAATCATTAAATAATCAAAATTGTGTAAATATTTATTAAATAAATCCAAATACAAAATATTATGTAATAGAAACAAAAAATCGCTTTTTTCACCCGAACACTTCCCGGCAAGTAGACAAGCCCCCCTCAGCGCGCCAACCCAACTTCCCCCCGCAGGTACTTTCCGTGGTATTAAATTAGTATTTTTTCCAAAAATGATGTAGTATTTCCTTTAGCCTCTCGGAAGCCAGCCTTCGCGCGCAAAAGACTGAGCCGCAACTTTTTGGTCGATATTGTGAATAAATATTAATCATATCAAATTTATGAATTTACCTACTCTTGTTACCTAGTAATTAATCTTGTTAGTCATGTATATTATATATTTGTATAATGTGTATGGGGGCCGGCCAAAATGGTTACGCGCGGATCTGTCAAACGACGCAAAGTGCCTATAGGCACTGTCGGCGTCCGACGGGTTAGTATATCCGATTTTATTATATTATTTGCTCCGCTTGTATACGAGATATTCCAACCGAGATATTCACAACGTGCTTTCGGTCCAACAAGACATCTGTGTACCAAAGTTCAAGTCTCTAAGCCCAATATTTCGAGATTGAAATGACTAGTGCGATAGTTAGATACACAGAGAGACCGGTTACGTAACGACCAAATTTGGCTGCACATCAGAACACCGTTGACTACGTACTAATATTGGCGGCTTGCTCCCGGAGCGCACAGTAATATTATTTTCTAATTCGAACGTATCCTTAAGAGCCGTATTACAAAATAGCGTAGGTATTCTTTTAAAATGAGTTGAAAAAATGAACGCATTTTTTTTGGATGTAACTATAAAAGATAGGATAAATAAATAAATAAATAAATAAATAACTATTCAACCCTGGGAGAAAAACCGCGGCACCGAGCGCTCTTCTCTTGCGCAAGCAAATATATACACAATTTCTAATTGTTTTTTGCAGTGTTTTCTCCTTTCTAATGACAATAATTTATATTATGTCGTATTGCTAAAAGAGTGAACTTTAATATAGTATAAGTATTATATAAGAATCTTATTTTATTTCTGAGAAAATTAGAATGATACAGGAAGATTTTTTTTTAATTTTGTGTAATTGTAAGTAATGTATACCTTGGATATGTGGTCAAAAAACGAAAAAATAAAGCCGTAGTGTACATCAAGAATACATGACGGACATAAAAAAAAATAGTATACGGTTTTCGTTGTAGTGATATTACTGTATTAAGGAGCTCAAAGTTTGCCTTCCGAGCGTTTTACGAATAACGACTTTCGGAAAATGGGCTGAATAAGTAAATAATATTCGTTATATCTAAAATTAAAGGCCGCTATGGTCAACATCAAGAAATGGTCCAGGTAATTCAGTAATTAAAGTTTGTAGAAATCTCTTTATTTCTTGGAATTAGAACGCCAAAAATCCACTTTTCTTGCCTTTCTGGAAAAAATATGTGAACGGGCTCTTAAATCCATACCAAATATCTCATTATTGCCATAGATAAATAGACGGCCGCTAGAATAATTTCGCGCGTCATTTCGCGGATATTTCTGGTAAAATTCCATTGTCAATCATCATCATTTTTTTTCCAGAAATCATCAAAATTTTTATTGGTTTTTATGAGCTAATATCTAAATATTTTTGTATGTAAATAAGCAAAACAGAATATTACATTTGATAGATAATCTAATAAAGATCACGGTAGTATTTACAATTTCTATATAGGGTTCCGTATTTTTCCGTAAGACAAGTACAAGTTAGAAATGCCGAGTTTTTTTCACTTTTTCGAATTCTCATATTTATACATAATTATCTAATTGTTTTACAAAATGAAATTTCAATGCAATCATTGCACAGTTTTTCCATAGTTATAGTAGTTCCATAGTTATAGTACTTTTTGTCGAGCGCGGCGATGTTGCAGGAAATTCCAAAAAATTGCCGCGGTCTGCCATGAAATTATGCCGCTAATCGAAGGGTTAAATGTCTGCATTCGATTCATTTATGACCTAAGAAAGTTTGACCATATTACGGAGTACAGAAGGAGACTTCACTGGCTGACGGCCCAAAAAGGAAAGATACGAGAGTCCTGGGTTTGCTATTCAGAATCTTGAAGAGGGCCGTTCCGACCTATCTTATAAGTAGGTTCGAACCTCTACCTTCTCATGGGCGCCCTCTGAGAGCTGTGGACACTTACTGCTCTCGATCCCTGGCACAGTACTGATTTCTTCTCGCACTTGCTCTTCGCACGTGAGAGAGCTTGTTTTACCTCAAACGCAGGCTCAAAGAACACTTGAACCGTGGGTATATCCTCATAAACTTTTACCTATTTTTCCCTCCCTATTGCGTCCCCTTCGTCATTAGAGATTTAGTGTTTTTTCTTCTTAATTTTAATGTTTTTTCCTGCTGAATTTAAATGTTTAAATTGCCTTTAGATAAGTTATTTTTACCACATAACAGGGTGTTCCATTAGGTTAAGGTTAGCTGTAAGATATTGCTTTTAGGCAATAAGCTCGCCTTTTTGATTAATGCAAAAAAGCGTTTTATTATTATTATTATTATTAATTGTCTCAGGGGGTTTCGAAATGTATATATCCGTCTTCATCTTGATTATTTTTCGCGCGTTCACAATACCTCCTCCTCGGTTGGTAAGTCGGTAAAGTAAATTTCAATTCACTCTTGAATTCAGTCTATTCTATGTTATTAATATTGATTTGAATCACTTCAAGTAGCGTAACGACGCAAAGGAGCGTGGATAGGTGGGTGAACGAGTGCCCAGTACCCACCAATACTGCTGCGATGCAATCTTATGTTCAAAACAATAAAAGCGATCCGACCGTGTGATACCGGTGCGTTCAATAAAAGAGTGAAACTTGGCTCGGGGTGTGGTGTGAGTAATTAAAGTGACTGTAAGTCACGGGCAATTCACGATAGCGAGCTAGACTTGCTCGCGCGAGGAGTGACCTCACCTCGAGCCCCTCGTTATGACCGCTTTACACGCCATCGCCGCAGTGGGAGGAGTAGCACACTCTTTATTTACGCTAAATCGGAGTCGTGCACAATTTTCAGACACAATAATACAAAATTTTAATAATAAAAAAACGACATCATTTTTAAAAAATAGGTGCAGCAGCCATTTCATTGTAAAAGTTAGATCGGGCTAAATTTTGTGCCGCGGTCCTCTTTTGGTGAAACTTAGAACTGGCTGTCGTAATTGAATGCATATACAAAATTCCGTGTCTGTGCTGTTGACCGTTGATGCGTCCCCTGGTAGGCAGCCAACCCTGGGTGCAGCAGCAATGCCATGGTATAACTTAGAATGGGTTATCATAACTGAATGCGTATACAAAATTTCGTGTTTGTGCTGTTGTCTGTTGAGGAGTCTCCTCGTCGGGAGCCAACCCTAAGTGAAGAATCAGGTCATGGTTACCATAAAAAATGCATTGTCATCGGAACTGAACCAAGATGTGAATTTTCAATTTCGTATGATAATATTTTGAAGAGTTTCCTCAATTCCTCATGGATTCCATCATCAGAACAGGATTTTGATAAAAATGAGACCAATCTGGAAGTATATCCTTTTAAATAAAAATAGAATATTCCAAATCGGTTCATAACTAACGGAGTTTTGAGATGACAAACATTAAAAAAAAGATACAACGGAATTGATAACCTCCTTTTTTGAAGTCGGTTAAAAACCAACTAACAGGGGAACAACCATTGATTATATTTTATAACGTATTAAATTGATCAACGTCGTACAGTTGTTTATTCGCTTATTACTAATCAAGATTACAGCAAAATCAAGGCATTGAAAAGTAAAATTAATAAATATATCACCGTAACTATACAAATAGAATGACACTTATAATACTAGCTATCATGTAAGAATTTATTTATTTATTTATTTTCAGGAAAACCAACAGCTAATTATAATTTAACAATGCCGGAGTAACATAGCAGAGAGCCAATTAAAGGTTTTCACGTTTAAATAACGTTGTAGAAACATATGTGATCTTTCAATTAAAGCTATCGATTAAGAATGCATCAAAAATTATTCAACAATTAATGCTAAAAAATTCACTGTTCAGCCGCTGCCTAGCTGAGTTAACACTCGTACAGAATAGATCAAAGTCAAAGCGTTTAATCATGTCATTGAAATTGTCACTTGTTCGCCACAGAAATACATTTTGCCTATAGTTGGTACCAGCATGAGGAACATGAAGAGCAGGGTTAAATCTATTGAGTTTGGAAGGAACATGGAGATTAATTTTATTTAGTAAGTCAGGACAGTTAATATTATTGGAGGTAATATAATATAGAATAGAATATATATGTAGGTAATATAGAATAAATAATTAATAGTCTGAAATTTAAACGAGTGAGGGCTGATGATAAAAATATCAAAATCTGGTGCCATTTTAGGCCCTATGCCCGCTTTAGGCCCCATTCCCCTACATGGCACTCATAGTACGTCTCATGTACGTCAATGATTTGTGAGAATTGCCTCTTGGCGATAACGCAAAAATTGTCTCCTTTGCCGACGACACGGTCCTCCTCCTGGAAGCAGAATCATGGGCTGAAGTACTCGTAAAGGCCCAAAAGAGCCTGGATAGTGTGAAAGCATGGTTCGATCGACATGTCCTAACCCTAAATGCCTCAAAAACAAATTTCATTACGTTTGGATTACGTCCGGTAGTCATCACACCTCTATTAGATATACGCCAGCTGTTTGTGAAACAATCACTCATGTTCTTCCATCGAACCCTTGATAAACGACCACGAAGCCAGCAACACAGAACTACAAGAGCATCTGCAGGCTTGAATTATGCCGTTCCACGAGTTAATTCATCATTTGCCCAAAGACAATTAAATTTTATAGTACCCAAAATATTCAACCGTCTTGATGACGACATAAAAAAAATTGAAAGTACCTTTTTATTGAATAAAAAAATAAAAAAATGGCTTCTTGACGATATAGGTCGTTGAAGGACAGAGAATGATCTTCTGCAAATTATCTTTTAAAAATAATATACCTGCATAAATGTGTATATATATGTATATGTGAATGCGTATCTATGAATATATTTATATATGTATGTATTTAAGTATATGTATCTATATATGTGTATATATATCTATTAATATATTTATATATGTGTGAATTTAAGTTTATTTATCTATATATGTGTATATGTATGTGTACGAGTACATACGTCAGTTATGCTTCTCCACCCAAGTCTGAAAATCGTATGCCCAGATACAGGCTATATTCGGCCTAGTTGGGCATGCGCTGAGCATGGTCATTTGAATTTGGGTCGTCGTTTACTTCGTACCATTACTTAGTATGACCATTTTATGAATTCTGCATGTTATGTTTAAAATAAATAAATAAATTAAAAAATAGTTCAAAAAAGTTATTGATTTTTAGACTTGCACTTATAAAGTTGAATTTATTAAAAAGCTTTTATTTAGCTTGCAATATTTGTTTGTTTATATCAAATCTTGGAAGCTAAATTAGAACCACTTCCTCTTATGGAGTTGAAATTTAACATGTTGGTTCAGTTCCGATGACAGTGCATTTTTATGCTGTGCATGACCTGATTCTTCACCCAGGATCGGCTCCCGACGACGATATGTACTTTTCCACGGTCTACGGCACAGACACACAATTTCATATACGCATTAAATTATGATAGCCCGTTCTAAATTTCACCATGACATGGCTGTTGAACCGAGCGGCTCCTGACGAGGGGACTCCTCGCTAAACTATTTTTTGTACACGCATTCAATTATGATATCGCGTTCTAAGTTTTGCCGCGACAGGGCTGCTGCACCGAGGGTTGGCTTCCAAAGTGGAGACTACTCAACGGTCAACAGCACAAATATGAAATTCTGTATAGCATTCAATTATCATAGCCCGTTCTAAGTTTTACTATGACATGGCTGCTGCACCCAGGGATGGCACGGGATGAAGCATTTTAATAAAAGCTTGTTTTTAAAATGTGTTTTTCTATTAACTTATTATGTACAATATAGCGACTTTCGTATTATAACAGCATGGTGGCGCACTGTAGATGGCGCTTTAAACACCGTATAAAATAATCATATAATAACAAACGAATGTTTAAATCAAAGCTGTATTATGTAAAGCTCTAAGACAGTGATATTCAAAGTCGGGGGGCGCGCCGCCCAAGGATGGCGTGAAGACATTTCAAGGGAGGCGTAGGCTCCTGAGTGATACAGTACAATGGACACGACCTATCCCTTTAATCTTACCACAGGCGCCATATAACAACGTCTTATATACCTAATATGTCTACATTTCTCTTTATCAATAGAAATGTAGGTAAGAAACCCAATTTATGGTATAAGGGAGTTTGAAAATTCTGAGTTTATTTTCCATGTTGATGATTAATGAAATGCGTAAAGTTTTAAACATAATGGTATTATGATAGCTGACATTCTAATTTTCATATAATTAAATTCATTTTTAAAAAAAAATACGAAGACATATTGCTGGATTGGCAATAAAATATATATTTTTTGATTATTCTACATAGAATTTGCATTTCTATTTTAATATATTATTCTCCCTGACTCATCAAATTAGCATATTTTGATTACTTGTATGTAGGTAATATTGAATATAATATTACAGCCATGACAACTATCACGATAGTTATGTTTATAATAATGAAATTTTTAGCATTTAATTTTGTGACGCATCCAAGTGTAGGAATGCCTATCTACTGGAGTAGTTGATTGTATTGTATTGTATAATGGTCCTCCGCGGACGATTTCAAAAGCAAGCTTTGGAAATTCAACATGATTCTGCTGCCAAATACGATTGTGAAAAGATGGATAATACATTGTTTTGGATCCAGTATTTAAATGTTTATTCCTGAGCAATTTCTACGTTTATATTTACCTCTATCAAGCACTTATTTCTGTTAAAAGGCATTTTCATCAGTTGTAGCAATTACAACGAAGTATAGAAACAAACTTGATATTGTCGGAGATTTACGCTGTGCACTTTCTTCAATTCAACCAAAAATTGTCAATCTGTTTATATGCAAGTTCATCCATCTTATTGATTGATTTGTGTTTTTTTTAACTTTTATGTAATTATAAAAGCAATAAATAAACCATACGTATATTATTTTTTTAACACCTGTTTTAGTAATTAATAACATGATAGGAGAGGGGGGAGCATTTTCTTTAGGCAGTAGAAGGGACATGATACGAATAAGTTGGGGATTCGAAAAATAAAACGAGTTTTTCGTGGAAGTCGGATTTGCAAAGTAAGTCGGAGAAAAAACGGTCGAAAGAAAACGTTTGTAACTAACGCTGCCCTAACGATGAGAGATATATGATTAAAATCTAGAGAAAAGTTGTAGAGCTTAATAATGCCTACAAAAAAGTCAGCGACAGCAGTCTTACTTTTATATTTAAGTCACAAAAAGTAGTATTTTATATTAAAAAAATAAATTAAATCGTTAGGTCATGTTTATTGGTCATATTATCAACAATTATAAATGCTTATCAAAATAAGTAAATTTATCGTCTCAAGTGTTTAAAACAAAAGAATTTTCCCTTTTACTTCGTATAATTTACCTTAAAAGGGAAAAATGGTTAAAGTGGTTAAAATGCATAAATGGTTAAAGAGATAAGGCACTCACAAATAAGACACTAACAAGAAGACACTCACAAATATCGGTAATATAGTCAAATTGGCATGCAAATACACACATACATATGCAGTAAAAATATAACCCTTCTTTTGGCAGTCAGGAAATAAATCATATAGCACTCAGTACTAACCGAACCCCACTCATAATTTCATCGCAAGTAAAAAGTTTTACCACCCAACGAAGTGGGCAAGGGTCAGCTATCAATACATACACTTCAACAGCATATATTAAGTTTTATTCTATTAAAAATTAATAGATAATCCTCAGATGGACCCTGATCACGCATATCCCATTTTAGCATTGCATTTATTCGCAGTATAGTGATGTAAAAGGTGGGAGTCTGGGTGTATAGGCAGTTACTATACTAACGCGTCTCCCTTCTGAGAAAGTCTCTCACGCTGTCCATTGTCAGCCATTGTCGTAACGCGAATAATCAACGGCCTTATTCGCAGAGATAATTATCGTTGTCTATGGCCCGGCTCGGCCAGAGAGCACGCCCGCCATTGTCATAGACGAATTCGGCAGTGCGCGCCCAAATCAAGATGGCTGTGGCTTACGCAACTATCAACTTTGTCTTTAGATCAAAAAGCGATCTGTTTCATGTCGCTTTAGGATTTTGTATTTATGTATTGGGTCCTTACCTATGTAATTCACCCTAATATGGATACCGGGTCACCAAGGCATACCCGGAAACGAAGAGGCCGACAGACTGGCAAAACTGGGCACACTGGATTGCCCAGTGGAGCCAGCTGTAGGGGTCCCCTTCGCTACAGGTAAGAAAATCATCAGGGACTGCTTGGAGCAGGAACATCGGGCTTCCTGGAAACAGAGTCAGGGATGTCGCCAGGCAAAAGCCATGATGGAGCAACCACTACAGAAGAAAACCAAGGCCCTACTTGACATGAGCAAGAAGAACCTTAGAACCACTATCGGTCTCCTCACCGGACACACGACCCTTAGAGCTCATCTATTCAACCTTGGCTTGACTGAGAGCAAGGATTGCCGAATATGTGGCGAGGAACCTGAAGACAGCATACACATTGTTGGCCGCTGTCCAGGGCTCGCCGCCGAAAGACACAGTTTACTGGGACGAGCCTTTCTCGAACCCAGCGATCTGCCCAACTTGAAGGTCAGCGACCTACTTGGACTGGTAAGAAGTACCGGGCTACTAGCTGACCATTGACCTAACCACACAGTGGGTAGTTACAAAAGACCTTACAGATCTAGGTGACATCAAGGGCTGGAAACAAGCCCACCACTCCATCTACTACTACTACCTATGTAATTGCTATAAATAGGATAGAAACGAATTTACCGCGTGAAATTTGTAGCACCCGACGTTTCGGTGACGTTGCAGCCGCCGTTGTCGGCGGCGGCTGCAATTTCACCGAAACGTCGGGTGCTGCAAATTTCACGCGGTAAATTCGTTTCTATCCTATTTATAATGTCAAACAACCGCGATAGTCTTCGATTTTATATGTTATTGCTGTATTTTCACACTGGCTAATTTGAACTGGGATAACTTGGGGTTGAGTTGGAATTTCAAATTCAAATAAATTTTAATTCAAGACCTTGTTATTCTTTTTTAAGAAACAGCTATTTATTTTTCTTCCGTCATTTGTTTCTGCTCAAATATTTTCGTTTGTGAAACCATGGTAAAGTTAAAACTTTGCATTATTTTCAAATATGAAATCCTGTCCCGGTGTTTACTATTACAGCTTCTTGCAGTCTGTCAATACAGTTACCGTAAATGTGTACTGTTAAGAACGGCAAGCAATGATGGCCGAGCCTGGTCAATCGCTCATCGCCACTGGTTCTGAGATGACAAACATTAAAAAAAAGATACAACCGAATTGATAACCTCCTTTTTTGAAGTCGGTTAAAAACCAACTAACAGGGGAACAACCATTGATTATATAACGTATTAAATTGATCAACGTCGTACAGTTGTTTATTCGCTTATTACTAATCAAGATTACAGTACAATCAAGGCATTGAAAAGTAAAATTAATAAATATATCACCGTAATTATACTTGAATAGAATGACGATTATAATACTAGCTACCAAATAAGAATAAATAATTAATAGTCTGCAATTTAAACGAGTGAGGTCTGATGATAAAAATATCAAAATCTGGTGCCATTTTAGGCCCTATGCCCTCTTTAGGCCCCATTCCCCTACATGGAACTCATAGTTCAAAAAAGTTATTGATTTTTAGACTTGCACTTATAAAGTTGAATTTATTAAAGAGCTTATATTTAGCTTGCAATATTTGTTTGTTTATATCAAATCTTGGAAGCTAAATTAGAACCACTTCCTCTTATGGAGTTGAAATTTAACATGTGGGTTCAGTTCCGATGACAGTGCATTTTTATGGTGTGCATGACCTGATTCTTCACCCAGGATCGGCTCCCGACGACGATATGTACTTTTCCACGGTCTACGGCACAGACACACAATTTGTCCGAGCCTGGTCAATCGCTCATCGCCACTGGTTCAGCATGACAACGTATAACCACAGATTTTACTGCGATTTACGAATACTCGCAAAGTTGCAGGAGTTACGGCTGGAGACTATTGGTCACCCGCCGTACTTACCATACCTTGCTCCAATAGTATAATTTTTTTTCAGAATTTAGATAACTTTTTACAAGGAGAAAAATAAATTTTAAAGAGTCGGTGATAAACGCTATCAAAGCATTTATTGGTTACTGTCCACGAGATTTTACAGCAGAGGATTTATTCAACTCCCATTGAAATGTCAAATCATATCATAGATAATAGAGGTCAATATTTCTATTAATTAAATATATATTTCTATTAATTAAATAAATATTAAATATATGTCAATTATATCAGAAATTAATTAATTATGTCAATATCGAATGAAGGAATGATATATAATAACAAGCTAAAAGAGGGGGAGGGTGTATTCATACGGTACTTAAATGTCTATAAACATATGTTTTTAAATCTGATCAGTCTTAGGGGCAAAGAGTTCCATATTTGGGCAGCCTGCACTGGAAATGACTTGGGCACGAAAGTTGATGAATTCTGAGGTATAGCCAGTGATAGATTTTGCTGAAAGCGTGATAGAAAGCCATGGGATGAAAGCGGAGAGCAGAGATTTTAAGGGGCTATTTCCTTCAAAGTAGTAAGCTATTTTAAAAGTCAAAAGAAGTAATCTATTTTAAAATGATAGTTCTTTATTCAGAATTAAATAAAATAAGATGTTAAACGTTGCAAGTTCTAAATGTTTGTGTCTTCTTATATTTTCTTCTTTGTTGTTCATTTCTTTTTCCATTGCTATCCGGTTGCAATTGCGACTTATGTTGTCCTTTCACGCGGTCGAACTTGCTGTCTCCCTCACCACTGTGCATTGGTGCGCTGAATAGTAGGCTTATATATGTTCATAACATATATAATAGCAATATATGATAAGCACATTGATTCAGTGATAAGCACATTGATTCAGTCTACAGATAAGCACATTGATTCAGTCGTCAACAGTGCTTACAGCACCCTAGGTTTTATTATGAGAGTTTGTAGACCTCTTAAAAACACTCATTCTTTGAAGACGTTTTATGTCGCATACGTACGCAGCCTGCTTGAATTTGCTTCTAATATTTGGTCTCCGCAGTATGCTACATACAAGCTGAGGATTAAGCGTATTCAAAAACGATTTATACATCATCTAAATTTCCGCTTATTTTCCAACGGCTTGTCGTACGCTGAAGGTCTGCAACGCTATGGTTTAAAGACATTAGAGGACCGGCGAGTAGTAGCAGATATGTCGTTTCTACATAAAATTGTTCATACTGGGTTGGACAGTCCATACCTCCTGAGTAGGGTGAGCCTTCCCGACTCGCGCGCGCTCACTTAACTTTTTACCAACCAAGGTTCAACGCTAACTATGGTTCCAATTCGTCATTGCCGCGCGTTATGCATGCATACAATGTATGCTCTAACGATATTGACATATTTAACCACCAAAATAGTCGATCCATTGTTAAGACTGCACCGAGCAAAATAAGCGAAAACGTCAGTCACGGTTTTGTCGCTGCAATCCATAATTTTTCGGTAATAAATATTTAAAAAATATATTTAAGATCCCAACGAATGTGTTTACAATAATACATCTTCTATAATCAAAAACCATTTGCTGGTTAATATTTCTTTCAACATAAAGTTGGGGAAAAACTTAAGAAAAGCACTCCGGCGTTTTGTTCACAATGAATAAAGAAATTAGATTTTATTTCAAATTTCAAATCGTAATAAATCACAAACGTTCAAGCTACAAGAAAGCATCACGGATATTTAAAAATGTTCCCTGCTTATTTAAATATGATTTTTTTAGAAGATACCTCGAATCTGCCATACAAATTTACTATGGCCAAATAACGTTCGATATATATACGCGAGCGCAAGGGTGAATTATTCAGTCGTCCACTAGAGCTGAGGAGGGGGTGACGTTTCTTTGCGTAGCGATCTGACCTCGAAAACCGGCCGCGATCTATTTCGTGCGCGTATAATATCACTCACGCGGTAAAACGATGTAAGCATTTATTGAAAGTATTTTTTATTTAGATTTTATCTGGTATTAGTGTTCCTTTTTCTATTGTCGAAAGTTGTAATTAGGTCAGCTCGTGTAAGAACCTGACCTAATTATAACTTGTTTTTATCTAAATGAGCATTATATAGCATTATATATATACAAGTTTTTATCTAAATGAGCATATTATTATGTTTTAGTAAAAATGGGAAAGCGTAAGATTAAATATCATAAATTGAAATGTGGCTCAAAGTTTCAAAACAAACGACTTCTCGCTTCTATTGTACGTGCAAGTGCCATCGCTGAGCAAGACTCGCTCGCCCAGGTATAAAAATCTTAGGATCTAAGTGATAATACGTTACAAAGCAATAATTACTTTTATCACTGTACATTTCGTTCCTAGGAATCTTCGAACAATGTGATAATAGGCTCGAGTATAAGAAAACTTGATGAACACTCGACGACAAAATATACGCCGTGCAATGATTTTGCGGTAAGTTAGTTGTATATATTTTTTTTAAGTGTTCTAGTATAAACTTTACCTGTATATTTGCAACAAAGATTTTCGGTACTTAATTCAGTTACTTTTATTAACTATCTAATTTTACCAATACAAATCGTGTTTTCGATTGAGATATATACCTATATATTTTAAAAAAAATACTGTGATATTGGGCTTGATTGCGTTTCTTCGTGAACTAAAATTGGAAATTAGTCCGTGTGAACGAGACAGGGTAATACGCTAGAGCGGAATGTGAAATGAACGGTTTTCACTTTTCACTTTTTCGAATTAAAACTACCCACCAAAGATAAAGCATCTGAATGTAACACAGCACAAAATGTATTCAAATTTATTCGGACGAGTATTAGTCCGACAGGTAGTTTTATCGACGATCGTTCGTTTTATATTCCGTTCTAACTCGTTCGTATTGCTTCGTATCTCGTTCGCTTGAACTAATTCCAGTTTCAGTTCACAAAGAAACGCAATCGGCCCATTGCCTACGTAATTTAAATTTGATAAAGTTTTATTATCAGTGTAAATTTGACTTGCAGTGCAACTTTTCTATACATACCTTCTTCAATATTTCCGGTCACTTCTATTTTCAGAAGCAATTCAGCAATAATTTATTAATTCAATTAATTTTATTTCAGAAATCATTTGAAACGGACTCGGATTCCGATTTCGAATTAATAACAGAAGAGGAAAATAATGATGATGTGGATTTTTTACCTGAAGGGAATAGAATAGTAGATTTTAATTACATATTCAAACAACTCCAAGAAATGGCCCATCACAACTCTGCATTTCAATGTAACTTAATTTTTTTAAAACTTACCAAGGAGATTAAGAAAGGGTTTCTATCAAAATTCTTTTTTACGTGTCGATTATGCAATGCAAAATTAGAACTTTTAAATTGTAAAAAACCAGATAGCCCAGTTGAACTTAACCTCAACCATAACGCTGTTAGTAGTTTCATGTCTATTGGCGCTGGATTTTCAGGATTGGAACAAGTTTCAGCCTCCCTGAACATACCCTGTATGTCTGATAAATTATACTCAAAGTGCCATACCAAGATCTGTGAACTATGGGAACTAGCTAAAGAGAAATGCATGGAGGAAGCAGCCAAAGACGAATATAATTTAGCTGTACTCAACGGCGAAGTGGATGCGAATGGAGTACCAATGATTACTGTGGTGGCTGATGGCTGCTGGTCGAAAAGATCGTATAGAAAGAACTACAACGCATTATCGGGTGCTGCAGTAATAATAGGATACAGGACAAAGAAAGTACTATATATGGCAGTAAAGAATAAATATTGTATGGTTTGTGCTCGAGCTGAAAACAGAAAACACACAGTTCCAGATCACATATGTTTCAAAAACTATACAGGTTCATCTAGCGCAATGGAATCGACAGCTTTGGTTGAAGGTTTCAAAACATCATTGAACACTCACAAACTGATTTACTCTAGATTGATAGCTGACGGTGATTCAAGTACACATAGAAACATAGAAAAATCGAAACCGTATGGAAATTTACTCGTGGAAAAAATAGAATGCACTAATCATTTACTACGAAATTACTGCACAAAGTTAGATGAACTGACCAGAAATACAAACTATCCATTGAAATATAGAAAAGTTGTTAAGAATAACATATTGCGCTTAAGGCGTTCTGCAACTGGTGCTGTAAAACATCTTAATTCTGAAGGTAGCAAAACTTTTCAACAAAAAGTTCTACAGTTGAAGCAAGATTTGTTGAATTCACCACACCACGTATTTGGCAATCACAGCTTATGCAAATCTTACTATTGTGAAAAGCAAACCGAAAACGTAGAATCCGTAGAAGAAAACCTAGTTCCAATAATGAAAAGTCAAGAGGGTGGTTTTATATTTTCAGCCATATTAAAGTTTATTTCCAGACTGGTGAATAACGCGCCAAGCCTGATGCATAATGTTAATAGTAATATAGCTGAAATTTTTAATAGTGTAATTGCAAAGTTCGTCGGTGGAAAACGAATAAATTACTCAGGCAGGCAATCTTATGGAGGTAGATGTGCCGCAGCAGTAGTGGCCTTCAATTCAAGAAAGCCAGAGACTTACCTAAGCAAAAATATTTTTCTGCGAAGTCCAAACAAACTTATTAAACGACTTGAAACCAACAGAAATATCAAAAGATTGACATCAGCAAAACGCAAAATAATAAAATCGTTTCATTGTAAGAAGCCTGTTATTAGTCATGAGGACAAAAATTACGGAGAGTCTTGTGAAAAACCTGACCTGGAAAAGGCGGATTATGAGTTTGCCAAAATCGAGCATTTGAAATGCATAACTTTGACTAAGGAAGATCGCCACTTACTAGAAAGAAGAACTATTTTGCAGGCAGAATCCATAGAATGGCGCCAGGAGCGAAAACTTCGGCTAACTGCATCTATATTTGGAAAAGTTTGCAAACGAGGACTTATTAAATGCGGACCTTTGGTAAAAAATATACTGACTGAAAACAATTTAAATCATGTGAAGTCTATACAACATGGACAAAACCATGAACATCTGGCACGTGATCAACTATCTTGCTATCTTCAAAGTCCTATAAATCCATGTGGATTATTTATTGACCTGGATCTACCATTTTTAGGTGCGAGTCCGGATGGACTTTTGCAAGAGGACAAAATTGTAGAAATAAAATGTCCGTACTCAGCTAGAGGAATGAGTATTAATGATGCCATCAGAGAGAAAAAAATTACTTTCTGGAAAATAGACAAAGATGGCAATACCAATGTAAATAAAAAACACGATTGGTATTTTCAAGCCCAAGGACAAATACACGCCACTCAAAGAAAAATTTGTGTATTTGCTGTTTGGACGGACGTAGACATGAAGGTGGAAGTCATAAACGAAGATGAAGGCTTTTGGAGTGAGATGGAAATAAAACTGAAAATATTTTACTTTGACTGTTTGCTACCAGAAATTATAGATTCAAGACTGGATAGGCAAATGGACATAAAGGAACCTGCCTATATTTTGGAAGCATAAAAAAAAAGAGATATTAAAAAATAATAAACGGAAAATATTGGAAACAAAATCCGTTAAGATTACGAAACCAAAAAAAACTAGTAACAATAAAAATGTTTAACAATGTGAAAATTTTCTAAATCAGTTTAAAGCCAGTTCAAGGCAATGAGCAACTTTTTTGTCCAAATTGTAAATTGTAACTTTTTTTATAATAATGCCTATATTTTTCTAAAAATTCATAAAACTAAAATTCTTCAGATATGGTCTTTTCCAGGTATCATCTAAGGCGACTACCTCTCTCAAATAGTGATAAACTGACATTTTGCGATCAAATTTATGGGCCTCCCGCATGCATTTAAATATTATAAAAAATATTAATCTTGTAGAAAATTTCCTAATATTTTGTTCTACGATGCAGAATTTCATTGTTTTGATTTAATTCCTAATCAAAATAAATAAAATCTGAAGTCATCACTTTTTTGTAAATTACATTTTTCTGGGTATCTACAAAGTCAAAGAGATACCACATTAGATACCCCAGAGAGATACCAGATTATAAATTCTTACGAATATCTTAACTGGCGCCGCAATATGTTATTTCGATATTTTCTGTTTTTAACATTCTTTTTCACATTTTTTCCATGTACCTACTGACATACCACTCGGGCGAGGTGCATGGCCATGCAGATTTCTGGACGGTGTTTTTCATCTGAGTCATCATATTTTTTTTATGTATATGATTATACTTATGTAAATTAGGATATTATTAAAGATAATATTATAATTACGGTACCTCCGGTTGTTTTTTGGAGGTTTCCTATCCGGACTTAAACGCTCTCATTGATCAGTGATTTCGTGTGACTTCATATTGCTTAAAATTCTTATTTTACGGATTTTATATATTGTTGCTTTTAAATATGCATCACAAATAAAGTGTAAGCGTTTAAGGCAATGGATACCGTTATTTCCTCCTCAATGAGTCATAATAACGTATACAATAAAGAAAAACTGACTCTTTTGCTGTTATTTGACTGATCCTTCTACTGTCTTGTGCATTGTGTTAAGTCTTTTTCAAGTCTTTTTTGATGCCCGGGCTAGAAGATAATCTTTTGGCACTATAGTGGTCGCAATCGCTCCTGACATTCCGGGTCGTAAAACGTGCGAGCACGACAGCACATCACTTTTCTCCCTCGCACAAGATATAGAGATCGCTATCCCCGGCCACGCCTCACTATCGATATCGATGGATTTTCGATATTGATGTGTGATACATAGTAATATTTGACAGTACTTAAATGAAAAATGAAAAACGAAGGGGTTGGTAAACTTCGGCCCAAGTGTTAGGTTAGGTCACCTGATCTTACATTGTAAGGATCCGGGTTCGATTCCCGGCTGGGTCACTATTTTCCATTGGGATAAAACTAACGGAATTTCATTTTCAATTCTGTCGGCCGAATGCCATAACAAGACACACACTTACACACATGTTACATGCACACATACATATAAACACTTCATATTAGGGTTGGTTGTAAGAGATTGTCGTATGATAATAAACCCGCCCATTGTGAAATTTCACAATAAAGAGTACAAACAAACAAACAAACAAAACAAATTACTTTCTTGTATGTATTTATAATATATTAGGATGTTCGGGGTAGTCCAAAACAACTAAATGAACTTAGCACGTAAACCATAAGAGATTCATTGCCAGTCCTGTAAATACACCCTCAATAAAGGGAGTTACTCTCTGGAAGGGTTTCAAATGTTACGTATCTCCTGTCCAAATAATCTAATAATCTCCTGTCCAAAAAGTCTTCTAATATCCAAAGCGTGAAACGATAGTTGGTGTGAAATATCGTATCTACTTTTTAAAAATTAAACAGTTTTTTTTTTATTTTGATGATTTAGTGTACCGAATATTGTTCAATATGAGAAATTGAGTTTAAAGTTATACATGACTTTTTTTGTTGAGGTCAAGGTTACCGACAAAAAGCGGGTTTTATTTTTAAAATTCAGTTCTTCAAGTTTTTTTTTCTTAGTAACAGGCCTATATGAAAAAAACTTTCAGATAAGTTTTAACTTGGTTTCCATGTTGAATTTATATAATCTCCTGTACAAAAAGTCTTCTAATATCCAAAGCTTGAAACGATGGTTGGAGTGAAATATCTTATCTACTTTTTTCACGTTCACGAATTTTCACATTTTACACAAATTCGGTTGATTACGTAATCTTGGGGGGGGGGGTAAGGCCGCAGATTACGTCTGTAAACATGTGGGAGGGGGGGGGGGGTAGAAAATCCCAAAAACGTGATTACGTAATATGTGGACGGCCCCGCCTCATAACCGCACAATCAGAGACCTGTATTCAAATAATTATGATATCGTTTATATAAATTACTGTGATATAGTTAAATATAAATATAATATAAGACGAAATAGTTAACAATGACTCAGTTTTCTGCTTTTTCTGTAAAATATCTAATTTTGACTTACACTGTACTTTTGTTTAGGCGACGATATTCGACGCGCCATATCGTCGCGACGATTGGCGCCAACCGGTGTGCTGCGTTAAATACCTATTTAGGGCACGTGAATTATGGTCGGCGCAGTCTTAAGGCGGTACGTGAAAAGCTGATTATCAGATCCGATTGAGTTAGCATGCACATACAAGCACTCACAAGCACATTCGCAATACAGATACACACACCCACACACACATACATACACGCACACACACATACAAACACACACACACGCACACATATCTCCATCACACAAACACACACCAACACCCATACACTCGCACATAGCGATTTTAACTGTTAGTTTTAAATTCTTTTTGGTTTTCTTTGTATTGTATTGTTTTGCATATTTTGTAATCTTTATATAGCAAATAATTTAAAACATCATTGGCTTTACTACTGTTATATGTCATACGTATATGTAATTTTTTTATGCTGTATGTTTTTAACAAAATAAAAAAATAAAAATAAACAAGATTATACAAATAAGAAGGCATGCTTATGTGAAAAACCCGATATCATCTAATGGGGAACCACATCATATGCTTACGAAAGGCCGATATGTGATGAAAATTTCGTCAGGAAATAGACGAATCGAATACAGGCGTTTTGAATCCGTTCTAGTTCATTACTTAGCTCCTTATTCGGATCTAGCTAAGCTTCATCAGCGTAGTAAATTATTGGTTAAATAAAAGATTGTGCCATTCGGCTTTTATCACAAAGAGGTACAGTCCGCGAGCAAGCTCAGAGGAATCTCGGGCTGGGAAAGTGGGCGAATGATGCCGCCCCCGAACGTCGTTTCATATCCCGCATTCTCCCAGTACTAGTATTCAACAAGTACTATGTAGTATTGGGAGAGTGCGGGGTGTGAAGCGACTGTCGGGACCGGTGTCATCAGCTCGCTTGCCCAGCCCCCGATTCCTCGGAGCTTGCGCGCGGTCAGTAGGAAATTTTGCACTCGTTTAAAAGAATGACGACGTGCTAATACTTTCTGACTGACCTCGCTTCCGACTGACCGTCTTCTACGCTCCCAAGTCTTCTAGAGCAGAGACCCAAATATTTGTGTACGTATTCAATTATGATAGCAACTTTCAAGTTTCACCATGACATGGCTGATGTACCCTGGGTTGGCTCCCGACGAGGGAACTCCTCAAAAGTCGAAAAGTTGAAAAGTCGAAAAGTCGAAAAGTCGAAAAGTGGTAGTAGGATTTATGAAATTAATATTCAGATGAAGTAAGTTCATGTCTACTTGACAGGAAAGTCTTGGGGAGACTCACCGATTTCATTATTCTTTTTAATATATTTACTTGTTATGTACCTACTGTGTTTTTTTGTACAAAGTAAAATTCTCTTGATTATTAACTATTTAAAATAATTTTTATTTTTAAGTTATTGCTTGAGAAAATTTTACTTTGAAAAATTATTAACTATAGCTTACTTTTTTAATAAATACGTAGTTTATTTTTTTGTGATTTTTAAGTAATGGATAAATATTACGTAACTAAGTTACTCCGATTTTTAAAAATTATTTGAATGAATTTCTGTACACAATCTTGTTCTTTAATAATATTGTACGCCTAAAAGGCCGGTTGTGCCGCACTGAATAATTTTAAAATTCCATCTTACTAAAATAACAGTAAAATTCTCCGTACGTGGAGCCCGTCTCTGGAATGCTTTAACCGCACGTATAAGGATGACACCGAGTTTGTTTTGCTTAAAACGCACACTCAAAGAACACTTGAACCCACGCTCATAAACTTTTCCCTATTTTCCCCTCCCTATTGCGTCCCCTGGGTCATTATAGGTTTTTTGTTTGTTTTATTCTTAAATTATTTTCTTCTGCTGAATTTAAGTGTTTGAATTGCCTTTATAGTTTTGATTTATTAGTTTATCTTATCTTATCTTAGTTTATCTTATCTTTATTTTACCGCGTAACATGCTGTTCCATTATGTTAAGTTTAGCTGTAAGATATTGCTTCTAGGCTATAAGCTAGCCTTTTTGATTAAGCAAATACAGCGTTTTATTATCTATACTAATATTATAAAGAGGTAAAGTTTGTGACGTTGTAGGAAGTAATCTCTAGATCTACAAAACCGATTTTGAAAATTCTTTTACCAACGGAAAGCCACATTATTTGTGAGTGTCATAGGCTATATAGTAATCGGAAAAAGTAAAAGACTTTTTCTAACGAAAGAAGTCTAACTCTTATATTTAAGTAACAAACAGTAGTATTTTATATTAAAAAAATAATTTAAATCGTTAGGTCATGTTTATTGGTCATATTATCAACAATTATGAACTATTATCAAAATAAGTAAATTTATCGTCTCAAGTGTTTAAAACAAAAGACTTTTCCCTTTTACTGCATAAATAGTTAAAGAGATAATACGACATAGGTATGTAAAAATATAACCCTTCTTTTGGCAGTCAGGAAATAAATCATAGCACTCAGTACTAACCAAACCACACTCATAATTTCATTACAAGTAAAAAGTTTTACCGCCCAACGAAGTGGGCACGGGTCAGCTTGTAATTATTATAAAATAAATTATTTTGAATTGAATTGAAATCCTTACTGTACATATACTGTCTTTGTCCTGCCTTGCGAACAGAGCTGGGCAACTCAAACAGAAAAATCGACTTTATTGAAAAACCTTGTTAAATTTAATTGGTCGGAGAAAACTGCCATGAAATGTTGGGCTGAAAAAAATCCAGTCTTGTCGAAAAACTAAGGACCTGGGAGAAAGATTTCGATGCAAACATTGCTCGGAGCGAAAGCTATCCATCTCAGCTAGTATCGGCGTTCTGATTAGACAGCAAGACGTAGGTGGCATTAAACAACCTTGCCTACCTACTGATAACGGGTAAAGTGGCCATAATATGGTCTATAAACAAAGGTTTAGTGAGCCTCGAGCTGTTATTGGCTGCCCTGTACAAACAACGGATCACCTTGCCTATTGTTAGACTGCCCACTTCGTGTCATCTCTGGAAAAATACGTTGAGTGCATGAAACAAAAAGGAGTAAGAAAGAAACAAAAAATAGTTGAGAAAACAAAAACAAACAAACTGTGTTGCCATATATTTACATACAAAACGGAGAGCTTATCGCCGAACGACATTATTCAACAGCTAACCTACAGAGAGTGGTACAGTAGAGCGTTGCAGAAAGAACACATAAGGAAGAAATAATTATATTTTTAACCTAGTTGATATAAATACCGTATGACTTTTAAATGTCTCTAAGAAGAGGACGTTGGGAGGCAGGGCCATAGAAAAAGGAGGAATTGGCTAAGCCTGAGAGAGATAAATCTTTGAGCTGAGTCTTGAGAACGGGTTTCCGAAAGCATATTTCTATATTTGCTGGTAGACCAATCCAGAGCCTTGCCTCGTGAACATTAAAAGCGTATCTAAGGAAGTCGGTCCTGGTACCAGGACCTACTTCTGATAGGTCTGTCTGATACATCTATGATACATCTATGATAAACATACATAGATGAACCCTGAATACATTACACTGCTTTTTTGTTTGGCAGTCGTGTAAAAAACTTTATTTTAGTATGTTTCGAAATATGCTTTTCTATTATCGCATCATTATATTTAAATTAAAAATAGCTAAATTAAACTGTAACCAGTAAATCTGCTATCTCTTGATTGTCTAATTTAGACCTTTTTAAACGACTGCTTAACAAAAAGGAGTGTAATGTGTTCCGGGTTCATGTATGTAAGTTTTCCGTTTTTTTTATTCCACTGTAACTTCTGAACGCTTGAACCGTTTTAGAAGTGTGTGGTATTGTTAGAATCGTTACGTCATTCCGAGTGACGTAGGATGTCCAAATGTCAAATAAATAAATAGTCTATTTGTCCGAATATCAATAAATTAAGGTAAATATATCGTATTTAGTATCAATAAAAAAGGTCTGTTTAAGTACATTCCGAAAATATACATGTATCAATATATGGATAAATACAAAAACCACCAATATTTCCTAAAACAATCTTTTTCCACTTCTTTATTCTGCCATAACTTCTTAACTTTTGAACCGTTTAAGAAGTGTTTGGCGATGCGGTAACGAAGCTTCGGTAAATTGAAGAAAGAACAAAGAACAAATCCACAAAGAATTTTATTTTCTAAAAAACGTTCTTTTCTGCACGATCAAATTGATTGTAATAATTATCATTACAATAGTTCACGTTTTGTACCAAAAATAGTGTTTTTTAATTTTTTAAGTTATTGTTCTTGTTTTGTGCTGTTGTTATTATTTTATAAAGTAACAAAAATAAAAAAATATAATATTAAAATGAAATGAGAATAAAATAATAGTTTTTTTTTAAATATATTTATTCACAAGACAAAAATATTTTTAAAATAACTTATAAATCCTCGTGCCATTACATTACTGATATATTTATTTGAATACCGGTTTTAATGTATAGATACAGTTTTTATCTGAACGGTACTGGGGACGGTAAATATTCGAATCCTAGGGACCGCGGATAATTTTTTACTGAATTATGCATGTCGGCGTATACTTTTACAATTCAAATACTATCGACCGGTACTATGCTTCAACTTGTTGATATTCAACACGCGGCATTTCCATTTGTCCATTAATTAATTCTTTTAAACAAGTAACCAAGACACACAGGGCGTTATTTCCGTTGATAAACGTGCGAAAAGTAAGCATTTTGTGATGTGCGATTAAGCGATTAACCATGTGCAATTAAGCGAAAATGAGACCGCAAACAAGAAAACAGATCCTATAGATGGAAACTAGGTGGAGGAACATATCTTTATAAAAATTAAGAAACTTCTATGCGATAGAAGGCTTAAAATGCAACTTCGTGTTCGCCTGGTACGCTGTTACATTTCCTCCATTTTTCTGCACGGTGTAGAAGCGTGGACACTTACGGATGCCATGTGCTAGAAGGTGGAAGCGTTCGAAAGGTTGATCTATAGGAGGTTCACAGATCTCTGCATCATGACGCTGCCGTCCATTTATATAATTGAAGTGGCGCTGTTCGTTCGCAGAAATCTAGCCGATTTTGAAGTGAATGGTGTCCATCACCATTATTCAACAAGATCCCGTAGCATGCTACCTTTGGTAAGTCATGCATTATCCAAATCGGAGAGGCTAGCCTGTATCGCCGGCCCAGCGGTTTACAACAAACTCAGCGAGCACATTAGGCAGGCGCAATCTCTTGACGTGTTAAAGAAACGCCTTAAGAGGTACCTCATAGATAAGGCGTTTTACTCAGAGGAGGAATATTACTCGAGTAAAGTCTAAAATGCTTTGGTGGCTAAAGTGTTTATTGATCTCTTTGCATTTCGTCTTGTATTTCCTCTTTTTACATTATTCTTCTTTTGTTTTCGTTTTTTGTTTATTTTGTTTTTTTTTACGATTAAAAAAATGTTTTGTTTGCTAATCTGTATCTATCTTGTATGCCAGTATACTAATAAAATGGATATAAATATGATAATAAGGATTTCCTGGAGAGACAAATTGCGAAATGTAATAGTTTTGCAACGCGCGGGTAAGTCGTTGGAGCTCAAAAAGATGAGCTATTACAACTGATCGTCCAAGGCAAGAGGAAACCGGGAATAAGAAGTTCACCTTGGCTTAAAATCTGCGCCAATGGTTTGGGGCCAGCACCCGATCCATGTTCAGAGCAGCATGTCATTTTTCCTACTCTGGAAACTCCACTGAATACGGTGGTACCTCTTGTTGGTAATCGTTTTTCCTTTCTTCAGAATTTCAAAAACTCCCTATGAGGAAAAGATGTGCTATAGTATATAACAAGGAAAAAAAATATTTGGTTTAATACTGCCGCGAGGGGGGTGAACTTTAGGTGTTAGAGCCTTTTTATGGTAAAAGGGGAAAATGGTTTCTGTTACAGGGAAACAGGCAGTTAGTATTTCATAATGTTTATATGAGAGGACATATACTTGTAACCATTTGGTTACAATAAAATAATTCAGATGCAAACCTAAAAAAACCGTCAAAATTACAGTGGACGGTAATCACGTTTGGGGTTGAAAACTGACATGAGGTTTTCGTGATTCCAGGCGGTTTTTTATAAACCTATCTCCATATGGTCCGCAGACAGAAAACAGACGTTTCCCTTACGATTTTGAGCGTTCGTTCCGTAGTTTAATATGGCAGGGAAACCCTTTGGTAGTAGGTAGTATTGACGCCAGGTGATCGGGGTTTTCCACGTAGTCGGGTCGAATCACGTGGGGAAGACTTCAGAAATGAAATGAAATGAAATGAAAATCTCTTTATTGCACAATAAAATAAGGTACAATGGCGGACTTATTGCTACACTACAGCAATATCTTCCAGTCAACCAACATGCTGGTGTGAAAAGAAGAGTAGGCAACAAATTATAGCCTAAAATTAAATTTGAAATTATAGCATATAATATACATTGTGTGTGTATCTAAAGTAAAATGTAAATATATAAATAAATTTTTGAGTTTGACATATTATATGTATGTATATGTATATACATACATATTTTGATATATTAACAAATAAATAAATAAATAAATAAGTAAATAAATAAACTGCCAAAATAAGGTAAGGAAAGGGAGGGGATAACGGAAAGGTTAGAATTTATGATTAATATTTATTGTGAAAGGAAGTGCTTTTTCAATGATTGCTTAAAGGTGAACAGCGAGCTAGCGCCTCGAATAGTTAAAGGAAGCTGATTCCACAGTCGAGCTGCATGTACGGAGAAGGAGTAGGAAAAAAAGTGGTATTGTGTTTATTATTTTTTATTCAGACGTAGCGCTTCCGTGTTGTGAAGGGGTGGAAGGTTAATATGGGACTCAGAAAAACTGGAAATATCACTATATATGTCTGTAGCAGTATTACTGTTCTATAGGATTAGCGGACTGATTCGACAGCTGCAATGTATGTACATTGTTTTATTCGCTACTCACTATTCAGTAATCATCATTTTGGTTATTAATTAATATTTATATTACAGAAAAAATAAATGTTTTGAGTCCAAATCATCTAACAAAAAAATAGACTTGTTAGGGACCACCACTCACAAGACTTCAGGTTTATTCGGTGTGAGGTGGTGGTATCAACTTACGAGTTATCTCCGTAATAAAAGGCGGTCTTGAACGAAGTAGAAGGGATTTATTGATTGAAGGATTGAATATTGCCAGTTATAACGCTTGTCGAAGTAACGAGTGCCCGGATTTCTTTATCGAGACGCGAGGGTTGCGCGACGGAGGTTATGTAGGAAAGTGGATGAGGATTGTATGTGTGCTCCTAGTATCTTGTACTGGGCACGGCTCGAGTCTGTGGGATTACAGACTGGTGTTTCGAGACTCAGGGAGAATAAGGAAAGGAAATCAAGGAGCCGGATCCGTTGAGCGACCTCGTAAGAGGGGTACTGGATATGCCGTCGCAACCTTGGGGGAAGGTGATCACTCGGGGAATGATAATTTGGTTGCTTTTTCGCCGGTTTAAATAGGCCGTGAAATGATGCAATACGAAAATATTCCGAGTAAAAGTATCGTTTCATCGTGCTGATTCATAGCTACACGAGTCAAAATAATAGCGGAATTGTGTCTGTGGCTTTCACTGGAAATCGATGCATTTGTTGATCGCATGTAATGGACTTAAGGTCCGTTACAGACAGTTATTTTTTCCGAAAGTTCAACCCTCTGCTGCAGTATTAAATTTTAAATCGATTTTTAAAATTATTTTTCTTATAATCTCCATGCCCATAGACCAGGGCTTCTCAATATAATATCCCCACGTACCCCTATTAAATTTTGCAGACGAGTGCGAACCCCTTTTTAAAAATCTAGCTATAGCAGATAGTAAGGGTTTTTAATGACATAAAATACAGTCATAAAAAGCAAAATTATATTGGTAATTAATGTGCTCAGTGGGTTTTGCTTCTTGTAGCAAATTGAGTCTTTTTAGGAGTATTTTTGGTCAATTTCAATATAATTCTGATACAGGATCAAGCGAATTTCTAAATTTCGTTTTTATCATACGCATGTGTGGAATTCCATTCTCACGTAGTAGTAGTTGTCACGAAGGGCAAAAGGTAATTCACCGTTTTGCTTGATAGCTTGGGATTTATTCCTGTCCTGCTGCCCAACAATCAATTAAAGACATCTTTTGTTGGATCTGTGGACATTTCCAGCAATAATTCCTGTCGCGCCAACACGTTTGTCGCCGCCAGCCAGTCAGACGCCAATCTTGTCGTGATCGCGTAAAAATTGTCGCGAAGCCCCTACGACCAACTGGCGAACCCCTAGTGGTTCGCGTACCCCACTTTGAAAAACGCTGCCATAGACCATTATTTTCGCATAGGGATTTTTCGATAAATAACATTTTTTTTCCTCTAGACAAGAGCGAGCCACCCTAATGTATATAATAAGACTCAGTCCTACGAAAATATCTTTTTAAACAGCCTTTCAACTATTATGTTAGGTTAGGTTAGGGCATAAGTATAGATATATAGTATGAATAATTTTATCAGTGTAATCATTTGTTATTGTAATTGTAATCAAAGTAAATATACCAGGATAATTAGTATAGGTTAGGTTAGATTAGGAAGTAGGTAGATTAGATTAGTAATTTAGTGGAAAAGCATATTTATAAGTGTATATTCAGCTAGTTATGATAGGACATATCGACCCTTTGCGGAACACTTGTCGTAAAAGCCATTTTGGCCAAAATCACTTTTTGATGCAGTCTTACTCAGTTTTGCGAGCTCTATCGATCTGTATATTTAGAGTTGTCATATTCCCATAAAAATGTCTTTTACTGCACAGAAAATTTTGTATCCTAAACACGTATTTCTTAAAAATAATGCTGTAAAAACATTCCAATTAAAAGTAGTTGCTGTAAACACCGAATATTTACTGCGTGGCCGATACAACGTATGTTCTGTAAAATATTTCTATTTTTTTTTGTCGTAAAGGATGGCAAAATTTGGAAATGGCTTTTACACCCTTAGGATCAGACACAATCTTTTCATTTATTCTGCAGACATTGGTTGTAAAAACCAAAACACGGGTATGATTGTTTTACAACGTAGCTTAGCTATGATTGTTTTACTAGTAGCTATGGTGAAGGTACCTATAGTATATTGTTTACGTAGTAAACACCTGCGCTGGAGCGCGGCTCGCGGCATATCGTCCGCTTGCTTGGAGGTGCAGCAGTTTAATTGCCGGGATCGATATCCATGGCAAAACATTGAGATAAACAAGAAAAAGAAACGACAAAATTTGAAAAAGTTGAACAAGAAACAGAGAGATGAGGGGAAACAATATTCAACAAGAAAGGGGAAAATTATCGAAGAAAAATCTACGCAGATTAATTAATCCGTGTATTCCAGAGAAGTGTAATCGATGTTGCTACGAAATAAGCGACGAGAGACGAACCTCCATTTTTTCATTTTTCTGGAAACTTGATGTTCAACGGCGACGTGATTGGCTAGTTCGCTCTGTACATGCAGGACCTATTAGGCGTAAAACAACGGATTCTATCAAACGAAATCTTACCTACGATTATTTTATAAATGATGTTGAAGATCATAGGAAGGTATGCCAAAAATGTTTATTGAAAACTTTAGACATAACGCAGAGATTTTTGCTGTACACTTTATCTAATTAAAAGGAAGGTATGGCACAAGAAGAAAAGAGAACGCGAAGTGCTCCTAACAAATATTTAGAATCAGATAAAATCTATGTACGTACGTTTATTGAGAAACTTCCTGCATGCCCGTCACATTACAACAGAAAGAAATCCAAACGTATGTATCTGCAGCATGAATTGAAAAATCTGTCCAAATTATTCAGGACTGAGGACTGTAAACTAAACAACCAAAAGGCTGTGAATGAAACCATCTTCCGAAAGATTTTTAATGGAGATTATGACCTTGGCTTCCACATCCCAGAGAGGATAAATGTACATTATGTACTAAAGCAGAGACTTTTGGAAATGAAATGACTGAAACTGATAAAGAAAAATGGAAGAAACACCTAGAAGAGAAAGAAGCCATGTATAGCCGATTCAAAGCTCATCAAACTTTGAATGATGTTGATACTCTGACTTGTAGTTTTGACTTACAGAAGGTTCTCAATACACCCTTTGGGGAAAGCATGCTTTTATATTATTCCCGGAAATACGCAGTATATAATTTCACCGTTTATTAGAGTATCACACACAATGTTTCCTGTTTTGCCTGGGGTGAGTGTGATGGCAAACGAGGCGGCATTGAGATTGCATCTTGTTTGTATTTGTATTTGAAAGAACTTGATAAAAAAGGGTGTAAAAACGCTGTCTTATACTGTGATTCGTGCACGGGACAAAATAAAAATAAAGTCGTTTTATCCGTCCTTAATTACTTTTTACATACCTCGAACAATCTTCAAGTGCTTCGGATCAATTACTTGCTACCTGGACATACGTAGATGCCTGCCGATTATGTACATGCGACAATTGAAGCCGAAGTAAAAAAACTTATAGTGTGGAGTCCGTCACAATGGCCTTCATATTTTGAAAGTGCAAGAAAAAGGCGTAGACCTTATTCAGTTACTTGTATGGAGCACACAGACTTCATTGATTGGGAGGAGCTCGCGACGAAAACCTTTACCAAAGAGACAGTAAAAAACTTAAAATTCAAAGATATTCGAGTAGCTACGGTAAAAAAAAAAGAATTTGAATCAAATGGAAATTAAATATTCTATGAAGGAAGAAGCATTGAGCGAAAAAGTTTTGCTGTTCCAAAACGTGCAGAAGAAAGTAAAGGGGAAAGGTAAAGGCAAAGGGAGAGGAAAAAAGATAGAAGGGATTGACGAAAGCCATGAAATAGAGTACCAGAAAGTGACAAACAGCTTCAACTTAGCTCCAAAGTATTCCAAAAAACTGTCCATATCTGCATTTAAGTATTCGGATTTGAAGAAATTGTGTTCGGATGGAACAATTCCTAAATGGTTCCACAGAGAGTTTCAGGAAATGCCCTATGATGGCAAAATCAGTGATGCACTAGTTAAAACAGATGAAGAAGATGAGGTTGCATCGGAGGTTGTGGAGGAGATTGTGGATAGATATCTATAATCTCCTCCTCAATCTCCGATGTCACTCCAGAGCTCCAATCAAAGTCATACTTGATTTTAAGTTGCCCCAGTTGACGTTGCTAAACATACTTCAATTATAACACCACTGGTTACTATTTTTGTTGTTAATTGTATTTTATTATTCTAAAATAATAGTTTTTCTAAGAGATAAATAGTGCATTACATCATTTGCTCCTAGATTATACGTTCTATCTGGAAGAAACCTAATTATATTTTATTCATTTACAACAATAAAGTCTCGTTTTTCTATGGAACCCTGTCTTTTACTACACAAATAGCAGGCTATTTTTATTACATACATGTATTTTACAACAAACGCCTCAGTATTTCATGAAACTATTTTTGTCGTAATAACCAATTAACATGAAATTTTATGTAGTAAAAGCCACACTAACTCCTAAACTATAACACGTACTCTTTTCTGGTTTACATCAAATAAAAGTACTCAAAATTTTATGAAAATATTTCACAGATATATCAATATAACTATAAAAACCATAAAAATACAATAAAAAACACGTGTACTTTTTTGTTTTTTGCCCCTCCTGTAAAGTAGCGTTTTGGCTTTTACGACAAGTGTTCCGCAAAGGGTCGATATAGGTTAGCTTAGGTTAGGTTAGGAAGTCAATGCATCTAATTAACGTAAAAAGTTATAATAGTTAATAAAAGTATAATAATTAACGGATAATATAAGTCAGATATAAACACATTATTGTTAGTTACCCACTGAAAAGGCATTATTAGCCTTAGTGGGGAACTGTGACATGTAATTTCTATCTTTTTTATGAATAAAGACTACTACCACAAAAAAGCTCATCATAAATCTTCAATTTCATAATATTATATTATATTACTTTACCATTAAATTGACCTGTTCATATTACTTTTCCGGCCCATCAACTGACGAGGAGGGAAATGATTTTGAACGCGCAAAAAATATTTTCGAAATGAAGACGGAAATATCCATTTTGAGCCCCTTAAACGATTAGGACCATTTCCGGATCAAAAGTTTGTCTGTGTGTCTGTCTTACTGTACGTTTATATCTGTCTGTCTGTATGTGTGTATTCCTCCACGATAGTGCCCAAACGCTTCATCCGATTGAACTGAAATTCGACCTGAAGGCGTCATTTGATCATGTAATAAGTTGAAAGGTTCACAGAGGACGCACTAGTCATATATCAATCTCGAAATATTGGACTTAAAGAATTGAAATGTGATACACAGATGCTTTGTTGGGCCAAAATTATATTGTAAAACTTTGCTTGGAATATCTCTTACACAAGATACACTATTAATCTCTTGTTTGTTTGTTTGTTTACACTCTTTATTGTGAAATTTCATAATTAATTGGAGGGTTTATTGACATACGACAATCTCTTCCTATCTATCATACGACATACGACTTCCATCCTATCATACGACAATCTCTACTATGAAGTGTTAATATGTATGTGTGCGTGAAATACCCGTGTAAGTGTGTGTCTTGTTATTGCATTCGATCGACAGAATTGAAATGCAATTCCGTTAATTTCATCCCAACAGAAAATGGTAACCCAGCCGGGAATCGAACCCGGGACCATACAAAGTAAGATCAGGCGACCTAACCACTATACCACCGATCTAATTTCCGAATATATTTAAATAAAATATTAATGCCGAGCCGCCCGAGGCAAGCCGAGAAACGAACCGCGCCGATTAAGGCCGTTGTGTAACAGAACGCTAACGGGTTCATCCCTTTTCCTAAGAGAGGGCGCTCATCGATTTTATTTATGAAATTAATTTTCAGATAAAATCAGTTTTTGACTACTTGCCGGGAAAGTTTAGGGGTGACACGCCCGATCTTTTTTCAAACTACACATTGAGATAATACAAGTGATTCTTTTATAAAGTTAATTAGTATTTAGTAAAATTAGGTTGTTAATATTCGGATAATTTGATGGACCCTTATCTAAATATATCCGATCGATTAATTAATTAATGAATTAATTTTAGAGAAAAGTGGAGCTATCGCTGCGCCGGCGTTGCCAGCTCGTTAATATTCTTCCGAGTCCGCTGAGCGAGGAGGGTGATTGATGAGGTGCTGCGAATACTGGCAGGCGCGCGGCCATTTTGTATTTGTATTCGTGCTGGCGGGTATTTGTATTGTATGTATTCGCCTGAATGTTCGCGAAAGGGTAATTACCCTAAAAGGATTCTCATACGCGTCTCCACGACCATTGTTCGTCTAATATGGAAAGTAATCAACGTCACGTGACCTTTGATAACCGGGATCGGGTTGCAAGCTTCACAGGCTATCTGCATGATTTTGATTTCAGTGTAATACACGAGTCAAAAAATCAGGTTAACAGGTTATCACAGGAACACAGTTGACACGGTACACCGACGACAGTTGACATATACACAGTTATTAGATACTCACAGGGCATACAAAAAATTGGATAAGTCTCTAAAGATCATACACAGCAAAGACCAACTAAAAAAATCGGTTATGTCAACCTAAGGCTTTCGCGGCAAGTAGACAAGCCTTCCCACGAACCCCCCTTCCCCCCTCCCCCTACTACCCAGCGCGACAACCCAACCCCCCCCCCCGCGCGCTAATTCATAGTATATTTTTAGTTTTTCCCGAGGTATTTGTCCATAACGATGTATTATTTTCTTAAATATGGCGAACTACAAAAATTATTTGCGTCGCTTTATATACGAGATAATCCAATTAGGCATAATTTCGGTCCAACACAGCATAATTTCGGTCCAACGAGTTTGAAGCCTCTAACTGGAATATTTCGAGATTGAAGTATGACTAGCGCGGTGTATGTAAGCCATGCCATGACTAAATGATGCCAGCATTCAACATTTCAGCTCAATCCGACGAAGCGTTTGGGCACTATCGTGGAGGAATACAGACAGACAGACAGACAGTAGGGCGGTGTCGACTACAACGGGCGAACCCATCACCCCAGGCTGGTATAACGATATGAATCGTTCATTTGCCGTGAGATGAGCGTAGAAGACTTGGGGACAAGACAATCTACTGTCTAGTTCACCAGCAACCCGTTAGAAACCGACGCCTTACGGCGAGGCACCGGGAAAGGTAACCAGCGGGCAGCCTCACCTCTAACTACCAGTTTTGGCAGGATATCTCCGTCTGGAATTAACCTTCAGGATACCTCCGTCCACTCGACTGGTTACTGGTCCGAAATCGCTTACGCATCTTCTACCTATTGTATTACAGCGGTAATTCAGTTTGAATTTATCGCGGACCTGGGCGTTCTTTGCCCGTAGTGCCACACGGGATCGAGTGGCCCAAGGTCATTTCAAGACTGGCATGACAACAGGTCAACATCCACCCGCGCTGGTTAGGAAACAGTGTATTTCCATAGTCTCCAGACCCCTTCAGCAATTAGTCAGAATGCACAACCGATTGGCTTCGCCGACCGGTGCGCAAACCATCCAGTGGCGCCGGGATGCAATCCCGCCGGGAGATACCAGTCCACCAGCTCTGAGGCCTGAGACATGGGAGTCTTACCCGGGGTAGCCTTCCACTCGAGGAGGCTTCTGAATAGGAGCTGAATGGTGAGTTGAGCCGATCTGAGAACAAAATGGATCTTGTGGCCCAAGCTGCACGAAGCCGTTCACCACCAGAGATACAAAGTGATATCGCTGTTCTTGTGTTTTTATAATTTTTTATTTCGATAACATTCTAAACTATATTATAACTAGTATCATGCACATTTTATGTATAATTTTATCCTTTACCTATTTCAATTAGAGTTTTTGACTATTTATTGCAATGCAATTTTTCCATTTATAATTATTTCAATGCGATTATTCTACTATTTATTGCAATGTTATTTTTTCATCCCTAATTATTATTCAACTTTTTTACGTCTTATTAAAATTCCTTTACTATTTATTTTATAATGCATTTTATCATGGGTATTTAAAAAATATTATTCGCAGACTGACAGACGCATTGACATATCAATAACTTAGTTTTTAGATGAATGATTAATTAGTTCCTACTTTGTTTATTATCATTGGTAATTTTAATATAATATCATTAGCTCACCCCTCGAATGTGAGGCGACCAATTCTCGTTGCCTACGGCAAAATGTATACAAAATGTATATAAATTTATATAAATGTAAATGTGCGCCGCTCTATAGTAATCCGCTCTATAGTAATGGTATAGCTCTATAGTAAACCCCGCTCTATGTAAATGTAAATGTGTGTGTAAATATAAATTTATATACATTTTGCCGTAGGCAACCCGAGCTAATCGCCATTCATTTGAGGGGTTTTATTTCCTAAATTATAAAGTTTGAAGTATGCACAAGCCATTGTTTAATAATTAAACGCTTGCCTTAGTACGGGCCTAGTCCTAGTTGAGATGGGAGATGTACTTAAGAATTACTGGGCTGCGGTACTCTCTTTTTTGCTACTATTTACAATGGAGCTTTAGTGACAATGTAATAATGTGCTGCAGTTAAAAAAAGGCGCTTTTCTTAAATAAAAAAATAAATATAAACAAATTGAAGCAAGTCCTGGGACAAACACTTATCTGATGTCAAAACGTAAAGTCGCTTACCTACTATTAGATGAGGAAGTCTGAGCTCGCATCCATATAATGAGCAGGGTCTTCTTTCGACTTTCTTTTCGACTTTCTCTTAATGCATCTTTTCAAAAACATAACATTTACAAAAGCATTGCAAAAGCAAGCATAGCACCAGTAGAAATAGCATTTCACAACGACAAAACTAAAACCAAATTCATTAGTATTTATTTCATAATTACTTAGTTAGACATACCATTGATTATATATGGAAAGTAATTAATGCCACACGCTCTTTGATAGCCGGGATTTGGTTGCAATCTTCACAGACTATCTGCATGCTCTTGATTTCATTATATTATACGAGGCAATCAGGTTACACAGGTTATCATGTGTATATAGTTGACACAGGTATAAAAGCATGTCCTGGGATACACATTTAACTTTTGAATGCACATCGAGTTGTCAAAACGTAAATTCGCTTACCTGCGACGTCCATAGTTAATGAAACAGTCCACCGTCTAGCTATGCCAGTATGCCCGTGAGAGACCAACGCCTTACCGCATTGCATCGGGTAGCTGAACCAGCAGGTAGCCTCACGCCCTTACTACCAGTTATTGGCGGATTTCTCCGTCCTCCCGACTGGTTACAGGTCCGAAGTCGCTTGCGCGGCCTCTACCTTTAATTCAGCTTGTCCAACGAATATTCAAAATACAGAAGTCCTGTGTTCGACTTCTATAAGGAGTAGCGCCAAACACTTCCTGCAGGCCTCTCTTCACCAGCATGTCTATGTTGATTGTGCCCTCTTTATACACACTGGAATGTTGTGACTTTATTAAAAATAATCCCGATATCTACTCCTTACGAAGAGATGTACATTCATGGGGCTACGAGGAATAGAAACCTGATAAACTGTCCCTCAGTGAGGATAGAAATGTGTAAGAAGGGACCTGATTTCTGTTGTGTTAAATATTTTAACGCTATTCCACAAAACATCAAATCAATCCAACAACCAGGATTCAAACAGACATTAAAGCACTGGCTCAAAAATAAATGCTATTACAGCGTGAATGACTTTTTAAACGATAATGAGATATAAATAATATAACCATATTCTTATTGTAATTCTTAAATATTTTAAACTTTAAACATTTATATTTCATTTTAGCTCTAAATCTGACAAACCGTAGATAGCCTAATAATTCCAGTTTGATATACGTCTACACGTTGCGTTTCGTAGTAACATCCTAGCTGCCAAATCGTAGTACGGATTTGAGTAATCTAATACGCTACATAATAAATGATTACAATAAGTAGTGTCAGTATTTCTTTTTGTCTTAATCCCAATGGATCGTGACAAAAATTATACCAATAGGTACCTACAAATAGTACACAACGCAACGACAAAACTAAAACAAATTTCATTAGTATTTATTTCGTTAAAAAAAATGTATGGCTCCATCTCATTGATAATTGACTAAGCGCTATTTAGCAAATTATTCGCCGAACATTGTTTTATAAAATACTAGCTAACCCGTGCCCACTTCGTTGGGCAGTAAAACTTTTTACTTGTGATGAAATTATGAGTGTGGTTCGGTTAGTACTGAGTGCTATGACTTATTTCCTGACTGCCAAAAGAAGGGTTATATTTTTACTGCATATGTATGTATGTATTTGCATGCCAATTTGACTATATTACCGTTATTTGTGAGTGTCTTCTTGTGAGTGGTTTATTTGTGAGTGTCTTATCTCTTTAACCATTTATGCAGTAAAAGTGAAATTATATGCAGTAAAAGGGAAAAGTCTTTTATTTTAAACACTTGAGACGATAAACTTACTTATATTGATATGAATTCATAATTGTTGATAATATGACCAATAAACATGACCTAACAATTTAAAAATATTTTTTAAATATAAAATACTACTTTTGTTACTTAAATATAAAAGTTAGACATATGCTGTCGCTGACTTTTTTGTAGGCATTATGAAGCTCTAGAACTTAATCATATATCTTCATCATCATCATCATCATCATTTATTCATTCTATAAAAGCATTTCACAATACTGAGGAACATGTAAAATTTTACAATCCTAATTTACCGGATGATAAAACCGCTTTGATTAATTAAAAGAAAAAGAAATAATTGTAATCAGAGGTGATTACTTAAAAATAGTCAAATTTACAAAATAATCAATAATCAAACAAATAATAATCAATATCATAAAAAGAAAAATTCTGAAACATGCGTAATTAAAAACAATGTCAATAAAATCTAAAACTTATTTCGAAAGTATAGTCATAATATGGTTATTTATAATCAAGCAATTGTGGACGCAATATCATAAAAGTCGTCCAGTTTGTAAAGGGCATGTTTGACTAACTGATTTATCTCTCATCGTTAAGGCAGCGTTACTTAAAAACGTTTTCGTTCGACCGTTTTTTCCGACTTACTTTGGAAATCCGACTACCTACTACGAAAAAATCTTTTCATTTTACGGATTAATATATAGCCTATGACACTCACAAATAACGTGGTTTTCTATTGGTAAAAGTATTTTCCAAATCGGTTCAGTAGATCCAGAGATTACTTCCTACAACGCCACAAACTTTACCTCTTTATAATATTAGTATAGATAACGAATTTATTGTTGTAGAATATTATATAAAAACACAAAGTTATCCAAGAGATTTCTTCTATTTTTTGGTATTATTAATGTATTGGAAAAGCGGCACTTAAAGTGTATATTTTTAAATTAGCGGTAAAACTCTTGTCTTATTTGCATTTCCTTTTAAATAAAGATAAATGACCTAAACGCCAACAAACATCATATTATTATCGAATAAAAAAACTTGTTGTATGTAAATATTAGAGAAATATAGTTTAGATCACATTGGTATCTAGAATCAATGAACTTATATCCATAGTAGTGATTTTATATGGTAATATAAAATTTAAAACTAACAACCAAATGCATTTCATATCTTTCCATGATTTTATTGATATTTAAATAAATGAAATAATGTTTTTTTTATTTACTCGATTGAATATCGCCATCTACCGGCGAAAACGCGAAACTCCAATGCAGCCGATGATACATTTCCGCCACGATAGAGAGCCCTAACTGGTTGAGGACCATAAGCTTTGCAGTAGAGTATGGAGATTTTTGATACATAAAACTGTTAAAGTGCGTTATAAATATCATATAATATGTAAAGTTTTGTGAAAATTGGTTTAATAGATTTTGTATAAATTGATAGGATATAAGTGTCCACGTGGTCCATAAAGATGCAAAGTTTTTTTCCAAAATTTGATGATTTTGTTATAATACTAGCTGACACGTGTCCACTTCGTTGGGCGGTAAAAATTTTTACTTGTGAAGAAATTATGAGTGTGGTTTGGTTGGTACTGAGTGCTATGATTTATTTTCTGACTGCCAAAAGAAGGGTTATATTTTTACTGCATATGTAGGTATGTATTTGCAGGCCAATTTGACTATATTACCGTTATTTGTGAGTGTCTTTTTGTGTGTCTTATTTGTGAGTGTCTTATCTCTTTAACCATTTATGCAGTAAAAGTGAAATTATATGCAGTAAAAGGGAAAAGTCTTTTGTTCTAAACACTTCAGACGATAAATTTACTTATTTTGATATGAATTCAAATTTGTTGATAATATGACCAATAAACATGACCTAACGATTATAATTATTTTTTTAATATAAAAAACTACTTTTCGTGACTTAAATATAAAATTTAGACATATGCTGTGGCTGACTTTTTTATAGGCATTATCAAGCTCTATCAAGCACTTCTCTAGAACTTAATTATATATCTCTCATCGTTAAAGCAGCGTTAGTTAGAAACGTTTTCGTTCGACCGTTTTTTCTCCGAGTTACATTGCAAATCTGACTACCACGAAACAGTCTTTTAATTCTCACAAATAACGTGGCTTTCTATTGGTAAAAGAATTTTCAAAATCGGTTCAGTAGATCCAGAGATTACTTCCTAAAACGTCACAAACGTTACCTCATAGAAGTATAGATAGACGACACGGTCGCGGTACGCAGTTAAAGGGAAAAGTCTTTTATTTTAAACGCTTGAGACGATAAATTTACTTATTTTGATAATAATTCATAATTGTTGATAATATGACCATTGATTTTACTATAAAATCAATGATATGACCAATAAACATGACCTAACGATTTAGATTATTTTTTTATAAAAAATACTACTTTTTGTTACTTAAATATAAAAGTTAGACATATGCTGTCGTTAACTTTTTTGTAGGCATTATCAAGCTCTACAACTTTCCTCTAGAACTTAATCATATATCTCTCATCGTTAAGGCAGCGTTAGTTAAAAACGTTTTCGTTCGACCGTTTTTTCCGACTTTCTTTGGAAATCCGACTACCACGAAAAAGTCTTTTCATTTTTCGGATTAATATATATATAGCATATGACACTCACAAATAACGCGGCTTTCTATTGGCAAAAGAATTTTCAAATCGGTTCAGTAGATCCAGAAATTACTTCCTACAACGTCACAAACTTTACCTCTTTATAATATTAGTATAGATTTAACTCAGACATCATACGTACTAAATATGTAATAAAAAAAATAATAGAGAAAGTCGCCATTATTACTTAATTTTTATTCTTTATTGTGAAATTACAATGGGCGGGTTTATTGTCATATGACAATCTCTTACAACCAACCCTACTACGATGTGTTTATATGTATGTGTGCGTGTAACATGTGTGGATTGTGTTTATATGTGGGTTGGAAGGAGGGGAGATAATGGGCCCTGTTTAAGTTGGCCACGAAGACCTATTCGTTCAGGGTCGCTCACTATCACGGGTCAACGCCCATCCGGCGGGATCCACGTATGAAGTGCGCCCTCGCCCCTGACCGTTTGGAAGGATATCTCCGTCTGGAATTAACCATCAGGATACCTCCTACCTCCTGACTGGTTACAGGATCGAGGTCACTTGCGCGGTCCTCTCTCTTATGTATCGGTGATACTGTGTCTACCGAATCTATCGCGGACCACGGCATCCTTTGCCCGGCTCTTTACCTGGAATCAGGTAGCCTAATGGTCCTTTCAAGAGCAGTTGCCGTAAGGCTAACAACTACCCCCGCTCTATAGTAAACAATACTGTTTACAGACTCCCCCGGCTGTTAGTTAGAATGCACAATCGATTGTCTGACGCCGCACGCTGCGCAAACCGTCCAGTGACGTTGATTTTATAATGAAATATAACAGTATTACAAATTATTTACAAATTTATTTACAAATTACAAATTACAAATTATATTACCTTACCTAAATAATAATAACTATTAAAATACACTGTAATCACTTAGATTTAATGCCGCATGTCACGCCAAGAGAAAATGAATCTTATCAACCATACTTTCGGGAAAATATATTAAACGGTGACCAATACGTGCTCACACGAGAGATCGATATTATAAAGCGTAGACTGAAGGGCATTTATAATCACGTGGTAGTATGTATTAGTCAACCCTTGCGTGCGTATTACACGTTATTAAAGTGGACACAAATACTTAAAAACACTATAGTTATGAGGGTTAATAAAATTATCAATTAAATCGGATAGTTTTCACTTTTAATTGCTATTAATATAAGTGGGATAATAATAATAATAATAATAAAACTCTTTATTCTTAAGAAAAGGCGAGCTTATTGCCTGCAGGCAATATTTTAGAGCTAACCTACCAAGATATCCCAAGATCGGGCCTTTGTCGGACCCTCGGAAGGCAGACCTTTGGCCCTCACGAGCCGGATTTTCCTTCGGTACCTACCACCACTTCTTAATTTAATTTGTAATTATTTTTACTTTCCTGGGGGGTAGGAGAGGGGAGGGGAAGAGAGGGAGTGGTTGAGGGAGTGGCATAGAAGAGTGATAGTGGAGGGAGGGAGGGCGAGAGTAAGGGTGGATGAGGGAGGGAAAGGGGGTGAAGACGGGTTACCTTAGGAGGGGTTGTTGGGGGAGGGGGTGGGAGTGGGAATTGGGGTGAGGGGAGAGGGGTTGAGAGTGGGATGGGGTGGGGGAAAGGGAAGGGTGAAATATGGGGTGGGGAGAAAGTGGTTTGATGGGGATCGCTTGGGAGAGGGGGAGAGGGGAGGGGATGGTGGAGAAGGGGCGGGGGATTAGGGGGGGGGGGGGGGTTGGGGAGGGTTGAATAAGGTTTAGGGGGTTTAGGAATAAGGTTTAGTGAATAAGGTTTGTCTGCTTGCCGGGAAAGTGTTGTGGTGACACACCCGATTTTTTTATCATTCTCATTGTTCTTATTCTAATCATTTTACTTTCCTGGCAAGGAAAGTCTTGTGGATGCTGAAACTTTTATCCGATTTAGCTGAAACTTGGCATGCAGGCATCATTAGGTCATGGTAAGAGTTAAAAAGATTGTCTTTGAAATCAGTCTACCAGTCCATATTTCAATCTCGAAATATTGGACTTCGAGACTTAAAATTCGGTACACAGAAGCTTCGTATAGGGTCGGAACCACATTGTTAAATTTTGGTTGCAATACCTCTTATACCAGCGAAACAAATAAAAACGACACACGACATACATTTAATCATATAATAACGTAGAGCCGCCCAAGGCTGGCCGAGAATAAAGCCATATGGGAAAATAGCCATTTTAATACTACGGAAATATTTAAAAAATACAGGCATCATTCGGTCATGGTAAGAGTTGAAAGATTCTAGTTGAAAATCGGTCCACCAGAGGGTGCGCTAGTCATACTTCAATCTCGAAATATTGCAGTTAGAGACTTAAAATTCGGTACACAGCTGCCTTGTTGGACTGATATCCCGTTTTGAAAATATCCTTCTTCTTCCGATGTTCTTCTTCTTTCCTAGGTTCCTATTCCGCCTTATCTACAGTGCTTTATTTCATACCCAAGTTCTCAGGATTTACAAAGTTTCGGAAGAAATATTTTTCATCTTCTTCCGATATTCTTCTTCTTCTTCTGTGGCTTCCTATTCCGCCTTATATACAGTTATTTAACTTTGAAGAAGATAGACCAAGTACTCAGAATGTATAAAGTTCCGGATGAAATATTACTCTACTTCCGATATTCTTCTTCTTCCTTGGCTTCATATAGATTATTCTGTAGCCAAATATAAACAATATTTATATTTGGCTCCAGAATAATCAATTAACATTAAATAGCGAAAAAACAAACTATGTTACCTTTTCTATTACTGGCAAGCAGGACTTTATGCACACAGGTATAAAAATTCATACATGTACCCCAAAACCTCAAAATGATTTATTATTTAATATGCAATGTAACTGCATAACTATACAACATAAAACTCAAGCTAAATATCTCGGTCTCGTATTTGATAACACCCTTAAATGGGATGCTCATGTAAACGATGTGGCGACTAAAGTAAGGAGACTTATATACGTGTTTAAGTTACTTCGGAACGTGTTAGACTTAAAATCTCTCAAAAATGTCTACCATGCCCTTGCAAATAGTCTAATTTCATACGGTATCCTAGGTTGGGGAGGGTCTACACGTAATGTTTTAAATCCGCTTATGACAGCGCAGAAGGCGCTTCTTCGGGTTATTGCCAAAAAGCCTCGAAGGTACCCCTCAAATGACTTGTTTGCAGAGCTGAAGATATTAGACATCAGGCAGGTATTTGCAAAGACAGTCTTTCTTAACTACATAAAAAGTAAAGATATTCACGTTAAAGCTGATCATAAAATTTCAACGAGAAGCGCCACAACCTGTAAACACATTGTACAGAAAACCCGAACATCCTTCGCCCAAAGACACTTTGGCTTTATAGGACCAAAAATTTATAACCATCTAAAAGAATCGATAAAAACATGCCAAAACACTAAGTCAATCAAATTAAAATCTAAAATTACACAACATTTACTTCAACTTGGTAGAAATGAGGTGGAAAAGGCTATAAGTCATATTTTAAAGTAAAGGTCTGCATATTATTGTCATACAGATTATTGCAATATACAGATCACCCAGTCAAAGAAATATAAATAACTTCCTGCAATCGTTAGACGATATTCTACAAGTTATTCATTCTGACCACGACACTATTCTAATAGGCGACACAAATATTAATATTATTAATAATAAACACAATCAGGCAGATGATTATCTTAACTTACTGGCGCACCATGGCATTCATGCTGCCATAGACGTCCCGACAAGAATCGACGGCCAACATGAGACTTGTATTGATCACATTATGATCAAAACTAAACTAAAATGTAAACCGTATACCTACCACACGACAATTACCGACCATAGCATGATTGGAATTGCAATGACAACTAATAAAAGAACAAAAATCTGGAAACGAAAACTAAATCGTCAATTGACCGTGTCCTCCTTCTAAACGAATTGAGTAAACAAAATTGGGATAGAATATTAGGTGAAAACGACGTCGAAAAAATTGCCCAACTAGTTTTAGAGACTCTATCTAGCTGTATCAAAAGTTCGACTAAAGTAAACACAATAAAAATTCCTAGATCAAAGAAAAAACTAACTCCCTGGGTAACAAATGGATTGTTAGCATGCCTTCGGAAAAGAGACAAAATCCACAAAGACACAAGAAAATACCCAAATAATACTCAGCTTCTCAAGTACTATAAATCTTACAGAAACATTTGCAAAAGGCTAATTCAAAAAAGCAAAGTTAATTACTACAGTCAGGAAATTAAAGAAGCAAGCGGGGACAGTAAAAAAACCTGGAGGTTAGTTAAAAATATCGCATTCGGTAATAAGCAACTGATGGAAGTAAAGGAGATCAAAATAAATAATGAAGTGAAATCATTAGAAGATAATTTCGAAGAAATCCTGGAACATTTTAATAAATATTTTGTAAATGTAGGAAAAACTTATGCCAACAATATTTTGAACAATCTAAATACTTCTGAAAAGATTCTAGGTGCATCAGTAAATACGCAGCCCAAGACGAAAACAAACCTCAAACTCTACCAAACATCTAAAGATGAAGTCGTCAAAACTATTACATCGCTAAAAAACTATTCTGCGCCAGGAAACGACGGCATCACAGCAGAAATACTGAAAATGTCAATTGATTACATTGCAGAACCTATTTGCCATCTTATCAATACTAGCTTTGAAAACGGAGTTTTTCCTCAATGGCTGAAGTTTGCAAAGGTTAGACCACTACACAAGGGTGGAGACGAAAATGACATTGGTAATTACCGTCCCATATCGCTCCTTAACATCTTGTCAAAAGTAGTAGAAAAAATTGCCAAAAAGCGTTTAATCTCGCACTTAGAGAATGAGAGTCTTCTATCCAGCAACCAATTTGGGTTTAGAAGCGGTTTAGGAACTAATGAAGCATTACTTACTTTCACACAATACGTTGTTGAAAACCTCGACAAGGGTAGTAAAGTTTTAGCGACATTTTTAGATTTATCGAAGGCTTTCGACACGGTGTCACATAAAAAAACTGGAACATTATGGAATAAATGACACAGCATTGCAGTGGTTCCAAAGCTAACTTGAGGGAAGGACGCAAACAACGTCGATACATGATCGACAAAGCGCGCCACTTAATGTATCTTTCGGTGTTCCCCAAGGTAGCGTCTTGGGACCCGTATTGTTCCTAATATACATAAATGATTTATGTGATCTACCAATAAAAGGAAAAATAGTGGCGTTCGCGGATGACACCGTGTTACTTACGTCTGCTAACAATTGGGAAGATGCATACCGCAAAGCTCAATCGAACCTAAATCTGACGAAGCAGTGGCTCGATAACCATATTCTCACTTTAAATATTTCTAAGACTAAAGTTATACAATTTCACATCAAGGCAACAATAAATAATTCAGAAACCGAAAACCAACTAACAATACACTCAACTTTTTGCTCTAGATCTGACGTCTGCAATTGTCAAACCATTGAAATGACTAGGGAATATAAGTATCTGGGTGTCACTATAGATGCAACATTGACATGGAAGCAACATGTAAGCAACCTAGCCACAAGAACAAGGAAACTCGCCTACGTGTTTAGAGAGCTTCGAAATATTCTACCAAAGCCCCTTCTCAAAACTGTGTATATGGCGTTGTGCCAAAGCCTGTGGTCCTATGGCACAATTGCATGGGGTGGCTGTACCACACAAGTACTCCTTCCTTTGATCAATGCGCAGAAGCTGATTCTAAAGGTCATCAATAAAAAACCCCCTAGATACCCCTCAGCGAAACTCTTTACAGAATATGGAGTACTTGATGTGAGGCAATTATTCATAAAACAATTACTAATTGAGTTTCACAGAATCAAGGATCAGCAGACAAGAAGCCAACAAACTAAAAACACAAGGCAAGCTACTGGGTCGAATTATAATATTCCGATTGTAAAGTCCTCATTTGCCCAAAGGCATTTTTACTTCCTTGCGCCGAGATTTTATAATAATTTAAATGAGAGTTATAAGAATGCAAACAACTTAAATTCATTCAAAATACTTATAAAGAAGTACCTGCTTGAAAGGGGTCCAATGTATGCGGAGTCACAATTGCTCTCGCTAATAATTTAAGTTGTTTTATTAAATTATATATTACTAACTAATATCAAATCTCGTGTATTATTTGCTATGTATATATATGTGTAGGTATGTATATATATATATATTTATGTATGTGTGTATGTATGCGTATGTATATATGTATATATTCTTATGTATCATGCAATACAACTTAAGTTCAGAATATCAAAAGAGTCAGCTCGTCGATACAATTAAACAAAAATCAGCATCCCTAGATACGGGTCTCTGACCTAGTTAGGAATGCGGATAAACATTTTCACCATAGGATGTGCTCAATCTCTCCCAACTCAACCATATTATGTAAATGGTGTTTATATGACATATTATATGAAGTTATTGTAAATTAATAAAATAAAATAAATAAAATACATTGCACTACACTTTATATTTTAATACTATTTATTTATTTGTTTTACAAAGTTCATATTACGACATTTTATATTAATATTTATTTCCATGACCATGCTATATCAATATTTTAAATATAATTATAAGTTTAATTTGCATTCGCTTATCTATATTTTGTATTTTTCATTTTAATATTATGAGCACATGAATAAATCTTTGCCATACATAGAGTTTCTTGGTACGGGCTATGGCCTAGTTAGGCAGATTCTGCAACTAATACAATTGTAAATTTATGTTTTTGAATGAATAAAATTATTATTATTATTATTATTATTCCGCCTTATGTAAAGTGCTTTAATTCATATCCGTCTACTCAGAATTTCGGACGAAAATATTCTTCTTTTTCCGATATTTCTCTTCTTCCGTGTGTTTCTATTCCGCCTTATCTTGAGTGCTTTAATAGTATCCAAGTGATTAGGATGCCAAAGGGAATTTAGGGGGTGTTGTTTGGGGGATGAAAAGTTCGGGTGGTGTTGGGGTTTGGGGGTTGGAAGTTTGGGGGGATGGGTTATTTGTTTGGTGTGGGGAAGGATTTAGTGGTGGGTTTAGGGGAGGGAGGAGGAAGTTGGGAAAGCGGGGCGTTGGTTGGTTGGGGGTTGTGGAAGGGTTGATGGGTTTGGGGTAGGGTTGGAGGGTTGAATGGTTGAAGGGGGAGGGTTGGGGGTTGAAAATTATACCTAATTGACGTGTAATAATAAGACCAAGAAAATGTGAAGAGAATAGAAGTAATAGGTATTTAATTAATAGAGTATTGTACAAAGGTGAAAACAATATAACAGGATTAAAGTAGGTAAAAATGTAGATTCAAAAATCATGCTAATATATTACCAGAGGATTGGATTCGATGCTTTTACGCATAAACATTGACGCATTTTTGACCCATACATATTTATATTTTACCCTGATAGCAGTTTTGCATGACGGGTTTTATTATCTGGCGTTAAATATTAACATGTAACATGAAAACCGGATGTGCTTCTCCGGATATATAAAAGTGTTTTGTGTTCAGTTTATCCTGCTGCCTATTGCGATGAAGCGAAAGCGACAGCGTGACGATTATGTTTCGGCTTGATTTGATCGGCTGTTCATGTTGGCGATTCGATGATATTTTCTTATCGCGCTTTGATCACAAGCAGTCCCGGATCTAGGAAAGGGGGGGGGGTGGTACGTGCCCCAGGAGGCAACATCAAGGGAGGCCAAATCCATGTTTCTGAAAAAAAAAACTTGTTTCAGACAGCATCAAGGACGCGTCGTACCATCGATCGCTCATGAGTTTTTGATTGAATCCTAAGTTGATTGTTGAACGCGAGCGCAGTGTATGTGATGTCTCTGCAACAATTCTTGTCGCGCCTAAAAAAATTCTTTCCTACAGACTTACGGGGACGGGGCCATGCGAGCAGAGCCGTATGTACACGGACGGCTGAAATCAATCGACGTTCGCTACTTTTCCAAAAGTGTCACTGTATTTATTAGAAGATGTGGTAATAATGGATTCTTTCACGCAAAGGAACGCTCGACGTTTAAAACTGTAGCAATATTAGATAGTAATATTTGCTGGGACCTAAATATTGAAGGTGTCTGTACACAATTAAGGTATTAAGCACTTAATAACTTAAGTACTTGTGACTTGCTTAATAACTTAAGTACTGTGTGACTCGTGGGTCGTTTACATTGGTTGTACTCGTATATATACTAATAATGAAGCTATATAATTTGTTTGTTTAAACTCGCGAATCGCTAGAACTACCGGTCGGATTTTTTTTTTTGGATTTTATAGCCCAATTTTTGAGAAAGGTTATAGGCAATGCAACGTCCCGCTACGGCCCGTAGGATCAGAGTTAAAAAAACGCTCAGCTATCCGGTAGACTCCCTAAGGACTCTGTGAGCCCTGCCTGCGGCTGTAAGCCTAGTCGCGGACAGGTTGGATCAGATATTCGAACAAGTGGGACTTAAGATGGTTAAAATAATTTACTAAGATGGTTAGAATCATACACGTCTGGTCGATCCCGACTCGTTACGGTCAATAGTTTTAAGTCTTCACCGGATGCAATAACTTCTGGGGTACCGTACCGCAAGGGTCAAATTTGGGACCATTGCTTTTCCTCTTTTATATAAATGACCCTTGAGCTAAATTAGAATGCCCACATTTGTTTTACGCGGATGACGTCAAACGTTTTAGAAGAATCTCCTGTATTTCTAATAGCGACATAATTCAAAACGACCTGAATACATTAAGCGCGTGGTGCACGCGCAATTATATGCAGCTCAATGTGTAGAAATGTAATTTTCTAAAATATTTAGTCGGGATTAAAATATTTTAAAACATAACTACTCTATCTATAACGCTACAATAAATAGAATCGACAGCACCAGAGACCTGGGAGTTATCAAAGATGAAAAATATTCATTTCATCACCATTTCAATGGGATCGCCGAAAAATCTAGTAAAGCTCTTGGCTTTTTTCTGTAGAACAAAATGCCATTTAAACATTCAACATCCCTAATATTTTTTTAAACATAACTAGTGGTATTACCCGGGGTTGTCCGTGTTATATCCGTGCTCAAATACCTATGTACTTTCATCGGTTGAGCGGTATATAAGTTGATATGCTGTAACACCACCTAGTGGCATGTTACAATAAAGTGAATAGCGCGAAAATATTATACCTGTTCAAATGCATATATACACCAATTTTCATGGCGATCGGTTGTGCGGTATAGAAATGACAAGTTACAATAAAGTTAATAGCGCGAAAATATTACGCGTGCTCGAATGTCTATGAATACAAATTTTTATGGCGATCGGTTGACCGGTATAGAATTTAATGTGCTGCAGCGACATCTAGTGGTAAGTTATAACAAAGCGTATATCATAAAAACTTTCTCCATGAATGTATGTGCCAACTTTTGTAATGATCTGAAAATCATCACATGATCGCTTAGCAGCTCTAAGCTAACCGGAAATAGATTAATCGAATTTTTAAAATTAAATTGTACTTTAAAAAGATCATAGTGACATCTAGCGATTTGATTAGGAACTAAACTTGACAGATGAAGAATGTCAGTTGCTAAACTATAGAGTGCAGTGCCAGCGTCACATAAATAAAGGGGTTTTGAGTGGTTCTTGAGAGTTAAGGACATCATTAGGGGTTTAAATATAGACAATCAGGAATATTTGGCAAGAAATTAGCATATTTTGAGATTTTTACGAAAAATCGACGTAAATATCAATAATTGACAAATAGACAATAGAAGCATGTTTATGGTCTTAAAAAAGTCGACCGATTGGTTTTTCAAAGAAATATAAAAAGGGGTTCATTAAATAGTAGGAATTATGGGAGAATTAATAGCAATATTGATAAAGTCATTTGAAGAACATTTGATTTATTATTAAGAGAAATTGGAAAACATAATCGACATCGATGGAAGAAAGCCGAATCGATGATGTCCAAAGAATTTTTCACCAAATAATTGCCAGTCAAAATAAAATTTAATAGTTAAAATGAGGAAATTTAGAAACACTTAATTAAAATAGAGGAATTACTAGATAAAAATACTATCAATAAATAAAATTGAAATAAAATAGTTATATTATTTCGCTTTCAAATGTGAAAGCGGAAACGACGCGCAAGAAAGGCGGCAAGGTTAAGTCAAAGTATGATGATTTCCCGCCGAATATGAAACATCAATTTCTCATAATACGTAAAATAAATACTTAAAATCATTTGTAGAATTAGAAGCACGAATTATCGTTAAGAAATTCGTTTGTTACCAATGTGGCAGAGCGTTATTTAACGAAAAAATAGATAAATCAGATCGTTTTATGATTGATTAGTCAATAGTTGTGGGTTAAATTATCAAAAAAAGGTCACATCGATAAGGGTGTTATAAAAGGGATGGACGTGTTGCTTCCGGCATCCATTAAGAAATTTTAGTTGCACGCACAAAAGCTGCGAAAGTTTGGGAAAGAAAAGTATATCTTGGGGCTCAGATGTGAGAATAAACAGTTTTAAAATAAGGGCACTGAGATGCTGTGAAGCATCTTAGTGCCCAGTTCATTTAAATTCGTATAAAGTGTGCAGATCGTATATCACAGAAACGCTTTATCGCACTCGTCATTGAGGCGCTTTTTACAAAGACACTAAAAACGAACAAATAATTGAAAATCCAGTGCTAAAAATGTGAATCGAGAGAGCTACGCGAGTTGGCCTGTAAAAAATCCAACATTTCATATAAAATAGAAATACGAGATTCGTCGGGTTGAAATACGAAAATTATATCAAAGATGGCGGACAAATCAAACTGAAACGTCAGATTGAGATCACAACATTGCGAACGTCTTCGGAGGTGTATAAAATAGCGGCGAAACAAGGGAAAAACATTGATGAGAATGCAGTAACGGCTTGAAATTGCAGTAAGATAGCGAAGCGGTTGAGGTTTCTAAAGAGACATTCTTCTTGGTGATGGCAGATTTCTAGGAAGGCGACACGCATCGAAGAAATTGACATTAGTTATGAGTGCATAATGTGAATGCAGCTGTAAATACGGGAAGTATAGCCGAGAGTCATTGTCGGCAGAGATGTACTAAAAATATGTAAGTTTATTTTGCCGAAGCTGGCGTTATTAATTATTTGGGCCGAAGCTAGCAACCAATATTGTCATTGTTGTATATTTTTTGGGGTTATAAATATTCGAGTTTTGTGGGTTTGTTGAAATTATTAGAATGTTAAGTAGTTGTAACGTAAATGCGTGATTTCTACATATTTGCACGTTAACTAAAAATGAGGCATTTAACATCGATTGATATGAATAGTCGTTGATAGTTCTACGAGGTAAACCTCTAGTCAGACTATTATTTAATTTGGAAGAGAGTTAGCCTTTGCTAACTCCGTTGATTCAGACACCAGCCATTATATAATGTGCTTTTAATTTGGAAACTAGTTAAGGAAACATTCGAATTATACTGAATGTTAGAATAAAATTAAAGATAAGGAAAATTGTAGATTATATTAAGGTTTTTTTGTTTTGACTGATCGATGGGGTTTCAAGGATAACGGGGAGGGAATAGTATTAATAGAAATAATAGAACGAAAACCATATGGACATTCAGTGGACTGAATGGTAACCAGGTCGTAGTTTATATCGGGCATTAGCGACTGCGGTCATTTAAATTCATTATATCACTGGAACGCCATCGACTAGTTAACAGTGTGTTAGTTTATAAGTAATTTTATTGTTGTATGTAAACATTACGATTCATGTTTCAATATAAATTGACATTGAACACATTTAAATAAATAAAGGATTAGAATCTAATTGTCGAATTTCACGGCGGAGATTTAAACTCATGCATTATCAATATTAATATTATTTTATTAACAATCGACTGAACGCAGCCATTGTTGTCATCGACAAATAATCGATCGAAAATAACTCAAAGAATAAATTGTAAATATTTTGTGGTGAATTAGGCGCTCATTATTATAAATATAATTCACAATAATAGTACTTAAACTAAAATAGAAAAAGTTATAATTTTAATTGTTTAAATATGCATTTTGGTTTAATATATGGATTATTAATTGGAGAAGATTTGTTTCATTGAGGAAGTAAATACAAAGAGGGAAATTATTAGGCAAGGTATTGGAAGCCTATCCCTCTTGAAGGTAATATTATCACTGTCGCTGTATGGTGGTAACATATTGAAATAGATATAGTAAAATCTTCTCTACAAATGACGTCCCAATGTGGTGGGCCAATAGACTTTGAAAGTATCTTAACATAACATAGAGAATATAAAATCATAACTCACAGATAGAAATAGAAGTGAGAAGTAGTAGTAAAAAGCAACTCTACATATGGCGTCCCAACTAGTGGGGCTGTTTGAAGATTGATTCATAAAATAGACATAAAGAAATAGTAGTAGTATATTATAATAGGTAAGTAAAAATCTAGTTTACATATGGCGACCCAACTGGTGGGGCCTGATAAAAAAAAAAAACTAGCTTACAAATGACGTCCCAACGTGTGGGGCCTTGATAGATTCTAAATAAAATAAATAGTAAATTATTTTCGATCGATTGTAATTTGGGCATTTGATAAATAAGAAATGTAGAAACATGAATCGTGTGATATAACTGTATATTTAGCATTGCGAATTGTTGATATATTGTATGTGTGTTGTTTCTGGAAATCTGCCTATTTACATAATTTAATGTTATTGTACATTATGTACACATATTGACTGCAATCGTCGTAATTGAATCGGTGATTAAAATAGTACCTCGGGAATAAAAATAGTTTAAAATAAAAATAAACAAATTTTATTGGTAATTAATTTTATTAAAATTAGGCTGAAAATAAAATAAATTAAAATAATTGTAATCAAGACGCCGCGGATAATAACCTTTGGCACGATAGCAATCGTCAACCTTTTGCTTCGGATAAAATAAAATAAATTAAATTCGTTTAATTAAAAATAAAATAAATTGAATTAGTTTTGAATCAAAATAAAATAAATAAATTAAATTCGTTTAATCAATAATAAAATAAAATAAATAAATTCGTTTAAATAAAAAAAAATAAAATAAATTAAATTTATTTTGAATCAAATAACAAAAAAATAAAATAAATAAATAAAATTTATTTTAAATTAAAATAAAATAAATTAAATACGACAAATAAATTAAGAATAGACGTAGATATCATAATGTCTCAGACAGCTTCGTCATAAAAAAAAACGAAGGCTGGAGAGAGATATATCTCGAATTAAAATACGAATAGAGAACTCGATGGCTGGGAGGGGGTCGTCGGTTCGCATTTTTAATAATACCCTAAATAGTAATGATATGGATCAGAGACCTTATATTTATGTAAGGTTAAATAATTTTAAATTAAAAGCATTAATAGATACAGGATCTTCTGTTAATATAATAGGGAGAAAATATATAACATTATTTCAGGGTTGTGCGTTTGATAACAAATGCAATAATATACAATTGATGTCGGCGGATGGTAAGATACAGAATATTATAGGAGAATTGGGTATAGATATCAAATATGAGGACGTTTGCCGACGTTTAAAATACATACTTAGTAAATACATACTTAAAATACTTACTTATATATAAAATCGGAAGGTAAAGCCATAGGGCGATGCCACATAAAAGATATGGTAAAAATTAGTAAGGGGTGATTAAAGAACCTTACGATTCTATCGGTTGAGTGATTAGTTGTAGAAGCTCAATAGATTATTGGGAGTATTAAAAAAAAAACTCACGGTTTTTTTGATGGTATGTTTTGTGGTTGTCATAGCATTATAATATATTATATTGGCTGTCATTACAGTTATTATTATTTTATTGAGAGAATAACCAGCAGATTATTTTGAATATCAGAGTTATTGATTGTAGCGGGGTGTGTGTTCTTGTGTATGTATTGTATTATTATACCAACATAATAAATTATTTTAACACGATATATCAAACATAGGATTTCATCATTTTTCTAGTTATAAATTACATTACAGATAATATCATTATCCTGTTCCTTTCTAGTAATAGATTAGATATCCTATCCTATCATCCTATCCATCATCCTATCACCATTCCTATCCTACCATTCTATCATACACTACCTATCCTATCACATTCCTTATTTCTGTTCCATTACCAAAGTCTAAATAGCAACAAATCATTAATGCCATACACCAAAAGCAGTATACTATAAATCAGAAATATTTTAATTACAATACATGTTAGCTTACACATTTAGTTGAGCATTATAGTTTTAATTTTTATCACATTAGAATCACACATTATTGCATATATATATATATATATATATATAGCATACAGCTTAGTGATGGGCGTGATTCTCAATTTTAAATCACGCAACAATCACGTTACTGGTATTTTTTCACGCGTGATAATAACTGCTACTCGTGATTTTCGTGATTGTACTGAAATGTAGGTACTGTGAAACGTTAAGTAACAAAGTTTCGTCAATGTGATAACTGATAACAGAAACACGCATTATATTTGCTTAATATTTATTAGTAATTAGAAGAATTAGCGTTCAGAAAGATTATCTCTCTTGCTCTTTTGGTGCTAAGCCGAGTTCGTCTTTCTGAAATAATGTTATTTTATTGCTTTAACAAATCATGAGCAAACTCATTTACACGAACGATTACGACACGAGCGATAACAGTGTCCAAATTCATGCGACAACAGTGTCCAAATTCACGTTACGTACGAAATGAACGCGCCACTCATCAGTCATCGTCCAGCCGGCGCGGGCGTTCGCCCAGAACGAACGGCAAATCACTGATCCACTGATCGCCGATCACATCAAGAATGAACGAAACCAAATGAACGGTTCAATTAGGCGCTCACCGATCATCGTTCAGTGGCGCGCCGCGCGGTCGTTCGACGGCGTTCAGTGAGAACGGCCAATCACTGATCATATAATCACGCGTGATCGGTCGCGTCGTAGCGGCGCCGAGTGATGGCAACGCGGTGCTGTTCGTAGCCGTGATTCAAATAGCATGTTCTTTCAAATTCTCGTAACGCGTTCTTCGTGATTGCAAATATCACACGTTATTGTTATTGCTATTCGTGATCACACCCATCACTAATACAGCTACATTTACTAAACATATTATCCATTTGATACTTATATGTATGAGAGAATGCACCTCGTGAAATCGTTGAGTTGTAAAATATTGTTAATAAGCTGACAGTTTTTTTTCATTTGGGTATCTAGTGGAGTGGTATTGTTTTGCAAAATTGGGGAAGAGTTATGTCGAAGAGAGCGTTGTGTTGTTTGAATCTCTTCGTTTTAAGCAACAAGTATTCCTTTCCTATCCTATCCTATCTTATCCTAAATCCTATCCTAATCACCTACAACTTGTTGTCCAATCATTCCTACCTAAAGCGAAGAAATACAAGCGAACACGTTTAGGAATCTCATTAGTGTAATAAGTTTTTGTTGTTGAACTAAATGGCAAAGCAGTATCGGGGTACGATTTATTATATTGGAGAGAAGATTCCAAAGTATTATTAGTAAAGTCGATGGATTATTGTTATTGATAAAGTTGGTTGATCGTTATATTATTGAGACTGTATAGGGCCAGATTAAAATCATTATTATAATTATTATAAAATATAAGATATTTTTGGAATTGAGTTATAGTGCTATATAGGAAGCGACTATAAGATGAATGAAGAGTCATATTAATATTGTTATTTGGTATAGAATATTTGGTGGTATTGTCGACGTCTCGCTATTTAGAGCGGGATGAAGAATTTAGAATCGAAAAATAGCGCTAATTTTTAGAGCGACTATAATATTATGGGAATTTTTATCTGAAGTGGGCGGTCTTCGGAGTTGGAGCCACTGCTCGGGTCCATGGTTTTGTTTTGTATTTGGTAACTTGCGAGGGAGTATATATGGAGGTCTCGGCAAGGTTGAGGTCGCACCTCAACGCGTGACCCTGATCAGGTCTACGCTTTTGGACGAGTTGACACCCAGAGTCGGATATGGTCTAGATTCGACAGGGAGGAGCTCAGATACCCAATGGGATTATTTTATTACGGTGGCATTATGGTTACATGCACCAAGGGGGTTATTATGGGGTTGCGAAATTAGAATAGACCGGATATTGATTTAGTTTATGTTAAGAAGGAGATAAATAGTAGCGATCCAGGAGGGTGAGAGGAGAAGGACGAAGAATACATTTGTTAATTAGTAAACCAACATAAGTTGTGATGAAGGAGGGGATTGATTTTGGTATGAAGATAGAATGAAAGGCGTTTTGAACGTGAAGTATGCAGGACGGCGAAAGGATAAATTCAGTTTCCAAATTCTGAAATAACGAATGAGAGTTAGGAACCATTTACAGTGTACGTTAAAATCACAAACAATAGACTAGTGAAGAACCTATTAACAATCGTCAGGTTATCTAACTTGAGATTGTGTCTAAGTAAATAGCAGAAGGACAAGCCCAGCGTGAAATAGCATACTATATTAAATAAAAAACTTACTATGCGACTGGTTGGGACAATGTCACGATTTTTTTTTAAAATCTAGAACATTAAGGGACGACCAGAGCCTGTTCAAGTGCATTGTTCTGACTTAGGCATATTCAAACTATTTTTTTTGAAGAGTTAGACAGTTAAAATGTTCACCATCGAGGACTCGGGTTAAATCCTAATTGAGCGGAGTGGGTGAACGGAGAATAAATAGACGGAATCAATTTAAATTTTGCAACGGAGAGAAATATTATAATTATTATATTGACGTATTGAGATTATTTATAGATGGTCGATGGAACAGAATAAGTAGGTGGAGACATGGTCGAGGACTCGGGTTTATTTCCTAATTGAGCGGACGCATGTTGAAGCGAAAGAGAGGAGGAGAAGTTGGAATATATTAAATAAATATTGAATTTTGCAACGGAGAGAAATATTATAATTATTATATTAATGTATTGAGATTATTTATAGATTGGTCGATAGAACAGAATAAGTAGGTGGAGACATGGTCGAGGACTCGGGTTTATTTCCTAATTGAGCGGACGCATGTTGAAGCGAAAGAGAGGAGGAGAAGTTGGAATATATTAAATAAATATTAAAAATTTGCAACAGGAGTGTTTGGAATCTTCGTCATTATTATTATTATAGGTATGATATTATTGAGGTGAGATATAGAGAAGAAAGTTAGAAATTATATTAAAAAGTATTATCATTAAAAGATCTGGGATAGGAGATTGGTAGTATATAGAAACAAGATAGGAAATTGTAGACTTGAAGAGGGAAGACAAGCCACAAAACATATCGTAGGGGTACGTGAATTAAAAGTAAAATATTATCATAACATTATAGTACAAAATATATAGTAAAGGTACGTGAATTAAACGTAAAATATTATAATTAACATATAGCACAAAACATATCGTAAAGGTACGTGAATTAAACATAAACTATTATCATTGACATTATAGTACAAACATATCGGAGGAGTTACATAGTTATTTCTATAAAATTATTAACATTAATATTATATTACAAACATCATGAATAAGCGGTTGGAGATTGAACAGATAACAAGAAAGATATGTGATATGATTGCTTGAGGGCAAGCAGAGATTTGGGAGGGGGTATTGTAATGATCTGAAAATCATCACATGATCGCTTAGCAGCTCTAAGCTAACCGGAAATAGATTAATCGAATTTTTAAAATTAAATTGTACTTTAAAAAGATCATAGTGACATCTAGCGATTTGATTAGGAACTAAACTTGACAGATGAAGAATGTCAGTTGCTAAACTATAGAGTGCAGTGCCAGCGTCACATAAATAAAGGGGTTTTGAGTGGTTCTTGAGAGTTAAGGACATCATTAGGGGTTTAAATATAGACAATCAGGAATATTTGGCAAGAAATTAGCATATTTTGAGATTTTTACGAAAAATCGACGTAAATATCAATAATTGACAAATAGACAATAGAAGCATGTTTATGGTCTTAAAAAAGTCGACCGATTGGTTTTTCAAAGAAATATAAAAAGGGGTTCATTAAATAGTAGGAATTATGGGAGAATTAATAGCAATATTGATAAAGTCATTTGAAGAACATTTGATTTATTATTAAGAGAAATTGGAAAACATAATCGACATCGATGGAAGAAAGCCGAATCGATGATGTCCAAAGAATTTTTCACCAAATAATTGCCAGTCAAAATAAAATTTAATAGTTAAAATGAGGAAATTTAGAAACACTTAATTAAAATAGAGGAATTACTAGATAAAAATACTATCAATAAATAAAATTGAAATAAAATAGTTATATTATTTCGCTTTCAAATGTGAAAGCGGAAACGACGCGCAAGAAAGGCGGCAAGGTTAAGTCAAAGTATGATGATTTCCCGCCGAATATGAAACATCAATTTCTCATAATACGTAAAATAAATACTTAAAATCATTTGTAGAATTAGAAGCACGAATTATCGTTAAGAAATTCGTTTGTTACCAATGTGGCAGAGCGTTATTTAACGAAAAAATAGATAAATCAGATCGTTTTATGATTGATTAGTCAATAGTTGTGGGTTAAATTATCAAAAAAAGGTCACATCGATAAGGGTGTTATAAAAGGGATGGACGTGTTGCTTCCGGCATCCATTAAGAAATTTTAGTTGCACGCACAAAAGCTGCGAAAGTTTGGGAAAGAAAAGTATATCTTGGGGCTCAGATGTGAGAATAAACAGTTTTAAAATAAGGGCACTGAGATGCTGTGAAGCATCTTAGTGCCCAGTTCATTTAAATTCGTATAAAGTGTGCAGATCGTATATCACAGAAACGCTTTATCGCACTCGTCATTGAGGCGCTTTTTACAAAGACACTAAAAACGAACAAATAATTGAAAATCCAGTGCTAAAAATGTGAATCGAGAGAGCTACGCGAGTTGGCCTGTAAAAAATCCAACATTTCATATAAAATAGAAATACGAGATTCGTCGGGTTGAAATACGAAAATTATATCAAAGATGGCGGACAAATCAAACTGAAACGTCAGATTGAGATCACAACATTGCGAACGTCTTCGGAGGTGTATAAAATAGCGGCGAAACAAGGGAAAAACATTGATGAGAATGCAGTAACGGCTTGAAATTGCAGTAAGATAGCGAAGCGGTTGAGGTTTCTAAAGAGACATTCTTCTTGGTGATGGCAGATTTCTAGGAAGGCGACACGCATCGAAGAAATTGACATTAGTTATAAGTGCATAATGTGAATGCAGCTGTAAATACGGGAAGTATAGCCGAGAGTCATTGTCGGCAGAGATGTACTAAAAATATGTAAGTTTATTTTGCCGAAGCTGGCGTTATTAATTATTTGGGCCGAAGCTAGCAACCAATATTGTCATTGTTGTATATTTTTTGGGGTTATAAATATTCGAGTTTTGTGGGTTTGTTGAAATTATTAGAATGTTAAGTAGTTGTAACGTAAATGCGTGATTTCTACATATTTGCACGTTAACTAAAAATGAGGCATTTAACATCGATTGATATGAATAGTCGTTGATAGTTCTACGAGGTAAACCGAGGTTCTACGAGGTTCTATGAGGATTTGGAAGAGAGTTAGCCTTTGCTAACTCCGTTGATTCAGACACCAGCCATTATATAATGTGCTTTTAATTTGGAAACTAGTTAAGGAAACATTCGAATTATACTGAATGTTAGAATAAAATTAAAGATAAGGAAAATTGTAGATTATATTAAGGTTTTTTTGTTTTGACTGATCGATGGGGTTTCAAGGATAACGGGGAGGGAATAGTATTAATAGAAATAATAGAACGAAAACCATATGGACATTCAGTGGACTGAATGGTAACCAGGTCGTAGTTTATATCGGGCATTAGCGACTGCGGTCATTTAAATTCATTATATCACTGGAACGCCATCGACTAGTTAACAGTGTGTTAGTTTATAAGTAATTTTATTGTTGTATGTAAACATTACGATTCATGTTTCAATATAAATTGACATTGAACACATTTAAATAAATAAAGGATTAGAATCTAATTGTCGAATTTCACGGCGGAGATTTAAACTCATGCATTATCAATATTAATATTATTTTATTAACAATCGACTGAACGCAGCCATTGTTGTCATCGACAAATAATCGATCGAAAATAACTCAAAGAATAAATTGTAAATATTTTGTGGTGAATTAGGCGCTCATTATTATAAATATAATTCACAATAATAGTACTTAAACTAAAATAGAAAAAGTTATAATTTTAATTGTTTAAATATGCATTTTGGTTTAATATATGGATTATTAATTGGAGAAGATTTGTTTCATTGAGGAAGTAAATACAAAGAGGGAAATTATTAGGCAAGGTATTGGAAGCCTATCCCTCTTGAAGGTAATATTATCACTGTCGCTGTATGGTGGTAACATATTGAAATAGATATAGTAAAATCTTCTCTACAAATGACGTCCCAATGTGGTGGGCCAATAGACTTTGAAAGTATCTTAACATAACATAGAGAATATAAAATCATAACTCGCAGATAAAGAAAAAGATAAAGTAGAAAAAATTTTCTTTACACTTTCAAGGTGATCGATCGAACGGTTTCGGAGTCTATTAACCAACATCCATTTTTATATCGATAGATTGATTAGATCTGGAGTATGGATCAGTAATTTGAAATTCGCTTTACAGTGCTCCCAGCGATAGAATTGAACGAGTCCAAAAGGAATTCAATCGCATGCTGTCGAGCAAATGCGGCCATTTAAATATTTTGAAAGGTTATGTAGAGCGGCTTTCACACTTCAATCCCATAGATTTAAAAACAAGCAGGATCCTTAACGATTTAACGTGTCTCCGTAAGCTTTTGCACAATCGACTAGACAGCCTAGCTAGTCTAGCAAATGTTCAATTTTGTGTGCCACCGCGATTAACCAGGAGCTCTCTTACATTTTCTGTTGTCACTCGCAATATCAATATCATGTCGAATAGGCCTCTCACCAGAATGTTTCGTGTTTTTTTATACATATTTAATGATTCAACGAATTTAATTAAAAATTCAATTAAATCTATCTCCTTCTTAAGATTTAGTACTCTATTATATGACTTTATTGTATCATACCATACCCTTATATTACATTATATGATGCTGTCAACAATAATACCCAATTACTAATATAACATTTTTTTTTACATACCCATTTCATTCCACATACATATTATTAACGTTTTTATTTTTATTTTATTTATTTAGGTAATTAACAGCATGAACTTATAATTAGATACATAATTCTTTAAAAAAACATGTTCTTATGCCGATTATAACTTACGCCGTTCGAAATTATTTGAAAAATATTTTACAAACTAAATTATGAAACAAAAAATACAATACATCCGTAAATATTTATTAATCAAATGTCCGCAAAAGTTGTAGAGTTAACCGCAAACATATAAACTTATACAACATAAATTCAAAATAAGTAAATGGGAATACATATATAAGGTATATTATATATTTTATACATACATATTTATTTTATTTTATTTATTTAGGTACATAGGATTAGGTATACAGTTCATTCATAGGTCATGTAATCTTATAATAATTATATAAATTATTTAATAATTAATATAGGGAGGTTTAACACATCTTACATGACCTTTACTGCCAATAGCACATCTAACTAGGCGATAATTTGGCCCGTCTCTAGATGTGCATATTTTTATGCAATTTTAAGAAATGAAGTGTTTTTTTTTTTAAATAAATTATTTGGACCCACCACCTGTATATATACATAAATATACCAATTTTATAAAAAATATAGCTATGTAATAAATATATACATTTATAGTTGTAATTTAATAAAATTTAATTAAGAAAAATAGATAAGTGATACTAAATAAATTGTCGTGCGTTGCAAAGAAGTTGATCAGATTTTACATATCCCTTGGCCATCTATTAAGGTTTGCTTTAAATATTTTTATGTTAGGATAATTTTTCATGTCTTCACTAAGGGAATTATATAATTTTGGGGCTATGTAGAATACATGTCTCTGGGCAAATGTTGTCCTGACTGACGGAATTATATAATTGATACTCGCGGACATTCTTGTGTTCAGATTGTTTTGAGTTCGGGCGTGGTCATCTCTAGATTTGTAGAATGCAAGAAGCGCTTGCTTAATGAATAACTGTTTAGCTGATAGCACATGGGACTGGGAAAATAATAAGGCAGATGGATGACGTCGGTTTTTCCTGTGAATTACATTACAAATCAATAATTACTGGCAGTTGTCGCTGCAGCTTCAAGGGCGGTTCGTACTGCCGATTTGAAGCTAATTTTGTTTCTACTATAAATGTCAAGCCTTGTGAATTTATCATTATACGTACGTGGCAATTGCGCGTGTAGTTAGAATGTCGTCTCGGGAGCTCGAATAACTGTAAGTTGTTATGTTATGTAAACTGTTCATGGGATAGTAAAAAGATTTCGTTTAAATAGATTTTGCAAATACTCGTATCATGTATACTACGAGTATCTGTAAATATACCGTAAAATTAAATAAATTATTACTTAGTAACCATTAGCATTATGAGGGACAAAAGTCGCTTCACATCGAAGACATCTAATGTTGTTTGAAGAATGTATTTCCAGAAACTAACAAGCCAAATGTTTGTTCTCTTACCTTTTCAGCCGTTGCTAACCTCGGACTAGCTCACGGTCTCGTTGCTCACCTTGGCCCTCCATACAAATACAACCCTGGAGCAACGTGTTGATATGGCAAAATCAATAAAACCGAGGGAGCAAGGGAACACAATGAGCTACGCGTATAGAGAGCTATTATTTAATTTTATTTATAAAGCAAAGCTACCTAAGGGAATATCTGCCTGTCAAATTTCGCCACAGCAACGGAAAGCTACGTTTTCACTAAAAATGTGAATGACTTTTATTTTCCCGTCCCACCACCGACCAGGAAGTAAAGTCTTGTAAAAGTACAATTTATTTTTGAGATGAAAACGGAAATATCCATTTTAAGCGCCCCTGAGACGATTAAGACCATTTCCAAATTGAAGTCTCTCAGTGTGTCTATGTGTTGTGTGTAGCTATGTATTCTATTCTATGTGTAGCTATGTATTCTATGTATTCTATCCTCCACGATAGCGCTCAAACGCTTAATCCATTAAGTTGAAATTTGGTATGCTGGCATCATTTGGTCATAGCACGAGTTAAAAAGGTTGTGATTGAAATCGGTCTACGAGACTAGTTATATGCCAATCTCGACATATTAGACTTAAAGACTTGAACTTCGGTACACAGATGCCTTGTTGAAATATGTTATATACAAGCAACACTAATATATTTTGTTTTCGCCATATTTTTATCAAATTATGTATTACATAGATTTTAATCAAATATAAATGCTTCGGGCGGCGCGGTTCAACTCTCGCCTGGAATATAACCCAAGTGGGATTGTCCCACTTGTCTACCCCCAACTAATCGTTTTTTTTAATGAAATTATTATTCAGATCCGGGACAGTGTCCGGGACAGGTTAGGACACGTCTCTCCAAAAATATGCGGCCTGGAAGGACTTAAAGTTTGCCTCCTTTAGGTCCTGGTGTGTGATGGGGGTTTTGTCCTGCAGCCTTCCACAGTTGCATATTGGGTTCTCTGTGTAGCCCCAGTGAACAAGATTGGCTTGGCATCTTGTTACACCCACCCTCAGTCTATTCAGTCTACGCCAGGTGGTATAAGGATAGGGGATTCCGGTGCTATCTCTTCTTTTATGTCCTCCTTTTAAGCCCTCCATTGAGTGATGCGGTTCGATGACAGCTTGACAGGTTCGATTATTTTGATGTAATCAGTCTATGGCTAGTTGCCGGGAAAGTCTTGGGGTGGAACGAGCTATTTTTCATTTGTATACCTGATATATATATATATATATATATATATATATATATATATATATATATATATATATATATATATATATATATATATATATATATATATATATATATATATATATATATATATATATATATATATATATATATATATATATATATATATATATATATATATATATATATATATATATATATATATATATATATATATATATATATATATATATATATATATATATATATATATATATATATATATATATATATATATATATTAAAAAATATCCAGGCCTATAATCGCCAATATCAATATTTCCTGAACAGAAGAGCTCTAAAAATAACAAAACTCTGCAACAGAGTTGACAGCGTTTTGTGGGATTGCGAGTAATTTAATTAAAATAATTAGAATCCCCTTATCTTTTTAACAAATAAATTAATATTATTTATAAGTAAATTAACAATATTCAATTATTAAGCAGATTAATAAAATAAAATAATAAGAGTAAATTACTAAAATAATATTCATAACAATAATTTACAGTAATATTGATGCAACATAAGGAGTGGTTATTTTAATTTCTTTCTTTTAGGAGATACGGTACCATGTAACTCGTAATAATATTTTTTAATGCTATAAAATGCTGCACCCCTAATCGTGTTATGAAATGGCCTATTATTATTGGGTCTAATTGCGTTTCTTCGGCTGTTTAAAATAAAGTAAAAAAAAGTGTTAAATTGTTACAAAATTCGTAATAAAATTGGTATTGCGATTCATTTGTCAGATTTTGGTGCTACCGTGTTTAATGCATTTTGTATTACATTTATTTCATTCTCGCAGAAACGCTATTCCGTTTCTCAAATTTTGACAGTTGTCCGAATAAAAACCGGCTTGAACGTGACAATTTTAAAACGCGCGCTTTCGGCGCGACTTAGTGGATGACGCTTGTGATTTTATGTACGAATTTGCCGTTTTTTCTGTTACTGCTCAAATATTCCCGTATGTTGGAATATAACAAAGGAGATCGAATGAATAACGACAACGGTACGTACTTAAGTGTATTATACTTTTCGATTTCGAACAAAAATCGTATTCGCTCGTAACCTGTAAATTATATGTTGTCTTTTAGTACGAGAAGGAGGTTAGAACACCGCCACGTCAGATATCATTCGGATCAAAAGAAATGCCAAACAAACCTGCTAGCCAGCCGGGAGCGAAAAATGGATCCAGAGCGCCGATTTTGACGTTTCGAAAAAACCTGTGTTGCCAGGTTTTTAGTACATTACCATAGACACAGAACGAAGTCGCAGATTTTGTTACGTGTGTTAAATTGGACGGAAACGCGGTAGCTATTATTTTAATGCACGCACTAATACTACTTATTTTTAAAGCTACTTCATTTTAACTCAATAGAAACGCAATTGTACCCCAATGTGGAATTATATATTAATTTGTGGAATGTGGAATTATATATTATTTTTATTTTTTTATTTGTTGAGTGGGGCTTTTCTTATGAGCCTTGTAACACTGCGACCATTGCTGATCTATTGTGCTCGCCACCTACTATAGTTCTGCGCTAAGCCTCGTGTCATTTAAGAACCGCAGCAGGCTTTTGGCGCCAGATTGTTTTACCTCCTCAGGTTGGAGGTAGTGACCACCCAGGTGGTTGTATCTTTTACGCATCAGCGGGCCACACTCGCACATGAGGTGCTGGGGAGTTTCCTCTGCCCCTTGGCAGAACCTGCACATTTTTGTGTCTTTGAGCTTGAGGTTGAACATGTGTTTGTTCAGGCCACAATGCCCCGTGAGCGCCCTTACCAGTATGCGTAGATTGTTCCTATTTAGAGATAGGGCCTCACGGGCCGTCTTACGGTCGTAAGGCTTAATAAGCGCTTTGGAATGATTCAACCCTGGCGTGTTGTTCCAGTGGTTGACGGATTGTTCTAAACACATTTGTTTGAGCATTAGGTTTGCAAGGCTTTTTGGTACGCCACAGCAAGGTTCAGGGCCGTATAACGTTCCCTTTGCTCCCGTCCTAGCAAGTTCGTCGGCTTTTTCATTTCCCTCGATTCCTGCATGGCCGGGAACCCATCTTAGTATTACCCTGTTCTTTTCGCCCAGGGAATTCAGTAGTGATATGCAGTGTTGCACTAGCTTTGAATTAATGGTATTCGAGGCTAGTGCCATAAGAGCTGCTTTGCTATCCGAGTGGATATAGATACGGTGGTTGGCGTAGTCCTTTTGGAGGTTGATATCCGCACATTCAATAATGGCGTAAACCTCCGCTTGGAATATGGAGGCGTATTTTCCCAAGTCTACACTTCTTTCGAAGTTTGGTCGCTCTCCATATATACCACAGCCTACTTCAAGTCCCGATTTGGACCCATCAGTATACCATTTAAGGCTACCGGCCTCCCATTGCAGTTGGCTTTTTAGCCAGTCGTCTCTGGGCGGCAGTTCCACTGTAAAAAGTTTAATTATATATTAACCTACCCTACCAATGGCGGCTGCATCCGTGACTTACACGCGAAGGCTGTCATGTAAAAACAATGCAAGCATTTTATCACAACGTTTCAATACTATTTTACGAAGGCCGTTTATATATCCATCGGAAGTTCGGCTACTATTTGTCAAAATGATTTTGGGTCATGTAAGACAAAAAAATAATCTCATAAAATCTCACATAACACGGAGAATGCACTGAGAAAAAAGCCATTTGGTCGAAACGGAAAAATATCCTTACGTCATTCGTTAGTATCAGTAGAATGATAAAATACCCGTTTTTTTGGTAAAATAAAAGGCGCACCTGTATTTTTATGAGTTTTATAAAACTCAAAATGACAAAATCAAAGTCCTATTCATGATAATGGGCATGTAATAGTAAACGTTTTCACATAACATTGGGAATTCACGAAGACCTAACCGGACGCTGTCATGATAAGGTAGTGATGTCACAATCGTATTGGGAAGTACTGGAGGGTTAATGGGAACTTTCCTGACAACGCCTTGCTAACCTAAAAAACATCAGGAACGGAACAACAAAACGCTCTTATTATGATTACCGATAAAATATTTGTGGCATTGCCTCAAAAATAATCGATTCGTAATGATATTATATCAAGATGTCGTCAAGATAATCAAGATTCGTAATGATATAATATCAGTAATTTAACGGCCACTATTTATCATGCCTTCCTGATGTTTTATTAGTTCTTACTGAAACTGTATTGGTGTATCATGTCAAAATCCCTGTATTGAAATAACGGTCTATCTAGTTAACATGACGGCACTATATTTTGTCGAGTCGTCATGACAACTTTGAAGTTCAATACCGTTAATATAAGAGGTGTCGTAGTTCCATTGCTTCCCGCTAGGGCACGCTGAGGCGACATTTTGACAACCGGGTAAGCGATGCCGCACAAATTCCGCCATTGTTAACAAATATTGCTACGTGTATGGTCAGTGATTGCTATGTACTGCCATTATTATATTATCTTTGTGTACTGCAACCGTGCTGCAAACTTCGTCGAACAATTTATTCCAACACAATGGACCAGTACACCAGTGATCGACTGGTAAAATGGGGTTTGCTGGATTATGTTACCGCATTTGCTGGTAAGCTGCCTATATTTTTAACCTGAGTTCCCCGCTGCGATCCGTTGAAACCGTTGAATGATCGTTTTTAGGCTAATTTATAATAAAAGTGGCGTGTGTTTTGTGGCGTTTTTCGTGCATTTTTCACCGAAATGGTTTTATACAAATAACGGACCTTTCTGGCAACGGAATATAATTAAAACACTGAATTCGATAACAATGACAGATGAGAGCGCCTAGTATTCTGTTATTTAATTTAATTTGATTCCGTGACATTAATTTAATTGGTAGGCAATGTCCTAATGGTATGTTGTGCACATTGTTGCTGCTCGCATCGACTGCATGACCCTGCAAATGCTTGGCCGGGAAGACATAGAAAAATTGATCGGTCCCGTTGGAGACCAATTGAGACTCAAAGCCAATTTAGACCTGTGGAAACAGGAAATGACAGTGGCAGGAAACAGCATGGTTAGTGTTCCTATCTTAATTCTGTTATTAGGGTTATGCTCGCTATCTAGGGATGCATTCCGTTTCGTGCACAGACCGCACATCATAAAGACATCCCCCGGCACGACATACGTAGACTGGTTAGGTTGTGTTTTTTTTGCATGGGCTTTGGATACCCCAACCTATAAATGGTTTCTTTGTTTTAATTTAATGAATCCTTGCTCCGTGGCACAGTCATTTAATGATTTTTTTTTTGCTTAGGGCACTAATGACAGTTCCGTGGAATTGGATTCAAGTTTCCTCAACAGAGTGATACATGATCTCGACAGTAATAGTACCCGCGAAGATTGCTCAGTGGCCCAGTCTAACCTTGTAGCCGAAAATGAGCCCGAATCAAATGAGGTGAGTTGACTGTTTATGCATAATCCTGGGTTTCACTTTAATTTCCCGACGCTGACTATTCTTTCTCATCAAATTATGTAAACATTTGTGGTAAATTGCTGTCTATTACAGGTACATAACATACTCAAAAAGTATGCAGAGGGGAGAGCCATACTGACAAAAGGCGAACACAACCAAGGCTTGCTCAGTCCGGAGCTAAGAAAAGAGCTTGCAAATATTTTAATTAGGGACCTACTGCAAGGAGACCCGACCAAGCCCATTACTGGGTCATTACTTTTAAAGTTTTCCCTCCAAATTGGCACAATCTTTCCCAAAGAATCACCGGGACATTTCTATGCGCCGTACCTATCAGCGACTGTCTACCAGACTAAAAGAAATGCTTCTGGAATATTGTATAATGCGTACAATACAAGGAAGAAGCACCTTCGATCACTAGGCGCATTGCTACCTATGCGTCGAGCGCGGTCCAAGTCGTCCACCAGCCAGCAATCCTCCGACACTGCCACTGAGTTGGCTATACCTTCATGCGGTGCGTTGCTGTGTCAAGAAAATGGTAGGGTATTTTTCTGCCTTGTATAGGAATTTGTACCTTGTCATGTGCCTAAATATTAAATGAATTTCATGCTTCTCCAATATCTTCCAGACAGTATAATACAATTGTTTTCCAAATCACAAACAGCAAATTTGACTGAATTAATTAAAAATACCTCAAAATAATGAAAAATTATATATGTCTTCTTACCCGCCACATTTTTTTAAATGGATCGTTATTACGTCTATTTCATACTTATGCCTCCAAAAAGAATCAACCTGAAATTGTGAAAATATACACTTTTGTTCTTTCTCACAGGTGACTCGCAGTTAGTGGAAGAACAATTAAAAATTCTGGAGAGCCCCGACCCTGGACCTTGGCAGTCGATTGAGGAGGCTTGGACCGCAACACTTCCAGCGAGACTTCGCTACCTCTATCACGAGAAGGGGTCTTTGGCAGACTATTTCAATCGGTTCCCCATCCTGAAGTCTGCGAAAGGTTATTCGTTAATTCTATTATTTTAATTTTGACTTGAATTTTATCTATGCCTATTTCTTAATATTTTTATAGTGATATTTGTTGTTGATTATTTTGATTTTGATTTATTCTTTGACTTATTTGATATTATTTTAATTTATTTACATTAAAAGATTGTACCAATAAATAGGTGAATCCTAAAAAGTAGGTTGAGATATCCCGAGGATACCTCTAATTTGCGGGATTTGTAGTCTTATTATATAGTCTTCGATTTGAAATGTTGTGTTTTTTTCTCTATTTTTTGTATCGACAGCTGCGAATTAAAAATAAAAATGTACCTAGTAATAAATATGTAGTAAGTAAGAATTATTTTAACCTTGAATATAAGTAAATTAATGTTAAGTTAATTATACTTAAGCATATTAACCTGTACCTTTAATTAAATAAATTGAAATTAAAATTTAATATTTCTGTGGTTTCATTCATATTAGTTGGTAGAGGCATTAAACCATATTGTCTTTATTAAACTAAGGTTGAGTTGCACCATCTCTGGTTAATGTTAAAGTTATGGTTAAAACACATATATCCTCTCTCTTTATTTTTTGCCTAAAGTTGAATGAATATAATAAGCATAACGTTAACATTTACTAGAGATCTTGTCCAGTCTTGTTATTTTCTATTCATTTTTTCAAGCTTACTTCCTGGAAACTGCATACCGTGCCTATATTAAAATCATAATTGGTCCATTCTGATTTTGAAGTTCAAACTTCAAGATTAAGAACTTTAACATTTGACTAGTTTCAGGATCACTTTGTGATTGGATCATTATGAACCTAATTTTGTTTCGGTAAGGCACGATAAAATCGTGTGCGGTTTCAACGGGAAATAATGATGATGTATCATTAAATGGGCTAATAAAGTATCAGTACGAAAGATACAGATAACAGTATTCGGTTGATAAATCATCAGGAAAAGCACTAAGACATAATAGTAAAGTAATAAAAAAGATCTACTAATTCATGATAAAATATCAGGTTATATTCATGAATCATCCTACTTCCTGATAATACATCAGGTTGGATTGAAAGTGTAATGGGCAATGTTCGAGAGAATCAAGAGGATCGTAAGTATAACTTATCAGGAACAGTGGTAGTGTGCTAGGGCACAACTAATCATATAACAGTTCTAGCATCAACGATTTATGAGGATTTTTTTCGTTAGCGTCAGTATTGTCATGTTAAATTATCAGGATAGAAGAGAAATTTACAAGGATTGTAGTGAAACTTTAGACAAACTTATCGATACTTTATCGTGACATAATGTAGTTTCCTAAGTTAATAACCGTCTTCCGACTGACGATTTATGAGGTCTTCCGGCTACATTGATGACGTCATAAATTTTTGACGCCACACTTCTCACAAGACAGGTAATGATAAATTAATATGACCGCTTTTCCTGTTATTTAATGCGTAAGGACTGTGGGTCTGTTTTTAAGAGGAATACCCCTTTATTTATTCGGAATTCCTCTTAAAACTGAGGTGCATTTTTCTCAGTGTGGCTGTCGATTATTATGAGTACTACATTGTGCCCCAAATGAGTACTACATTTGCTCAAAGGTTTTCAATATATTTAGCCCCCAAAATATACAATATCGTACCCGAAGATATAAAAACTAGCCCAAGTACATTTGTATTTAAAAAAAACTGGTATCCTGGTTGCTCAGTGTTGGCACATTAGAGGGTTTTAATAAAATAAATGGTTTCTCATAGGTTAGTTCATTTATAAATGTAAAATTAGCGATTCAACACTTTCTTCAGTTTATATACAGATCCAAAACCAACGAGCGGTTTCAATAATTTTCTGATATTCTCTTGACATTATTAACGAAAAACTATTATAGGCAATATCGGCTATTTTTAAACACGACTATTTTTAAACAAGACTGTTTCAATCACGACTTCCGTGTTGCTATGGATCGCCGTCAGCTGACGGTCTTAATCCTCCTCGACTTCAGCAGTGCCTTCAACTCGGTAGATTTTGACCTTCTCTTAGCCTGCTTGCACAGTTTAAACCTATCTCCTTCAGTCACTGCCTGGTTTCATTCCTACTTACACGGACGCGAACAACGGGTATCGGTCAAAAACTTGCTCTCGAGTTGGTCGAAAATTATCGCCGGTGTGCCCCAAGGTGGAATTTTATCACCTCTCCTTTTCTGCTTGTTTACTATCTCCATCTCTGAAAATTTGTCATGTAAATACCACCTATATGCCGACGACCTTCAACTCTATGCTAGTTTCGCTCCCATGGATGCGGCTAGTGCTATATCCGCATTAAACTCCGATTTAAACTCGATAGCGGTATGGTCTCGTAGCCATGGCCTGCTTCTTAATCCGTCAAAAACCCAAGCAATCGTCATCGGAAGTCGCTCACTCATTGCCAAGTATAAAAATAATCTCCCCCTTATCAATATCGACAACGTCGTTGTCCCTTACAGCAGTTCTGTGAAAGACCTTGGCCTGCTTATTGATGAAAACTTATCTTGGCATCCTCAAGTAAGTGAGGTCAGTCGTAAAGTCTTTGCAAGTCTCCATTCTTTTAAACGGGTTCAGAATCTCTTACCTCTTTGTATTAAACGCCAAATGGCACAATCTTTTCTTTTACCGCTAATTAATTACGCTGATGTGGCCTACCTAGATGCGAATGAAGAACTACTCGATAACCTAGATAGGATTCAAAATGCGTGTATTCGCTTTGTTTATTCCCTGAAGAAGTTTGATCACATATCAAACTTTCGCGGGCAAATAGAGTGGCTACCCATTAGACGATGTCGGGAATTTCACATACTCGCCCTACTCTTCCGCGTACTACAATCAAACTGTCCTACTTATTTGTATAATCTCTTCTCTCCGCTATCATCCCATGGTCTCCCATTGCGCTCTCAGGAAAATCTATTACTGGTTATACCTCAGCATTCATCAACTTTCATGTCTAGGTCTTTCGCAGTGCAAGCGGCCCGTCTCTGGAATTCCGTGCCTTTACCGATAAGACAACTTGAAAACCTGAGCGGGTTTAAAAATTCTTTAAAGAGACATTTACTCAACTTATGAATTCCCCCCTCCCCTCCCGTCTCCTTTGCTTGTCCTTATATTTCACTCCTCCCTTCAATATCGAGTTGGCATACGTTACTAATCACTGAATTATATTTTATACTATGATGACTTTTTTGTAAGTGTATTTATTTATTACTTGTAAATTTATTCGCCCACATAAACCTTCAGTCACAATAACCCTGGCGGTATGGTCGGTAGATGTTGCCACTTGGCAATAGGCCCACCACATTGTATTCTTTTGTGTGTGCAATAAAGCTTTTCAAACAAACAAACTATCTTCTTTTTCTTTCAATGTTGACTTTTTTATACATATTTTTTTACCTCGACTGTTCATTATCTCACGTATATCCTAGGTATTGTAATTTATATATATTGTAATATATTTTATGTATACAGTACTCTATGTGTATGTTTATATCCATATATATATATATATATATATATATATATATATATATATATATATATATATATATATATATATATATATATATATATATATATATATATATATATATATATATATATATATATATATATATATCTATATAAATATCCAGTATTTATCCTATACCTTATATATATATAATATTTTTTTAAATATTGGATTACAGATTATGCAAAGTAATGTCTGCTCTAGCACAACCGTACCTTAGTGGAGCGACATGGGATATTTTTGAATACACACCTCTGTTTATTTATTTATTTATTTTATTTTTTATTTATTTACATATACATATACATTCAAATTCATGAGCACAACAGAAAATGAAATGACAATTTAGACAATGCCGACGTATGCTTTTAAAGTTATATACATATCTATCTGAGCCCAGGTTACATAGCGCATACATTAAACGCAAGTGATAATCTTTATATTATGCTAAGCAAAGAGCAGCCGAGCCCGCCTTGCTAGGCACCCCTGTGTTAAGGCGAGCTCACTTCGGGAGTCACACTAGAGTGCCACGGTTGTATCAAGGAAACATCTAAAATATTATTTTTTAATTATTTTAATTTTAATTTATAATCAATAATAATATTATTATTATTAGTATTGTTATTATTATTATATATTTTTTAAATTATTATTTTATTATTTTTTATAGCCTTTTCCAGTATTTTAAACAATTGTCTAAACCTTGTCTATATCAATTGTCTATATCTTACTATGGGATTTTCTGCGATATTGTGTATTTTATGCTTAAGAGGGTGCTGCACGAAATTTCTCAAATTAGGGTCTAGCGTTTTAGTTATTCCGCTAAAACTACGCTAATAAAAGCAGTGACAAAAAACACTCGTTTTTATCAATAAGTCATTTATAAGGTGAGCTAATAAATTTGGCAATAGTTTACGTAGTTTTTTATAAAAACACACGAGAAAATATACAAAAATGGGCGCGGGGTTTTAGTCCTCACTGGGAAAATAATAACTAATTTGAATTACAAATTATTATAAAAGAAAGTTAAATGACATATCTTCACTATAAGCTATTTAAATTTCAATGATTGTAATAGGATTTTATACAATAAATCCCAGAAAATCAGGTATCAGATTCTCCATACATTTTTTGTATGGGCCGGCCGCGTTAATAAATACACAGGCGCGCTATGAAATAGATTCACTTCCCTGCTGCTATTCGAAGCGGGAGCACGTCCTTTTCGGTTAGCTCTTAGTTCCCGCTCACGTAATATTTTATTCTTCTACACCGCAGTGCCGCGTCGTCACGCATCGTCACGAGAAAGCAAACAGCAGTAAGTATTTTATTTTTATTAATGGATGTTTATGCCATCTTTGTTATAACTTATTATAATACTCTACATGTATTTTAGTTAATGGGGAAGCGTAAGAAAACATATTTCGTTTTTTGAGAAACGCCATAGAATCAGCGTGAAATTTCAGTCTGAAGACATGAGAAAGCGATGTTGTTTTCAGTCCGAGATATAAAAAAATGAGATAGTTTTAAACCCCAAGATTCGATCGATACGATGCTCATTATATAAAAAATAGATCGACTCCAATAAGCCTAAAACAATTGAAAATATTTTCTGAAGGGACCACTATTCGAAACTTGTAATCTCGAATAGTTTAGTTAATTTGCGTGAAAAACCTGAAATTCAATAAAAAAATACTGAAAGACGCATAAACCATGTACAGGTAGAATATTGATTTTGAATATTGATTTTGAAAAGCAGTTTCGCCATCAGGAGTGAGCAACGAAGGACATTTCGGCATGCAGATGTAACATTTTCGTAAGTTGAAAATAAGTGGTTGGCTGTAAGATATTTAGCTTACAAAGAGCATTGATAGGATATGCACTGATTTAAGGTTGCGACAAGTCATTTAAACCAGAAAAAGCACGGGAATTTTAAAATCAAATAGTCTTTGAAAATATTCAAAACTATAGAATACTTATAAATATTTTGAAATTATAGAAAAATTTAATAATTTAAAAATCATTTTAAAATCAAATAGTCTTTGAAAATATTCAAAACTATAGACTACTTAGAAATATTTTGAAACCATAGAAAATTAAAAAAAAAATAAAATCATTTGAAATCTAATAGTTTTTGAAAATATTCAAAACTATAGAATACTTTGAAATATTTTGAAACCATAGAAAAATAAAATAATTTGAAAATCATTTTAAAGTCAAATAGTCTTTGAAAATATTCAAAACTACAGAATACTTAGAAATATTTTAAAACCATAGAAAAATAAAATCCTTTGAAAAACATTTTAAAATCAAATAGGCTTTGAAAATGTTCAATATCATAGATATTCAATAGTATAGAGAGAGTTTTAAAAAAAAATAAACTTGAGTTTTTTTATTTTTCTTTATTTTAACTTCATCTCATACATTGTTCACCTTGATCGATCAGCAGAAAATTTTCATCTCATCATTGCGTCACATCACAAAAATAACAATTTTCAATCACATTAATTTTCAATCGCTACGTTACATTATTTAAAATATTAAATTTAAAATTATCGCAGAGTTCGGAAGACCACCACGGGGCCGCGAAACCACCGCGGGGTTTCTTCCGCCCTACTACGCACAGGAAGACTCGGTGCGACACACAAGTCCTCTGCGGTACTACAAGAAGGCGATGGAAAGGCCTCAAGATTCTCGCAGAGGACTTCACCGCGGTTCGGTATCGCCACTCGGATTGTGGCGTGGGGGGAACGCGACGGCCGATGCCAAATGTCACCAGTCTGCGGTCCGAAGAAGAAAGGTGCTCGTGAACTTTCCAATTGTTCATCCAACGGGCGAATCCCGGGGAGCACAGAGTGAAATCCACAAAACTCCTCTTCGAGACTGTTTAAAAGTGGCATTCATCACATTAAGCCGCGAAATCTATCTGTACCTTCTTTCCGTCGGAAGTAGTTTATTTATAAAGGTAACTGCTTTTTGAAATAATTAAAGTTTTGGTGTAGCTATTTATACCTATAATAATTACTGTTTTTTTATCCTTCTCGACATTCATTTTATCCTCGTACTGATGAGAATAACAATGTTATAATTATTGTTTTAAGCATTATCCATTTTTATTTCTTTACTCAGAATCATAAAGTATCTGCTATCCTGATAGTGGAAGCGGTTCGTCTCATATTTTGAAAGAATACTGTAAATTGTGATAAAAGCAAATCCTTTTTCACACGTGTGTGTGTTCATTAGACCAAAATAGTTGATTTGACCTGCCGCTCCGACAATTTGGCCCAGCGGACTCGAAATGGCGGCAATTTTCCAAGATGGCCGCTAATAAACCAAAATGATTACTCTCGTGCTGATTTTAAAGACCCATGGGTCTTTTTCGGTTATTTTGGCGTCGTACATTTCAAATATGATGCTGAAAATATAAACATAAATAAATATAAATAAATAATTCCTTACAAACAAGGTAGAATGTGTACAATCATTTATATATAGTGTAGTATAGTGTAGAATAAGACGGCCACGGTACATTTATTTTGACCAGTTCTGATGATGACACCGAGTACAAAAGTTTAAGTTTTCTGGCCAAATGTACAAATATGTTCAAATCGGTTCAAAATACGTTCAAAGGTTGTTCAAAACACATGTAGTCGTCATATTTGAGCCAGCGACTACAAATTCAAAGTCAAAGAAAGACCCATTCACATATTCTATATTATATAGTTTGCGTGTGTATAACATATTCTATATTATACGTGTGCAAAAGGATTTGCTTTTATCACAATTTGCAGTTTTTGTTATTTGCAATTTGCTATGAGCAATAAAATTATAAAATGCGGATTACATCGCTTTGGCGGGTGACCGTCTGTTCAGCGTTATCAATGTATGCGATTTAGTCACACCTGCGTGGCCGCCGCCGCGCCGGCAAGCGTAAATTACCTACATTTGTGTAGCGGCATAGGCTCGGAGCCCTCTTAAGCTTTTATTGTGAATTTCCTAAATAAATAAATAAATAAATCAGTAAGTTTATACCCAGGGGCGCCGACTACGTGGGTGCTCGGGGGCTTCAGCACCCACGAGAGGCAAAGACAAATAGTGACTACATAAATTAAGAATTAGCTTTGGGTTGAGCGATATCTCTACCACCTTCCCCGCGCGCTCTTCTCTGTCTCAGTCTAGCGCGTCAGCCGGCGTAAGTGAAACGCTCGCTTTGAGAGAGCATCGTGCGTCGTGCGTGTTTCGTCTTTATTTCGGAAAATTGTAACCTGACGAACCGTCCACTAGTAGCTCTTCTCAGCTTAGTACAAATCAACAAATCCAACCAGGAAGTGTTATTTCTGCAAATTCAGTTGCGGAGAAGAAAGGACGCAGTTTCCAAAGCAAGTGGCGGTCAAATTTTCCGTGGCTGTTATATGGTGGAGATATTAATAAAGTGTTTTGTCAAATCTGTAAAAATAGCACTACTAGTGGCGTTTCTGCGCCGAAAAAATCCTCAAGAGATGATGAGTCCATTAAGGCATTCACACAAAGCGGTTTTTCATCATGGAATAAAGCTTTAGACAGGTTTAAAAAGCACGAAATGTCTGACGTTCGCCGATTTTGTGTATTGCATAAAGCCAATTTAGAACGTGGCGGCAATGTGCACTCCATGTTATCAAAAAATAAACTTGAAGATATGAAAACAGCTAGAACCGCCCTTTTAAAAATGATTTCTACTCTTCGTTTTTTAATGACCGGAGGCCTAGCCATAAGGGGTCACGAGGACGAATATTCAAATTATATTCGGTTGTTAAAGTTGCGATCACAGGATATTCCCGAGTTAAACTCGTGGCTCCAGCGTAGCAAATATGAGTGGTTGTCACACGATATCACTATCGAACTGTGTACGATTTTGAGTCACGAAACATTGCATAAAATAATCAAACTAGTACAAAATGCGGTCTATTACTCAGTTATGGTTGATGAAACTAGTGATATTTCCAATCATGAACAAGTCACATTTTGCTTTCGTTGTGTGGACTCATAGCTTAATATACATGAAACTTTTTTCGGCCTCTATAAAACGACATTAACAACATCCGAAATTTTGTTTGAAATTTTCAATGACGTGCTAAGAAGATTCGACATAAATATCAAAGCGTGTAGGGGTCTATGCACAGATGGCGCCGCTAATGTTAGTGGAGCACATACTGGCCTTAAGTCACGGGAAAAGCTATCGAACCAAGGGCAATTCATGTGCATTGCATCGCCCATTCGTTAAACCTAGTTGTTCAAGACACAATGAAAGAAGTAGCTGCAATAAAAGATTTTTTAAGAGAGCTTATCGTATTTGTACCTGGCTCGCCAAAACGTCAAGCTTGTTTCGAATCACTTCAGGCAGCTAATGATGCTCAATACCTTTCTCTGCGGCCATTTTTCCAAAGAGATGGTTTTGCCGTATATCTTCGTTGAAAACTATTCTAAATAATTATAGTGTACTGCTATGTTTTTTGAACGACACAAAAAGTCAGAAAGATGATGCCGGCGCAAAAGCAAAAGGGTTTTTAAAAAGTCTTCAGTCTTTCGAATCTCTTTTTATTATCAAATTTCTGACAGAAATTCTTGACCGTATCGAGGCTCTAAATGCTACTTTACAGAAGAAATCTTTACATCTGCAAAAAGCTGTCGATAATATTAATAGTGCCAAGCAAATTTTATCGTCCCATAGAACTGATGAAAAGTTTCAAATCGTTTGGAAATCTACTCTCGACTTAGCGCATATCTTAGAATTGAATGTACCTAAAAGTCCAAAAATAAGAAGGAGACCTAAAAAGATAGACGACTCTTCAAATGAACCTCACCAATTTTCCTCGCCAGCTGATTTTTATCGAACAATATATTTTGAAGTGTTATATAAAGTCATAGGCTGCATTGAACAGCGCTTTACTAAAAATGCTATGACATACTTAAGTAACGTGGAACTATTTTTTACTGAACAAAACGATACAATCAGCAGCTATTTAAAAGAGTTTTACGGAGATGACTTTGATATGGATCGTTTGGTTCTTAATCGTAGCATGCTATTAGATATTGCACGAACAAAAAATGTCAGACCAAATAACGTGGAAGATGTTGTTTATTTTATAATTTCTCATTGCGAATCTACCAAAGATATGATACCTAAGGTCATCAAATTGTTAAAAATCGTTTTAGCTATTCGAGTATCGTCATGTACTGCCGAACGGTCGTTTTCAGCATTAAGGCGAATAAAAACTTATTTAAGAAGTACGATGACCCAGCAAAGACTGAATGATCACATGGTAGTGCATGTAAACCGACAAATAGCAGATGATTTGGACCTTGAAGAAATCGCTGATATATTTATAAATAGAGCTGTAGTTCGTCAAAATATGTTCGCATCGCATTAGGAAAAAAAATATGTCAATAATTACTTACATTTTAAAACATTTCATCTAACAAAGCTTTATTAATGTTGATTATACATTTCGCGTTGCAGTACACATCAAGTTGTGTACATTAAGCAGATACTAATAATTATATTTTCTGCTAATAAAAATTATGTATATCACTGATAAAATAATTATTGTTTCATTTTTATATTTTAGTATAAATGGGTACAACGATGCAAAGGTACTTCAGACATAATACACTTTAAAAAACCTATAAACAGATTAACATTATTTATTATTAGATCTATCATTTTTACTTATCTTCTTTTATTTTCTTCCACTTCTCTTCTTTATAAAATAAATGCAACATCTTTCTATCCTACTGCCTGTCTGTTCGCTTACAACTCGGGTTCTACTGTACAAATTTACGAAGAATTGACGGATTATGTAGGTAGAATATTTATTTGTCGGTCAGTGTGCGGAGAAACGCACACTCACGCACTTCGCCAGTTTTTTTAAAGGAGCCACCTGAGTCGACTGCATGAGCACCCACGAGGGTTTCAAGAAGTCGGCGCCGCTGATTATACCTATTGGTTTTAAATGCATCCGCTCATTTACTGGCTTGCACTTGAACCGCAGTAATATTGTTTCAGTAACCAGGACGAGTCCTTCTGATAAAGACGTTGCGTTCATTTTTTACGACGAAACGCTATAGCCCTAGGTTGTAGCATTTTGTAAAACACCTCTGATATATACTTTTTAATAATGTCGTGAAATAACGCTTTTCGTATTTTTTTTAATATATATATTGATAATTGATGTAATACCTAACCTATGTACATTAAATTTAAGAAGGAAAGCCAAGAGTTTCGTTGACAGGAGAAGTTGACCAAGTACGAAAATTGAGATTTCAATTTATTTGCTCAAGTGGCTTACAATAGTCAACACATGACATGAGATAATGACGAAGTCCAAAAATATAGCGGGAAGCCCTGATTTCCGTTAATATCATTTTGTGTCATAATGAATTATATCAGGTGGTAGTCAACGTGAACATATTTATGATACATCTTGTATGTATATTTTTGACTAAAATTCACTATTGGCTTATCGTCTATTAATTTATAATCTACCTAATATCACAGTATTTTCTCTTAGAACAAAATACATAGACAGTAGCTTCTCTTAGAACAAAATTGAAATCAAAATGAATACGTTACGAGTCGTAAGGGCTCGGATGGTCGCCCGATGTTTCGCTACTCGGCCTAGACAGATACCCGAACGCTTGGAAATGTCGGCAGCCTTTACCTGCCCTTAATGCGTACTGTTTGCGTTCATCGTGACGAGCCCCTCTGCCCACATCCCTCGCACCCTCTTCCCACATTGCCTTGTAGCTCGAGAGTGAAGCTACTGGGTGGTATACTATGCTAATATATTGCCACCATGGTTAGTTTTTAAATAAGTCTTCTGGTCACAAGTTGTACATTGTTTTTTATTCGTTAAAAGTATTATAATTTCCAGAATAACAGAGTATCGAAGAGGGTCGTGATGGATGGAGGGAGTATCGAAGAGCGTCGATGGCGTTTCTTCGTGACCTAGAATCGGAATTAGTTTATGCGAACGAGGCAGGCCAATACATTACAGAGCGGAATATGATACATTACTAAAGCGGACTATCGCGGTTGCTTCACATTATAAATACGATAAAACGAATTTACCGCGTGAAGTTTGTAGCACCCGACGTTGCAGCCGCCGTTGTCTAGGGTAGACTGTACGGTGCTACAACGAAGGGTGCTACAAACTTCACGCTGTAAATTCAATTTATTCTATTAATAATCACTAAAGAGGAATATGAAATGAATAAATGTCACTTTACCAGCTCAAAACTACCAATTGAACATAAAGGGACATAGTGCGAGACCGGACGAAACGTTTTCAAAAAAATCAGATTATTTTATATGCGGCAGGTAGATATTGTGCGGGTACAAATACGATCGTTCATTTTACATTCCACTCTATATATCCTTCTAGCCGCGTGTTCGGCCATAGCGACTGCATTGTAGATTCTAGTGACTTCTTTAGTCTTCTCAGAGTCCATTGTTCAGAAGCAGTCAAGTGCGCAGGCTATATTATAGTGCACAGGTGGGCGCGCGACCACGGGTGCACTCTCTCTTCCTCCCTCTTCTGAACCCGATGGAACGGAGACCGTTACGACCAGAGAAAAGTTTGGATGCAGATAAAATAAAATAAATTAATTAATCGCCAACACAGCAATGGCTGTCCTTGTTAAATTTGTACTCAATATTGCAGGGCTATTTTTTTTCGGATTTAGTTAGTTTTTCCACACTGTCATTTATGAAATTGGTAGTTATGGCTTGTGGCGATGTTTAAGGTTTTTCTGGAGCTATTGTAGAGATGACCGGTGACTTATTGGTAGTTGTTGTAGTAGGCGGTGATGTAGAAGATGTATTATTGGATTTATCCTGGTTTTCTGATGATCTCGTGTTGTTGCTCATGGGGCTGTGTTGAATACAGCATACAGTCTCTTGTTCCGACATTATACAAAATTGTGATAGTTTCCCTTTTGGCAAATCCCCGCCAGTTTTTGGACAATTTTCCGGCGGTAGACATACTCATAAAAGGCCATTTATTTCACATGACTCTTCACGGAAGTGTATATGCCAGGTCCCTTGGCACTTCCGCAAGGGCTCTTTCCAATACTGGTAACGGCGATTATGTTGAAGAGGCATTGGTTGTCAGCTATCGTCACTTGCAGAGGTCCACCACTATCGCCTCTACAAGAGTCTCGTCCTCCTTCTAAGCTGCCAGCGCACAATTGATCGTTCGTTATACCTTGCGGTAACCTCTTTCTGAGAGTCTTTGCATATAGTCTTCGACAGGTCGGCTGGTCAATCAAATCCACCAAGATCCTTCGGGACGCGTCCCGTGTTAACCGCGAGTGAATCCAGACTGTAGAATTGCACTATATTCTTATAAATGTATTATTTAATTATAATTTAGAGGTGAGAAAATTTTAAAATATGTTGACACTTAGAATTTAAATTCCACTCTAATGCACTGCTGTCTCGTTCGCATGAACTATTTTCCGATATTAGTTCGCGAAGAAACGCAATCAAGCCCGTGTCAGGGTGAAAATAAGTTGTTGAACAACTATGCATCTAGTACAGCGTTTCCTAACCTTGTGGTAATTAACCTCAAAGGAGTAAAATGGGATTTTCTTAGGGGTAGATATAAAGACAGGGATTTAATTATCGTTCATTCAGAGAACAACTTTAATAACAAAATCGTCCCTGTCATATGTTAGAATCCTGTATTGTTAGAATCCTTTTATCATCCCAAATGTCATAGAGTAGAGTGTTTAGGTCATATTTTTTTCACACTACTGCCCAACAAAAAAAGGTGTATGTTTGTATGTAAATTTTCCGTTTCTTTATTCTACAATAACTTCTAAACGCTTGAACCGATTTAGAAATGTGTGGTATCGTTAGAATCGTTATCTCATCCAAGTGTCGTAGAGTACCTTCACTGTCCAAATATCAAGTAAGTATGTGTCTGTTGGAAGCAGCCTGATCTCCCGTTTCTGATGCTGTGCGAAGACCAGGTTTTCCAATCTTGAGTCGATTTTTACCTCAGCCAGACAGAGAGCAAAGTAAACACAAATATAATAATATTTAAACAAGTTATTATCTATTAATTAATGTACAGAGACGCTTACTTTAGTAGTCGATTACTGAAGAGAGAGTGATTTTATTCATAAAACATCAGCGTTTTCATAGTCACATTATGACGTCAACATTTTCGAAAGTGTATTAAAATGTACGATTCGTGGTATTTAAAAGACGCATAATTATTGCTAAGGCCGAAAGACACAATTCAATTTCTTGGTAATTATAATGTTATTTCCGTCAGATGGAAATTAAAAGTGGTAGGTAATTGAATTATATTGTTGCTAGGCTGTTACATGTCTAAATGTCTAAATGTCAATAAATTAACATAATATATCGTGATAAGTGTCAAATGAAACTACATTCTGGAAATATAAATGTATCTATGTATATGGATAAATATATGAATTACAAATATCTCATTAAAAGCCGTGATAAAAATATTTATAAAAAAAAACACGTTCTGTAACGGTAGTCGTGATTTTTATTATTTTCAATATAATTACTTGTTACCGAACTGACTGGACCTATAGCATAACTTACGATGTAGGTACATTGGCCGAAACTACACCGAATATTAAAGGAATCGTCAGAACTAAGCAATATCAACCGTCTCATTAACTTGCATCACTTTTTTGTTTGATAAAAAATGCTAAAAGTTGTTTTTTTTTGTTTAATTTTAAATTAATAAAATTTATTAAAAATATTATTTGTTTTTCGTATATTAAATAAAGAATATGCAAAAGATTTTTTTAATAAAACCAAACTTCTTTGGTGGTATTTCCGAATATCTAACCCTCTGTAACGTTTAGCAACATGCATAATTTAACGACTACTTTTAATATAACACGTGTAACATTCATTCACATGAATTTTATCTGACCTCAAAAAAGAAATTGAAGTGTGTCTTTCGCCCTAAGCAATAAATTATTTTCATTCATTCCACGGACTGTATATTATTAGGTAATTTTGAACATGTATACGTCAGAATATTAACTATATTAACAGAGATTTTTCTTGTATTAAATCACTATTTTCACTCGATCAAACCACGATGGTAAGCGTCTCTGTGTTTACTAATTAATAAATAATAAATTGTTTAAATACTAATATTTGTGTTTATCTACTCTCTGTCTACTCTCTGTCCTGCGTTTATGGGTAAAACCTTCAAAAAGGTTGGGAACCGCTGATCTAGTACGACAGGCGACAGAGACTAATGGTAAGTATTCCCGTAGGAGTTGAAACTCCTCCTATTTAAGATGTAATGTTTTATTATCTTAGGGATAGTTTACCTTTGAGAACAGGGGTCGAAAACCTAAAAACGAAAAGAAAATTGTTAGTTAGGGAACATTTAGAGACACTATCATCATCTGTGGTAAATAAATCACCTTACAAATGATGCCACTTACGCGTAATAACCTTTTAATATGCTTTTTTATAGAGCTTGTCATCATTACATTACAAATACGTTTTTTTGTACTGTATGTTTCCCTAATAAAAAAAATGAATATATATTTGTTTACATTATGCTTGTGAGTATTATCAGTAAATTAGATGTCTGAAAACGTATGGAATGTCAAAAAAATATATTCAAATATTACACTATCACTAATTCTGAAGCTTATTGTATAGACTTATAGAGTACTCCCTAACATGTGATTGAAAAACTTGGATTCATTTAAAATTTAAAAATATATACTTACTGAATTTTCCTATACGAGGTTTATGTATAGGAAAACATAAACCTCGTTTAGGAAATACGAGGTTTATGTTTCCTATACGAGGTCAACTCGTATAGGAAACTGTCTGAGGATCCGTGGTGTCTGCGTCGGTGTGGTCTTGTTTGCCGCATTTCGAGTTTCCGCAGCGAGGTGAGTTGTTTAGTAAGACATTCTCAGACAGGAGGGTATTCTCTCCAGGGAAACCCTTCCTCTTGACGTGCATGCCGGGTCGCTTCTAACCAAAGTGGCTCTGTTTGTGACTGTTCTTTTATTGCCCTTGCGAGCGCGCTTGCTCTTTTTTTGAACCCCGTAGGATGCTCACCTACCCTATTCAATCGTCCGGCGCCTCGTGAACCTACGTACTCGGCTTGGTGACACTGGGTAATTCAAATTCAAATTTCTTTATTAAATCTAAAAAGTTACACATATATTAGTTTCAAAGCCATCCTAACTAGTCCTCCCCTTTGTTATGGTAGGCGTAATGTAAAAAAATGTAGAGTAGTTTACGTAGCTTGCGGTATATACATAGCATGTCATAAATAAATGTAGTATAATAAATTTAAGATGATATATATCCTACTACTATTAAAAACGCGAAAGTTTGTAAGAATGTATGTATGGATGTTTGTTACTCTTTCACGCAAAAACGACTGAATGGATTTTGATGAAACTTTACAATAATATAGCTTACACATCAGAATAACACATAGGCTATAATTTATAAAGATATAGTGTGAATTATCCAAAATATAACGATAAGTGTCAAGTAAGTAGGAAAAAAATCTGCCATCTGCGAGCTATTCTGGCGTGCGCCGCAAAAACCGTTGGAGTTACACGTATACAATGCATAATTATATATTCAGTATTCAGTATTCAGTATTCAATTTATTTATTCAGAATATACAATAAAAGCATGAATTATGATTAAAGCTAATTATCGCATATTAGAATTCGTGAGTTTAAATGTAGATATAAAACGATTAAAGCATAAATATTAATTCGACGATAGCGTTGACTAAAGTCGGCTTTACACGGCAGACAAATAAAATTTAAAAAAAATAGAGCTGGATCCATGTACATGAGTATACATATAAAATAGATAATTATTATAAGAATATTAATAGTCATTAAGCACTTTATACAAAAAATAATCACACAATAGGAAGTATCAAAACGAAATAGGAAAAAACAACGTATGTATATGATCAGGTATGTTACATTACACATTGTAGTCTACATATTAAATATTAAATTCATAATATTATTATTAAACAATAACAACTAAAATGAGGTACCTGAAAGTAACATATTAATGTTATTCCCATTTGAAGGAATTGGCATGCTCAAAAAAATCACCCAGCTTATAGAAAGCATGTGTGGATTGTAGCTTTTGTTTAATAAATCTTTTAAACACCTTTGTTTCCATCTTTCTTGTGGAGAGTGGTAGCTGGTTAAAGAGCTTATAGCTCAAATATCCAAAGGACTTTTGTGTCTGCGTAAGGCGTACTTTAGGCAGGATAACGTCATCACGTCTGCGTGTATTGTGGGAGTGCATATTCCCGTTTACCTCTTGTTCGTTAATATTTGATTTAGCATATAGTAGACATTGTAAAATATATTGAGACGTAAACTTCAGTATTTTGTACTTAAGAAAATATGGTTCGCAGTGCGTGTCACGGGATACTCCTGCAATTGCTCTTAGTGCACTTTTCTGTAAAATGAAAACCCTAGTACATATGTTTCTATTAGTAGTATTATCACAATTTTCCATCACCACGCGGGTGAAACCGCTGAGCGCAGCTAGTGTATACATAAAATAGTACGTAATAATATGAAATCTAAGTATATACATAGATATACACATACATACATAAATGCATTTATACTTTATAGATAAATATGTAATAATGCTCTATAGATTTCAAAAATTGGGCTTTATTTTTAACCGACTTCAAAATTTTTAACCGGCGTCTTTTTTTTTAATGTTTGTTCCCTCAGAACTCTGCCATTTATGAAGCGATTTGGAAAATACTTTTTTTATTTAAAAGGATATACATCCAGATTGGTCTCATTTTTATCAAAATCCTGTTCTGATGATGGGATCCATAAGGAATTAAGAGAACTAAATATTAATATATAAAGTTGAAAATTTACATGTTGGTTCAATTCCGATGACAATGCATTTTTTTACGGTAAGCATGATCTGATTCTACAACCTGGGTTAGCTCCCGATGAGGGGACTCCTCAACAGTCAACAGCACAATCACGAAATTTTGTATAATCATTCAGTTATAATAGCCCGTTCTAAGTTTCATCATGACATGGCTGTTGCACCTAAGGTTGGTTCCCGACGAGGGGACTCCTCAACGGTCAACAACACAGACACGAAATTTTGTATAATGCATTCAATTACGATAGCCCGTTCTAAGTTTCACCAAGACAGGACTGCGGTACCCAGGGTTGGCTTCCAGCGAGGGAACTCATCAACGGTCAACAGCATAGACACAACATTTTGTATACGCATTTAATTATGATATGGCTTGCTGCACATATTAAAAAAATGGAGTCGATTTTTTTTGTTTAAATTTTATCCATTATATTGTATTATTAAAAACATTATTAATTTTGTTGAACAGTAGAGGAGCAATGTAAGAAAAGTATTTTTGTGGAATACTTTTTCTCTTTTTTGGTATTAAATGCCGTCTGTTTGCTGTTACTCATGTAACTCCTAACTCGTGTACGATTTTTTGGATTTTTTCCTTCTTTGTCTTTGTGTTATTAATATATTTGATAGTTTTAATGTACAAAAGACTTAGAAGTTTTTAATAAATAAAGGGATTCAGGGGAGGTACAATTTAAACGGCATTCGATCGTCTACTTCTCACAATTGAATTAAGCAATGCACTCATAATTGATATTGTGAAATAGTATTACAATACAATACAATACAATCAACTACTCCAGTAGATAGGCATTCTTAAACTTGGATGCGTCACAAAATTAACTGCTAAAAATTTATTTATTAAAAACATAACTATCGTGATAGTTGTCATGGCTGTAATATTATATTCAATATTACCTACATACAAATAATCAAAATATACTAATGTGATTTAAGAGTCAGGGAGAATAATATATTAAAATAGAAATGCAAATTCTGTGTAGAATAATAAAAAAAATATATATTTTATTGTCAATCCAGCAATATGCCTTCGTATTTAAAAAAAAAAATATATGTATAAGTAATTATATGAAAATTAGAATGTCAGCTATCATAATACCATTATGTTTAAAACTTTACACATTTCATTAATCATCAACATGGAAAATAAACTCAGAATTTTCAAACTCCTTATACCATAAATTGGGTTTCTTACCAAATTATTTATAATTATCTTTTTAAATTGGTCCTTTCAAAGGTTTTCATTTGCTCTGGAATCATTATATAGGACAAATTTTTGTGAATAAAACTGTATCACACTTTGGGTTAACAAGCAATGCTCCATATCTTTACAATACCGCGACTGAAGGCAAGGTCAAGGGCGCGCGGAATTTCCCGGTGAAGAGGTCGCGGTCGTCGCGTCGTGCAAATTTAGGTCAGGTTTTCAGTATGAGTTAGGGGAAAAGTCTGATTCGCATTAAACATCTACTTATTACATTTTGCTAACGGGGCAAAGACCACACGAAAATTTAGTTTAGGCACGACTTTTATCTTCATCTTTTTTTTTCAGCCCAGTCAAATTATCCTAAGAACGTGGAGACTTTATATTAATTCATAACCGCGATTGTACTTATTTATTTGTTTATTTAAAATTAATTTACAAAATTAGTTACGTTCGTTTTATGCAAATTACCATTTCCTAAAAAAATTAAAAGCAGTAAGTGCTACATGATTAAAAGCTAAGTGGGGTATGTCGTTTTTGCATTTTCTATAAACAGTACTGGTCTTTTAACCAACATATATATATATATTATATATATATATATATATATATATATATATATATATATATATATATATATATATATATATATATATATATATATATATATATATATATATATATATATATATATATATATATATATATATATATATATATATATATATATATATATATATATATATATATAAATGTTGATTTACCATTTAATAAAAGTTTAAATAAAACATTTAGGATCTTATCTTTAGGATATAAGATCCTAAAGATCAGAATATTTTAAATGTTGGTAGCATTCGAAATTTGAATTATTTCGTAATGTCACTTTCATTTAGAAAACGGCTTTGCCGAAGTGATCAATAGTTTTATTTTTTATTTTTTCGCTTAATTCGTCTCAATTGAAGGCATTTTGTGTTACATAAGGATAAGCCCTATTTATGAGATATATGGATGAATAGTGATCGTTAGTCGACTGCAAAAGGACCTTTAAACTTACATTGCACCGTCGAAAGTCGTGCACATCCGTAAGTATATCTCATTCAAACATATGCATTTCCCAATACAAGCTGGGATTTCCTTCGCTACTTTTTAAGTAGCTTTTACTAATTTTATTTTAAATAAAAACATCACCTATAAACGGATTTCTTTACAAACCTTATCAAATATAACAATATTATACATATATATATATATATATATATATATATATATATATATATATATATATATATATATATATATATATATATATATATATATATATATATATATATATATATATATATATATATATATATATATATTTTCAATAATATATAAAATTAGATTCATGAAAAGTTACTTATCTGGGGTCCTGGTGGACCAGAAACATTTAAACGATAGTTAATGTCCTCTTTAAATACTTAGGGCAGCGGCACCTGTTTCCGCAATTGATAACCTATGATGTTCTTAGTTATTGCAGCCGAACTATAAACTATATTTAAACTAAGAACATCATAGGTTATCAATTGCGGAAACAGGTGCCGCTGCCCTAAGTATTTAAAGAGGACATTAACTATCGTTTAAATGTTTCTGGTCCACCAGGACCCCAGATAAGTAACTTTTCATGAATCTAATTTTATATATTATTGAAAATAATTAAAAAAAAAATTTACACACTTAAAATATCAATATATATATATATATATATATATATATATATATATATATATATATATATATATATATATATATATATATATATATATATATATATATATATATATATATATATACCTATATATATACCTATATATATATATATATATATATATATATATATATATATATATATATATATATATATATATATATATATATATATATATATATATATATATATATATATATATATAGGTATATATATATATATATATATATATATATATATATATATATATATATATATATATATATATATATATATATATATATATATATATATATATATATATATATATATATATATATATATATATATATATATATATATATATATATATATATATATATATATATATATATATATATATATATATATATATATATATATATATATATATATATATATATATATATATAAATATATATATATATATATATATATATATATATATATATATATATATATATATATATATATATATATATATATATATATATATATATATATATATATATATATATATACAGTCTCGTATCAGTCTTGCAAAGTGACACACGTAATTTTAACATTCTCCCTTTCAAAGTGTTCCTAACCGAGTAATAAGTTATTTATACCAGTATATACATATAGAAACTCACTGTGTAATAACGAAGTGCAAGAGGTCCTCTCGCAAAGGCCAGTGATGGGATTCAAAACGAGCATCAGTGGATCGATCGACCATTCAAATTAGGAAACATCACGTTACCACTCCGAATCACTTCGCACACCACTATTTATTTTTCAAAAGACGATATTCTGTGAGTAACAAACAAACACTGAGCCATTCGTCATTCAACTTCTTTTTGGAGACTTTAAATAATTAAAAAATAATAATAATAAAGAAACGATACATTTCTACCGCCTCTTAGATTTTGCACGGAAGAGCGATTCGTTAGCGCCGCGCGCCGACCGCTGGCTCGCAACGGCTATCAGCGCTGAAAAAACACACGCGCCACTTTTGAGTCACCGACTGCGTCGCTTTGCATGCAACTTACTAACTTGTTGAGAGTATCAATTCGTAATTATGCCTTGCTCTGTATGCGGGTTGGTAGTTGAAGAAGGTGCGTTGTGTTCGACTTGTAAGTCTAAAGTCCATTATCGCTGCGGAGACATCAGCAAGACTAACTATGTCAAATTGTCTCAGGAGAAGAAGGCAATTTGGAAATGTAACTCGTGCAAAAATACCACCGATTCGGCATGCTCAGACTCAATAATGCAGGCAATACAGAAAATTCAGGCAGATATCAGCCTTATGTCAAACCTTCACAAAGATATCAGTGCAATGAAAGCTGAATTTCGTGAATTCAAAACCTCTATTGACTATTGTTCAAAGGCTGTGGATGAATTTGGCACCAAACTCAAGCTAATGGAGGAAAAATTGAAGAAGGTAGACTCCTTAGAGGCCGATATCATCGAACTTCGTGGGGCTGTTTTAAAATTACAAGAGGATTCCCAAACAAGAGATCAATTCGTCAGATCAAATAACTTAGAAATTAAGGGTATTCCTGAGCGCAAAAATGAGAACCCCACGGACCTTATCATGGCAATCGCAAGAAGCATCGACTTTCATCTTCCACCTAACGACATCGAGTTTGCAACGAGAGTGGCACCGAAAATACCCAACGGGAAACCCAAATGTATTATCGTTAAGTTTGCGAGGCGCCGTTTGAAAGAAGGCTTCATTGCTGCATATAAAGCTGCTCAGGGCATCACCACTTCCGACATTGGACTAGCTGGAGATAAAAAGCAGATATACGTGAACGAACATCTCACTGCCTACAATAAAAACTTGCTGTACCATGCGAAATTGACTGCGAAGCAGAAAGGATATAAGTTCTGCTGGGTTTCCAACTGCCGCATTCACGTGAGACAACATGAAAAGGCTCAAGCAATTTTTATAGGAAGAGAAGCGGACCTGAAAAAAATCGTATAACTTGCTATTCTTTTTTACTGCATTCCACCTCAAATGACCCTTCTCAAAAGCTATCTCCTTACTGTTCCATATCAACACCTTTCAGCCCGTCTAAGTTATTCCAATATCAGTCCTGTATCCTTATCCAATACATACACTTGTTTATAGCGATATATTTCACCTATTTATATTCTAAAACTCTTGTTTATATCTTGTATATGGCAATTTATATTTTTCCTGTTTTAATTCAATATCTTTATATGACTATTATTACCTATCACTTTAAATTTATTAGTCATAACCTCTTGCATGTTCAATTATCGTGGATCGATTATTTCTCATTGGTCCTGGGTCATTTTATATACTTATTAATACATGTCAATATTGTGCATAATTTGTTCTATCCATCTGCGTCTTCATTGTGTTGCTTCGCTGTTATTTTTCAAGCTTCGAGCACATCAACATTAATTTCTTATCTCTTCAATTTAGTCAAATACTGTCTTCACACACCTATTTTATTTATTGTGCGTCCTATGGGCGTAAGTTTTGTTTTGGTCCAAGTGCCTCACGACTCCTTATGAAATTATTTATCTATTACCAAAATGTTAGAGGTCTCCGAACCAAAACAAACGAAATCCTTCAAAGCATATTATGCAATGAATTCGACATTATTGCACTGACGGAAACTTGGCTTCACCAAGGAATATCGAGCAGCGAGTTGATTGATGGCCGATATACAGTATTCAGACGTGACCGGAAATACGCGTCTACGGGCCAGGAATATGGTGGTGGTGTTCTATTAGCCATTAAAAACGAGATACATGCTCACGATCAGCCTTTGTGGAGTACGTGCGCTGAGGACATCTGGGTTACCATACCGTCGTCATCTTTAAAAGGGTGTAAAACTTCAGTTCACATATGTTGTGCGTACTTCTCTAGAACACTTAATTATAATACAAATATTGAAACATTTATGTCTCGACTAGTTGACATTGTTCTCAGCCATCCTAAAGATGTATTTATTTTAGTTGGTGACTACAACCTGCCTGAAATCGATTGGGATCGCGAAGGTAATAGCTCATTTCTAACGCCTACTAACTTTTCATCCTCTGCTCATGCTGTCTTAACTCTGGACACTATGTGTTTGGCTGGTCTTCGCCAATATAATGGTATCCGCAACACTATGGGGAAAACGTTAGATTTTGTCCTATGCAATGAAAATCTTAATGTTTATGCTAGCGACAACCCGATAGTTCCTGAGGATTACAAGTATCACAGAGCCCTCGTTATAGAATATTCCCTAGATCTCGTGATACCACTTCAGGATTCGCGCAGGCAGGTGACACAGTTTAATAAAGCTGACTATATCGCAATTAATGCTGAACTTGCGGTGTTTAATTGGAAAGATCTTATATGTAACACTGACATTAATTCTGCCTTAAGCGGTTTCTATCGAATTCTGGCTAGCGTAATTGATCTTTATGTGCCAACGAAATTGGTGTGGGCATCCAAATATCCCCCTTGGTATACGGCTTCATTAATTAATATTACCAAGGAGAAGTATCGATACCATCAAAGGTTTAAACGGTTTCACAACCCGCTTGACTACAACAAATTTTCCCTGTTGAGGTCCAGGCAGAAACTTATAAACAGGGATTGCTATGCAATGTACATTAAAAAAATTGAAACAAATATTCTTAGCAATCCTAAGTCCTTCTGGTCTTATGCCAAATCCCTCCGGAAGTCCGACTCTGTCCCTAAAAGAGTAACGTACTTAGGTAGTGTCTCTGCGTCAGGGGAGGAAGTGTGTAATATGTTTTGTAAGTATTTTGAATCCGTGTTTGAACCGATTTCCGCTAGTCCTAGTACTTCTGCTCATATCGAATGCCATGGTAGTAATATCTCGTCTATTGAAATCACTGAAGAATTGGTGGAGGAGTATATTAGCAAGCTCGATCTCAATAAAAGTGCTGGACCAGACGGTATCCCACCTTTGTTTATATTTCGCTGCGGTCATACTTTGGCCTTGCCGCTTACCTTACTTTTCAAGAGGTCGGTTTGTTATGGCACCTTTCCCGACGAGTGGAAGCAAGCTTTTGTTACACCGGTATACAAATCAGGTTCGAAAATTGATGTTACTAACTATCGTCCTATTTCCAAACTCTCCATCATCAGTAAGCTATTTGAAAAAATAGTTTACGATCAATTATATGCGGCAACTACTCATTGTATTCTACCCCAACAGCATGGATTTAGATCTGGCAGGTCTACGGTATCTAATCTTACTTTGTTTACGAGTTTCCTGTCGCTTCAAATGAGTAAACGCAATCAAGTGGATGCTATTTATACTGACTTCAGCAAAGCTTTTGACAAGGTGGACCATACTAATCTTATCTCAAAATTAAGTGCCGTTGGAATTCACGGTGATTTACTACGTTTGTTTGCATCGTACATACAAAATCGTTGCCAGCGTGTGGTTATTGGAGGATTTAAATCCGACTGGACAAGTATATCCTCGGGTGTGCCACAGGGTAGCCTTTCAGGGCCCCTTCTATTTACATTTTATATCAATGACATAAATACCTGTTTTAAATTTTGTAAGTTTTTACTTTTTGCTGACGATATGAAAATGTACGCACCTGTTAATTCCCTTGACGACTGTCAATTGGTCCAGGATGATCTAGATAGACTATCTCTTTATTGCGCCTCGAATCGTTTATTCCTGAATGCTGCGAAATGTGCTACCGTTAGTTTTACGCGGAAAAACAATATTCTACCATTTATTTATACTGTCAATGGTTTCTCGATAACCAAGAAAAATGCAATCCGGGATCTAGGTGTTCTTTTAGATAGTAAGTTATTATATAACTCCCACATAGATAACATCACAAAAAAAGCATATAGTATGTTAGGATTCGTACTTCGAACTTCAAAACATTTCGCAGTTAAAAATTCTCTATTACTCTTGTACTACGCTTTAGTCCGCAGTCACCTCGAATATGCTTCTCAAATATGGTCTCCTAGCTATAATGTTCACATAAAAAGAATTGAACGTATTCAAAATGTGTTCCTGAAACATTTGAATTATCGCTCCTTCTTGTCCTTTCCCAATCACAACGAAGCAGCTGCTTTTCATGGGCTTCAATCCTTACAATCAAGAAGAAAATGCGCAGACGTGTTGTTTTTTCATAAAATATTGGCAGGTTATATTGATTGTTCTGATCTTCTTGGAATGATATCTTTCCGTGTACCATCGCGACTCACTCGCCAAACGGAGTTATTCCACCTTCCGCAGGTTAGTACTAATTATGCACAAAACTGTTTCATGTATAGGGTATGTAAAACTTGTAATACGCAGCTCGGCGATATTGACGTATTCAATACGTCATCATTCGCTCTTAAGAAAGCAATTATTAATGATGGTATTTATTTATCATTGTAATCGCAATATATAATATATTATAAATAATATTTATTCAAGAATATCTTTAAATAATATGTATGTCTATATTATGGAACGTGTATTTACATAAAATTTTATTTACCTATTATGACTCCTTTCTTCCCAGTTCCCACCTGTCCCTATGAGTGTTAGTTAATTCTTCAAAAAAATTATATTGTTGTGTTTAAATAATGAATGTTTAAGTGGAAACATGTAATTAGCTTTATTTTTTTTAACCTAATAATTCTGTAACAAATTTATTGTAACAGCTGTATGTTTCCTTAAAAATAATAAAATAAAATAAATATATATATATATATATATATATATATATATATATATATATATATATATATATATATATATATATATATATATATATATATATATATATATATATATATATATATATATATATATATATATATATATATGTATATATATATATCTATATACATATATATATATCTATATATACAGGGTGTTCGGCAGACGGTTGTACATACGATTATGACGGACAAGTGAGGCCCTCACCTACATGCTTGGCCCCAAAAATTTAGCCTAGGCCTCACAATTTTTTTTTAATGATTTTTTTTGTAATATGGCGAAATTTTTCATTTCCATGGCTTTAAACTCCATTAACTTCATTTAAAACTGATAAAACAGTCAATATTTTTTTTATTCGTATCTAAATTACTAGCAGAATAATAAAAAAAAAATTGGTTCAGACAACCACCATTAAAAAAAATAGCCCTGTTTTTTTTTCTTCAGCAATTTACGTCAGTTTTGGTGAAATGATAAATACCTCCTGTTATTTTGAAATAAAATACGTAAATTGCATACCAATAGAAAGGGCATAACCTAGAGATGTTTTGATTAAATTTGAAGCGCTCTACCTCTTTTTTTTTTAATGCAATGCGAAATTGACATTTAAGATTATTGTTAAAGTGTTTTTGTACTTTAGGGCTAATTTTGTCTGCCGAACACCCTGTATATCTAACAGTTTTATTTTTGAGAACATCCATACTCTACTGCAAAGCGCCCCTAAAAGGTATGGAACTACTGTTACAACTGTCCAAGTTCATTCTAATTTTTAAAATTCTATTATGGCAAAAACTGTAGCTGAGAGTGGAATTTGTTTGTCACAAACCTCTAGTTAGTAGGTTATACATATATGGAGTGGTGGCAGAGGGGCAGGGGGAGTGGCGGAGGAACAACCTTCACCACATTACATAATAATATGACGAAATAGTACGCATGTCTACTTATTCAAATGGTCTCATAACAACACAACAAAGACAAACATTATTCCCATAACAATAGCTCGTGAATGCTCGTTTATGAAGGTTTATTAGGGTCATAATACCAACATACTTACCCTTTCTAAATATTTATTAAAGTCATGTATATTTAAGCCTTTCCTGAAATAATGGCCTTAACCCTATCTAATGTTATGAGGTGTATTTTGCTTCGTGACTAAGGCACTTACAGGGTAAAAATGGATGTAGCTCATGAGGAAATAGCTAATTCAGTCGTTAAATTCAATTCAATTCAATAATCACCGAAAAATCGATATAGAAAGTCATATTATAAAATTTATACTTTACATATATCATCTATATTATACATCTTACATGATATTTAATAATAAAAAGAGGGGACGAATTTTATACCACAATACAATTTGCAGATTTGCAGCAATGCTTAGGGCGGTTATTCCTGATAATAAACGTGTAAAATGCAAGAATTTTTGATATTTTAAATTCTTGATTATGCGCAAATGTGTTCGCAAAAAATAACATATTACAATAGATAAGAGCTATAAATCTAGACCCAAAGCTTAATAGGAAGCACCACCTCGAGCGTAAGAGAATGAGCTTCTACGCTTCTTCGTGGATGTGCAATAGAGCCATGGGAAAACCCTGGGGGTTCAAACCCAGGGTCGCCTTATGGCTCTACAGGGCAGTACTGCTACCTAAACTAACATATGCTGCAGTAGTCCAGGGTGGTCCAGGCTGAAAAGCTCTATCCAAAAAACACGCTAACAAGCCTTCAAGGTAACTCTACCTGAGGGGCTGCAACTGGCGCCATGAAGATTACCCCAACGGAGGGATTAGAGGTGGCACTCTGGTGCCCGCCTCTGGACAAGCTCATAATTCACTCCGCCAGACTTACAGCATACAGACTGAAGTATTCGGGCGAGTGGAAGCGAGGAGGGCCCAATGATCCTGAGCTAAACCTCCTCCACAAAAGCTTATATACCCTGACCCAGGATCGACTACTAAAAAAATGTTTGGCAGAGAAGTCCTATAAAATCCTAATCCCCACCAGGGAAGACTGGAAGAATCCGCATTGGCTCCAAAACCACAAGGCAGACGCCTGGTTCACCGACGGATCTGGAACAAATGGACGTTTTGGGGCAGGCGTATACGGACCCAAAACCAACCAGAGTATCAGCACCCCCTTCGGACAATATGCCACGGTTTTCCAAGCCGAGGTGTTTGCCATATTGGAATGCATAAATCCTCATTTGCTCTGATAGCAGAGCAGCATTGGACGCTCAAGCTAAAGCCACCACAGGTTCTTCTGTGGTCTGGGACTGTAAGCAAAAGCTCAACAAATTGGAAAAAGCCAAAATCACTTTAATATGGATGCCGGGCCATTAAGGCATATCCGGCAACGAAGAGGCCGACATACTGGAAACACTGGGCACACTGAAATGTCCGGTGAAGCCAGTTGTTGAGGTCCCCTTCCCTATTAGTAAGAAAATCATCAGGGACTGCTTGGAGCAGGAACATCGGGCATCCTGGAAACAGAGACAAGGACGTCGCCAGGCAAAAGCCATGATGGAGCAAACACTACAGAAGAAAACCCTACTTGACATGAGCAAGAAGAACCTTAGAACCACTATCGGTTTCCTCACCGGACACACGACCCTTAGAGCTCATCTATTCAACCTTGGCTTGACCGAGAGCAAGTACTGCCGAATATGTGGGGAAGAGCCTGAAGACAGCACACACATCGTTGGTCGCTCCCCAGACCTCGCCGCCTAAAGACACAATTTACTGGGACGAGCCTTTCTCGAACCCAGCCATTTGCCCAAATTGAAGGTTAGTGATCTGCTTGGAATGGTAAGCAGTACTGGGCTACTAGCAGACCACTGACCCAACCACCAAGGGCTGGAAATAAGCCCCCCACTCCGTTTACTACTACGACTACTACTACATAGATAATAAGTTTATGATATCAACTATCTATACTTGCTTTTATAAGTCTTATATGTGCACTAGTTTGCGCGTAATCAATTTATTTTTGAAGTGTCAATTTATTTTTGCCACAGTATTAGTGTCACCCCAAGACTATCCCGGCAAGTAGCCAAAGTCTGATATTACCCTAACACTTACCCATCTTGCCCCGATGGTAGAACATTTAGAGTACGTTGATTTGGGGATAGAATGAAATTTAAAATAATGAGAAAGAGTGTGTTTATCGCTTCATTAATTATTTATTAGACAGGAACCTAATCCAGCAAGGTTTTTAATGTACGGCCTCAAAACGTACAAATGAACTCTATTGATAAGACTTTGCTTTCTTTCGGTCTATACGTAACCGTCGATTATCTCGGCCAATTTTAAGCTATCTACATGAATGAAAGTTGGCATAGTCATAGAAATTGCTTGACTTCCAGACGTATGGACGTACTAACCTTAGTTATGGAGCAATAATATCGGTCGTTATTAGAATTTATAGCCTAACCAGGCCATAGGCCGCCTCTCTGCGCTTTGAAATTGAGCTCGCTCTTGAAATATTCATTTGGCGGCTGTCTGTCAACCTTTCATGCAACTGATTGAAATATTTCCCTTGATTGCGGCAGGATTTTTGTGACTTCTACCATGGAGCTACGAAAATATTTGTCCGGATTAAATAAAATAAAAAATCAGTGTCATTTAATTGTACTTATTTTTTATCCTTTCCGAAGCTGCCATAGAAACGGACATCTTTAAAATCACAATTTTAACCGTTAGATGCGGCATGAGTATGGTAAATCGGTGTAAGTCCGGGCGGAGGTGTATGTATGGGAACATTTTCCCATACATTTAATTTTTTCGGATTTTTTTCCCGATATATCTATATATATAAAACAAAGTCGGGTTTGTTTGAACACTTATAACTCGAGAACGGATGGACCGATTTTTATGGTTTTTGATTTGTTGTATTTGTCTCCGTCCCGAATAGCAGAATAACTATTGAAAACAATAATTGGAAAATTGACGAAAAATTAAAATAAAAGAAAAAACATTTTCCCATACAAAATGTAAATCCATGTTTTTCTCATGGTCAGTTGTACGTGGCATGTTCACGTGTCGACAAATCATCCGCTGTATTTGTTCTTGCGCCTAAAAAAAAAAAAAAAAAATTGTCGTATATCACAAGGTGCTTTAATGAAGAGAATTAAACCGAGTGCATCCCATGCTGCACAATATGTAAATAGTTTATTTCATTCATGTCTTGCTGACACGCGATTGATATACTTAATTTTTGTACTTTTATGTTTCTTTTTGTACTATTATCTTAATAAAGTAGTGAACTTAATATTTATTTTGTATTCATTTTATTACTTTCATAAAATCATAAATTAAGTTCAGCTAATCTGTAACACGGTATTCATTGACTGTTAGGCGGTACGAAGTTCGCCGGGTCAGCTAGTTTTAATGTTAAACGTAGCTTTTAAAAAATGTAACTTTAAGAAACTTTAAAAGACGCGTTATTAACCCGTCGGACGCCGACAGTGCCTATAGGCATATTGCGTCGTTTGACAGATCCGAGCGTAACCGATTCGGCCGGCCCTCGTATATATAGCTATATAGCTATATATTATAATATACATGACTAGCAAAATTAATTACTAAATTAATTAATTACTAAGTAACAAGAGGGAATTCATGAAAAAACGATAAAAAACGATATTGAATCGACCAAAAAGTTTCGGACAGTTTTTTGTGCACGAAGGCTGGCTTCCGAGCGGTTAAAGATACGTTTTATATAACGTATATCGTACTTAAAAATAAGTACGATATTTCTTAAAGTAACAAGAAATATATAACTATAGGAATTTCCATATCTTTAAAAAAAAATGTAACTTCAGAGAATACCATACTTACAGAAAATTTGGTACTTTTTAATAACATTTTAATGATCTGCTACATCTGGCCAGTGATTATCTCGCAAAGGGACACTTTTCATGTATAACTAGCCGGATCTATGACGTCGCCCGACGTCGAGTTAAGCGCGTCAAGATGCGTGCTTCTTGTAATAACGTCATCCAGAACACTGAAAAAGGTCAAGGGAGAGAAGTAGGGTTTTCAGCTGAGAAAAGATATTTATCGGAAGTTTTAACTATGATTTTTTAAGGAAATCAACTTTGACCTATGTATTCCTACCCCTGGGAAAATCTGAAATAGCACAACTGACACATACTTCACTCAGCAGATAAGTGTGAACCTCAGCGGTATACATATATCAAGCCCGTATCGAGAGTCATTAGGTATCCTTTATCGATCAGACCCACAGTAATTCTTGAGGACTCGCTTGCAATATTAAGGTGTTGGTTTCGTCACGGGGCGCGGTGGAAAACCTCTCCTATCGCCCTAAGCACAGCCCTACTAGAGACGCAAGCCACGCAGCAACAGTGGAGTGTTATCAAGTACAAGGAGCAAACCCTCTGCATCTAGGGACGCGATATCGAAGAGAAAGTATCGATAATGTACTCATGAGTGGTATTGAAAAAAAAATCGTACTCGTAAAAGTATCGATTCCCCAAAGTATCGGTACTTTACTTAGGAACTTTTGTGTTTGGTTTTATTAATGTGGATTTGTGGAAATGGACTATATAAATGCGCACACGAATTGGTTAAGCAAATATTAGGTACTTTAACAATACAATTCAATTTCAAATTCAAATTCTTTATTTTACAAAAAATCATAATATCAGTTACAAATAAATTAAACCTAACCTAACTGGATCGCACGAGACGTCCGCACTAAGGTAGGCTTAGATTCGTATAATTAAGTACTGCCTAATGCTAAGTAAATAAATAATACGCTGAAGAATGCCGTGAAAAATAAAATCAAGTAAATTAAAATTTTAGTAAAAAATAACATTTCAAATAATCTTAAAAGGTATGTGATAATAATAATTTAAAGAACAAAAAGAATGCCAATCATAAATATATGGTAGGTGAATAATAATGTGTTAGGAATGGTAAGTTAGCTAGGAATAAAGCAAATTAGTTTTTCAGGTTGTTTCGTTCCCTGGGTGACCAACCAGTGGGTTAGTCTTTTTTTGTTTATATTTATTTTTATATTTATACCTTGAGTATAAATGCCGGGTATATCCTTAGTTTTATTGAACAACGACGGTGCCAAGTAATAATATAAATTGATAAATTAACGTTTATTAATTATTTCTTTAAAACATTATTAAATTTCCCACTCTTCCTTTGTACCATCACTTAAAATAGAAGTTTATTTAGCCGCTTTGGCGCTATCCGGTTTAGTGTGTTGTTGTTGTACTGTACTATAATAAACGTTCGGATGGGACCGATGTTGCTAGTATTGGTAAATACTCTAGGACGAGCTTGTACAATTTGAAATAACCTTCTTTTATGTCTTCCTATGTTTTAATGAAACATTTGACTGATTAATGAGTGTTTTTAAAGTGTGTTTATTGGAGTTAGATACAATAAATTTATATAATGTACACAAATGTGCTAGAAATGTACATCTAAAAGGCGCTAGAAAAGTCGCATTTTTTTGTCGTTAAATGAAAATAAAAAGTCGCTCTTAGTGTCAACATCGCTTAATATAACGATAAAGACGCTAAATTGGCAACACTGGTGAGGGTTGATTTAAGTGAATAAACCTCAACGCAAAGACGATACCATAATATACTTTATTTTCAACCAATAAAGTTCAAATTCCTGTGTACCACAATGAATGAATGGAGCAAAACATCTTGTTATTTTTATACCGGCAGGCATAAATATGTGTTATAAAGCCTAGTTTAAAAGAATCATTCATAAGATTTATTCGATATGATACTTGCCAAAAAGTACTCATTGAGTAAATGTATCGATTTAAAAAGTATCGAGTACAAAAGTATCGCTATCGAAACAAAAGTAATCGATACCGAAAAGTACCGCAAAAAAACCGTGTTCCTACCTGTACCATAGGAAGGTATAATGATATTGATCGTTTCTCTCAAACTGGGAAGAACTTAGGGACTTAGGGTCAAAGGCAGACACGTCCCTCATGCCTGGAGCAGCGCAAGAGTCACGTTCATTCCAAAGGCAGGCAGGAACGGCCACATCTTTGCCAAAGACTACAGACCCATTAGCCTCACCTCCTTTCTCCTGAAATCACTGGAGAGACTAGTTGACGGCTACTTGAAAAACAACCACCTAGCTCTTCAACCGCTTGCTGATGCTCAGTATGCCTATAGGGAGGGCAGATCTACGGACACTGCCCTACATCACCTGGTGAGCACAATAGAGACAGTTAGCGGCGAAAGGTTACGCTCTGGGAGTATTCCTGGACATCGAAGGAGCATTTGACACCACATCATATGCAACTATAAAAAACGCTATGCACAGACGAGGAATACCAGAGACCATTATTGACTGGACATTGAGTATGCTATCAAATAGGAATCTGACCGTCTATCAAGGCGACACCTCCATCACGGGAATCCCTGCCAAGGGCTGTCCACAGGGTGGAGTCATCTCCCCCCTCTTGTGGAGCATCGTTGTAGACGAACTCCTAATAGATCTACAAAACATAGGCCTCTCTGTCTACGGCTACGCTGATGACGTGGCCTTAGTAGTCAGAGGAAACTTCCTATCAATACTTAAGGAGCTCATGGACAAAGCACTTAAGACCACCCAAGACTGGTGCCAGGCCAGAGGTCTATCCGCTAATCCAAGCAAGACTAAGGCCATGATTTTCACCAGAAAATACAAACCCGAACCCGTTGAGTGTCTCAAGCTCTGGGATAAGGAGATAGAATACGCTACAGTAGTCAAATACCTTGGAGTCTATCTAGACCCAAAGCTCAATTGGAAGCACCACCTCGAGCGCAAGAGAACAACCTTCTATGCCTCGTTGTGGACGTGCAAAAGAGTCATGGGAAAAACCTGGGGGTTCAAACCCAGGGTCGCCTTATGGCTCTACAGGGCAGTACTGCTGCCTAGACTAACCTATGCTGCAATAGTCTGGTGGTCCAGGGTGAAAAAGCTTGAGACAGTAAAAATGCTTAAAAGCCTTCAAGGTAACTACCTGAGGGCTGCAACTGGCGTCATGAAGACCACCCCAACAGCGGGATTAGAGGTGGCACTCTGCTGCCCGCCTCTGGACAAGCTCATCATCCACTCCGCCAGACTTACAGCATACAGACTGAAGTGTTTGGGCGAGTGGAAGCGTGGAGGGCACAATCATCCTGAGCTAAACCTCCTCCACAAAAGCCCATTCACTCTGACCCAGGATCGACTAAGGAAAAAAAATTCGGTAGAGAAATCCTATAAAATCCTAATCCCCACCAGGGAAGAATGGAAAAATCCGCAGTGGCTTCAAAGCCACAACGCAGACGCCTGGTTCACCGACGGCTCAGGAACAAATGGACGTTTTGGGGCAGGCGTGTACGGACCCAAAACCAACCATAGAATCAGCATCCCCCTTGGATAATACGCTACGGTTTTCCAAGCCGAGGTACTTGCCATATTGGAATGCATAAAACTACAAAGTCGACTTGAGGTAAAAAACAGACAAATCCTCATCTGCTCGGACAGCAGAGCAGCACTGGACGCTCTGGCTAAAGCCACCACAGAATCTTCTGTGGTCTGGGACTGCATGCAGGAGCTCAACAAATTGGGAAAATCCAACAAAATCACCCTAATATGGATACCGGGTCACCAAGGCATACCCGGAAACGAAGAGGCCGATAGACTGGCAAAACTGGGCACACTGGATTGCCCAGTGGAGCCAGCTGTAGGGGTCCCCTTCGCTACAGGTAAGAAAATCATCAGGGACTGCTTGGAGCAGGAACATCGGGCTTCCTGGAAACAGAGTCAGGGATGTCGCCAGGCAAAAGCCATGATGGAGCAACCACTACAGAAGAAAACCAAGGCCCTACTTGACATGAGCAAGAAGAACCTTAGAACCACTATCGGTCTCCTCACCGGACACACGACCCTTAGAGCTCATCTATTCAACCTTGGCTTGACTGAGAGCAAGGATTGCCGAATATGTGGCGAGGAACCTGAAGACAGCATACACATTGTTGGCCGCTGTCCAGGGCTCGCCGCCAAAAGACACAGTTTACTGGGACGAGCCTTTCTCGAACCCAGCGATCTGCCCAACTTGAAGGTCAGTGACCTACTTGGTCTGGTAAGAAGTACCGGGCTACTAGCTGACAACTGACCTAACCACACAGTGGGTAGTTACAAAAGACCTTACAGATCTAGGTGACATCAAGGGCTGGAAACAAGCCCCCCACTCCATCTACTACTACTACTAGGGTCAAAGGCAGTTCATCAGTGAGAGGCCAACGCCTTAACGCGAGGCGCCTTACAGCAGCCTCGCGTCTTCATTACCATATATGGCAAGATTTCTTAAGTCTCCCGTCTGGTTCAGGATCCGAAGTCGCTTGCGCGGCCTCTGCCTGTTGCTAGGTCAGCGGTAATTGCGTTTAAATTTATCGGGGACTATGACCAACTTTGCCTGTCATATCTTTCGGCCAGGTAAAGCAGCACGCCCATTCGCTAGGATTCTGTATAACAGGCAGATAGTTCTTACCTGTCTCATCTCGTTTGGGAGCTAATGGAGTTGGCCAGGAAGACCCATTCGTTCAGAGTCGGTCAAACTCACGGGTCAACACCGAGCCAGGGTAGTACTCTGGCCTGCGGGCCAGTTTCCCCTAGGAGTCAATAAGTGTTACAGAGAAAAATGATCAATGTCAATGTCAAAAATGTTTTTAGTAATTTCATTTCTTAAATTTACCTGTGAATACCTAGTGAGAAAAAAATTGCCTGTAAATGAATTATAGTTGAGTTCCTAAAAAAATACATTTTATTTGAATTTATACCTCAGAAACAAGAACCTCGTCATAAAAAAATGACGTTGATCATTTGTCCTCGTAACCCTGTAACTGTATTTGAAATTTTAGATGAATAAAAGACTATTGAAGTTATGTTTTTCAAATTTATATGTAGCTGACTTTATTCAAGTTGTATCAAAATAAGGAGCTTTAATGGCTGGTCCGATTGGACCACTAGAATTGCGTTTCACGGCGTTGTCACTCTTGCCGCACGGCTTAATTTAACCCGCTAGGCACTTAACATCCCATTGGGGACATTTATGTCGGCCGCCTAAACTCCGTAACATCCGCTACCGGATATAGCGCTCGCCGCTGCGAAAAATGCAATTTACGATTCGAAGCGTCGTACTTAATGCTTTCTGACGGCGCAACGATATGGCCAAATAATCTTTAATTCGGCGGCGAACGGCGAAAAAATCGAACGGCGATTTAAAAAGTCAGCATAGACGTCAAAACGGCAGTCTCCATCGGCCACCACCGCGGCGGCGTATAGTTCCGCGAAATGGTTGTTTTGTGCAGTGTTTTGTGCCATTTACTGGATAACAGTGAGTAATTTGCATTTTTAAGTAGTTTAGGCATGAGGATTAGTCAATTGAGATAGTCCATTTGCTGTTTTTCACGAATTTTTAAAGAAAACACTTCGGCGACAACAAACGGCTCGCGAAAAAATGGTTGTTATTATTTTGTAATGTTTATGAAATATCCCGATATATTGCGAAATAAGACGTAATGACGCTTTAATTTACTAACAAAATAAGTATTGCTTCATTTACACCCTAAGTTATCACATAATTAGGCGTATTTTGAAAATTATATCTTGTTTTGTAAAATTAATCGCGCAAAGAAACTTGTTTTGATAATTACTATGAGAGAATAAAGTGCGATTTTCCATAGTTTTTCGATGAAATGTGACTCTTTGGAGTATAGTAATTAGTTATTAGATAAGACAATATATTTGAAAAAATCTAACGAATTTTATATTATGAGCATTCAAAGTTTATTATTAAGTTCGGACGCGGGAACTCTCAAAACTTTAGATTTTTCTATAATATCAGACAAAGCTCAAAGTTCTGGTGTGATTTCTAAAAAGTGTGATGTAGTAATAAAGTTATTTTGAAAGAATTTCATATAAAAAAATACCATAAGTAGTCACAAATTAAAAATAAAAAAATTTTTTTTTTACGAGAATACATAAAATTTTTCTTGGCTGAATAAATAAATATTTTTGTATGCAAATAAGTAAAAAAAAAATATCGTTTTGGTAAAGCATTTAATAAAGAACATAACTGTATTTACAATTTTTGCATATTTTACGTATTTTGTGACAAAAAAATCGAAATGATTTTATAGGCGAGTTTTTTCAGTTTGCCAATTTTGTAATAGTTATTCATTATTATCTTAATTGTTTTACGAGATAAGGTTATAATGTTTTATATGTCAAATTTCAATGCGATCATTTTTCTCTTTATATTAAATCCGTTTAGTGGTTTATAAGTTATGATCGTTTTTCTCAAGGCCGTTGACTCGCGTCGATTTTTTGCCCGAATATGTCGCGCGCAAAAGTGATAGGTGAGTTTTTACTTCGCAACAGGAGGGGTAGTGAGGTGAGTTATGCTCGAGACGAATTGGAGGTAGAAAGTCGAGGGCGAGAAGATAAATGACTATCGATTTATTGGCCTGTTGCTTCGCCACATTCTAAGTTATAAGACCCCCGTCTTCGTCTGTCAGGGGAGTGAATGTATTGCTCCGCAATTGACTCATTTCAATGCGAAACGATACGTGCTTTATCGTGGGGCGCTATGCTCGAATCAAATGGGCAATGTCAAGGTGGGGATTTTCTTCACTTCAGGTTCTATCTTCGCTGCATAGGTGCACAGTGTTTTTTTTTTAACAAATCGTTATATCAAAAATGTAGTTACAATGGGCCCCATTGCGTTTCTTTGTGAACTAAAATTAAAATTATTTCAAGCGAACGAGATAAAGCAATACGTTCTAGAGCGTATTGCTTTAGGAACAGGGATTTTCTAGCTTTAAAACTACCTGTCGAACTTATATACGTCCGAATAAGTTTGAGCACATTTCGTGCGGTGTTAGATACATATGCTTTATCTTTGGCGTGCGAAAAAGTGACAACCGTTCATTTCACATTCCGCTCTAGCGTATTGCGCTGTCTCGTTCACATGAACTAAGTAATTTCCGATTTTAGTTCACGAAGAAACAAGAAAAAAAAAATGTTTGTCACCCTAAAACTTTCCAGGCAAGTAGCCAGGGACTTCTTTCATCTGAATATTCATTTCATAGATAAAGTCGATGAGCAGTGAGAACGTCGACCTGTCAACGTGAATTTTTTTTCGGAATGAAGACGGATATATACATTATTACTCCCCCCCCCCCTCCACCGAGACGATTAAGAGAATTTCCAGACTATCTGTGTGTCTGTGTATGTGTACGTGTATTCCTCGACGACAGCGTCTAGAGCTTCATCCGATTGTGCTGAAATTTGGAATACAGGCATAATTTGTTCACGGCAAGAGTTTAAAAATAATTGTGGTTCAAATCGATCCACCAGAAGGCGCGCTAGTCATACTTTAATCTCGAAATGTTTGACTTAGAGACTTGAATTTCGGTTCACAGGTGCCTTGTTGGTAAATTGTGTTTTTTTATTTTTTTTATTTTATTTAGGTAAAAAACAGTCATAAACAATTGTTTTAACAAATACACGTAAACAAATAGACCTACAATACCATTCATTTTAACAAAACTTGTAAATATAGCGGATCGACTTGGAGTTTTAACAAAACTTGGAGTTTTAACAAAACTACTTTCATTTAGTACGAGTACCTAAATTATTAGCTGTAAACTAAAACTAATGCAACAACAAATCACTCAATTTTTTCCTAAAAGTAATTAATGACACTGAGAATATATCTATGTCGTTCAAAACTTCATTATAACACATGCAAGAGCGTCTGAAGAAGGTATTTTTTGCGTAGTTTAAATGAATTTTGGGTAGCCTAACTCAAATACAAGCGACACAAATCAAATTTAAACTCCGCCATACCAATATCAAGTACCTACCGCTATCAAGCCAAACCGCGCGAGGCTAACCGAGAATTATTAACTGCGCCGCTTCAGGCGGTTGTGTTACAGAACCCAAACGGGTTCATCTGCCGGGCCGAGATTGGATTGGCGCTCATGGAATTTATTATTTAGATGATATCAGCCCTTGGCTACTTGCCGGGAAAGTCTTGTGGTGACAACTTGACAACAACACAACTAGAAAACCTGAGCGAGTTTAAAAATTCTTTAAAGAGACATTAACTCAACTTATGAATTCCCCCTCCCCTCCCGTCTCCTTTGCTTGTCCTTATATTTCACTCCTCCCTTCAATATCGAGTTGGCATACGTTACTAATCACTGAATTATATTTTATACTAAGATGACTTTTTTGTAAGTGTATTCATTTATTACTTGTAAATCAATTTGCCCACATAAACCTTCATTCACAATAACCCTGGCGGTATGGTCGGTAGATATTGCCACTTGGCAATAGGCCCACCACATTGTATTCTTTTGTGTGTGAAATAAAGCTTTTCCAACAAACAAACAAACAAAACTGTTTTTTTTTAAATTAAAGCTTTTTCAAAAAACGTACTAAAACAAAATAGAAAATTGAAGAACAACAGCTTAAGATCGACAAAGATCAAGTATCAAACGGCGCTATGAACATCTAACGGGCTTATTAGGCCTGTATTTAGATGAGAAATTATGATCTACAAACTATAATAATAGTATTCGAAAACCAAATATAAGAGGACAGGAGAACAGTTATTAAAAAAAAACACTATTGACGTTACAAAGAGAAGTCTATTTTATTTAGAAATATTAGAAACAATTTGTTCGCGCTGAAAGCACACTTTTCAAGAGAATATATTTCCTCATTAAAACAATATTCGTTGAAAAATAAATTATTTGCAGTAGCTCCGTTACGACCCCGTTGACGTATAATTTCTCTACAAACATCCAATTACATTACATTACATTTCGTCGTGTCCAATTGACGGCTAAAGACCGCTCTTGGAAGTGTCAAAATAATTGTGCTAGGTAGTAAGTCTCGTTACTACTATTTACTGAACATACATAGGTAGTCAAGAATTAACTACTAGATTGTCAAACTATAAATATAAATAATCAACGATCAATTGTGCGCTGGAAGCTTAGAAGGAGGACGCGACTCTTGTGGAGGCGATAGTGGTGGACCTCTGCAAGTGACGATAGCTGACAACCAATGCCTCTTCAACATAATCGCCGTTACCAGTATTGGAAAGAGCCCTTGCGGAAGTGCCAAGGGACCTGGCATATACACTGCCGTGAAAAGTCATGTGAAATAAATGGCGTTGTAGGAGTATGTCTACCGCCGGAAAATTGTCCAAAAACTGACGGGGATTTGCCAAAAGAGAAACTATCACAATTTTGTATAATGTCGGAACAAGAGACTGTATGCTGTATTCACCACAGCCCCATGAGCAACAACACGAGATCATCAGAAAACCAGGATAAATCCAATAATGCATCTTCTACATCACCGCCTACTACAACAACTACCAATAAGTCACCGGTCATCTCTACAATAGCTCCAGAAAACCTTAAACATCGCCACAAGCCATAACTACCAATTTCATAAATGACAGTGTGGAAAAACGAACTAAATCCGAAAAAAAAAGCTCTGCAATATTGAGTACAAATTTAACAATGACAGCTATTGCTGTGTTGGGATTAATTAATTAATTTAATTTATCTGCATCCAAACTTTTCTCTGGTCGTAACGGTCTCCGTTCCATCGGGTTCAGAAGAGGGAGGAAAAGAGAGTGCACCCGTGGTCGCGCGCCCACCTGTGCACTATAATGCCTGCGCACTTGACTGCTTCCGAACAATGGACTCTGAGAAGACTAAAGAAGTCACTAGACTCTACAATGCAGTCGCTATGGCCGAACACGGCTAGAAGGATATATATATATATATATATATATATATATATATATATATATATATATATATATATATATATATATATATATATATATATATATATATATATATATATATATATATATATATATATATATATATATATATATATTTATATATATATATATATATATATATATATATATATATATATATATATATATATATATATATATATATATATATATATATATATATATATATATATATATATATATATATAAATAATCAAAATAGAAGCCTAATATTTGAAGTAATTAGTAATTTGAAAAGATAAGTAGTAAGATTATTCATCGTAATATTCAAATTGTCAGTAAAATGTTAAGTAATCATATCAAATCAACGTTATGCATTTTAAACCAAAAGTACATGTATAAGAGCATATAAAATAATCAGACAATAAGGCTCTACTTTTTTAAGTAATTCAAATGGGCACAACATTTGAAAAATCATGGCCCTCAAATGCGCATTCTATGAGTCAGTCGACGGGCCTTGTCCGAGGCCTGTGACGTCTTCCGCTGGGCAATAGCTATTTAGCGGGGCTTCATGTGAGTTTGGCCTGGCTTTCTGAGTGTGGCGTAGCGGCAGGTATCTAGAAACGGTCGCCCGTCGCCGCCGCCGCACTTCGGTTTCCCTCGGTGCTCAAGTAATACAACGTTTTTTTACGAAATATTCGTAGTTTATATATTTATCCATATAGACACATATATATTTTCGGAATGTAGTCAATCAGACCTTTTATTTGATAATAAACATGTTGTATTTATCTTAACTAATTGACATTTAGACATATATTTGTTCGATATTTGAACAATTTAGCCTAACCAACATGACTCGACACAACATGACGTACTCTATGACACTCGAGATGACAAAACGATTCTAACAATACCACATACTGCTAAATTGGTTCAAACGTTTAGAAGTTATTTTGAAATAAAGAAACGGAAAACGTAGATACTTAAACCTTGAACACATTACACTCCTTTTTGTTTGTTTGTTTGTTTATCCTCTTTATTGTGAAATTTCACAATCTCTCCCAACCAACCTAAATATGAAGTGTTTATTTGTATGTGTGAGTGTAACATGTGTGTAAGTGTGTGTCTTGTTATTGCATTCGATCGACAGAACTGAAATGCAATTTCGTTAAGTTTATCCCAACGGAAAATTCTGACCCAGCCGGGAATAGAAACCGGGACCTTACCAAGTAAGATCAGACGACCTAGAGCTGTCAACAACAACGGGCGAGCCTGTTACCTCGGGAAGTTTTAACGATATCAGATCGTTCTGTCTCCCGTGAGGTGAGCGCAGAAGACTTGGGATGAAAACAATCAACATTCCAGCTACGTCACCTAACTATCAGAGGCCAACGCCTTGCCGCGAGATAACGAGATAAGATATCTCCGCCTGGAATTAACCTTCAGGATACCTCCTGCCTCCTGACTGGTTACATGGCAGGATCGAGATTGCTTACGCGGTCCTCTCCCTTATGAAGCGGTGATACGGTGTCTACCAAATCTATCGCGGACCACGGCATCATTTGTTCGGCTTATTCACCCGGGATCGGGTGGCCGAATGGTCGTTTCAGGAACAGTTGCCATAAGGTTAACAACTACCCCATCTCTATAGGAATTATTGCTGTTTCCATACTCCCCCGGCTGTTAGTCGGAATGCACAATCGATTGGCTGACACTGCACGGTGCGAAAACCGTCCAGGCACGCTCGAAAGTTGACTACTAAGGGATACTGGCCCGCTGGCCAGCGTCCTACCCTGGCTCGCACTTCTACGCGGAGGCCGCCTGATGGGTGTTTACCCGTGCTTTTGACAGACCCTATACAAATAGAGTTGTCAACTACAACGGGCGAACCCGTCACCTCAGGAAGTTTTAAAGTTTTAACGATTGGTCGTTCTATCTCCCGTGAAGTGAGCGCAGAAGACTTAGACAAAACAGTCCACCGCCAAGCACCGCCACATGCCCGTAAGAGGCCAATGCCTTATCCGCGAGATAACCAGATATGTTATATCTTTTCTTTACGATAAAAAAATGTTTGTTTGCTAATATGTATGAATATTTGCTAACCTGTATCTGACTTGTATACCGGTATACTAATAAAATGAATATGAATATGTTACCCAGCGGGATTACACTCACGCCCTTACTTCCAATTGCGACCAGATTACTCCGGTCTCTCGATTGGTTACGAGTTCGAGGTCGCTTGCGCGGTCCTCTCCCTTACGAAGCAGTGAAACGGTGTAAACCGAATCTATCGCGAACCACGGCATAGTTTGCCCGGATGGTCACCCAGGATCGGGTAGCCGATGGTCGTTTTAAGAGCAGTCGCCATAAGGTCCGCAACCACCCCCGCTCTATAGGAAACTACTGCTTCCAGACTCCCCCGACTGTCAGTCGGAGGAGCTAATGGGGAGCTAATGGGCCCATGATGAGGTGGCCACGATGACCCATGTGTTCAGGGTCGGTCACACTCACGGGTCTACACCCATCCGATGGCCTCCACGCATGGGGTGCGAACCTGGGTAGGACACTGGGTCAACCAGTCTCCCCTGGGAATCAAACCTCTGGCGCTCCTGGACGGTCTGCGCACCGAGCGGCGCAAGCCAATCGACTGTGCTCTCCGACTAACAGTCGGGGGAGTCTGGGAACTGTACTGTTTCCTATAGAGCGGGGGTGGTTGCCTACCTTACGGCGACTGCTCTTGAAATGACCATTGGCCATCCGATCCCGGTTCAGAGTCGGGCAAAGGACGCTTTGGTCCGCGATAGATTCGGCGCACACCGTTTCACCGCTTCGTAAGGGAGAGGACCGCGCAAGCGACCTCGAACTCGGAACCAATCGAGAGACCGGAGAAATCTGGTCACAATTGGAAGCAAGGGCGCGAGGGTCGGCCCGCCAGGTAACATTACTGGCTATCTCGCGGTTAAGGCGTTGGTCTCTTGCGGGTTGTGGTGACGGGCTCGCCCGTTGTAGTCGACAACCCAAGTTGTTAGAGTGCACAGTCGATTGGCTTACGCCACAAGGTGCGCAGACCGTCCAGGAGCGCCAGAAGTTTGATTCCCAAGGGAAACTGACCATACGGCCAGAGTCCTACCCGGGCTCGCACTTCATGCGTGGAGGCCGTCGGATAGGTGTTGACCCGTGAGTGTGACCAACCCTTAACAGAATGGGTCTTCGTGGCCAACCCAGCAAGGGCCCATTAACTCCTAGAGAATGATTACAGTAAGGTACGTTTTTCATAATCATGACGAAAATTATCTATGACAGCTTCTAAATACTGTATTCGGTAATTTTGGCCTTGCATTCCCCCACTATTTTGTAAAATAAAGTTATTCTGAATATTTTCAGAAATATTCAGCGGAATTATATTTTTCTTGAAATTTGTGGATTCTTTTTGGGATTTTTTTCTTGTAATGGAAAAAATATCTTCAAGTATTATCGATGGTAATATTACCTTAGCCGAAGGGTTAAAATCAATGAAAAATATAAACACCCAAAATAATTGAATTTCTTCTTAAGGGAGGGGCTTAGTTTAGAAGGCAAAAAAGACATGTTTTTTTTATTTATAACCTAAAGTTGAAATCTGATTATAATCAGTTTGATTAACATTTGAAAATTAGAAACATTTTTTGCAATAGTAAAAAAAACTATTTTTGAGGTATTAAATTGCAAATGTTTCTAAAGTAATTTTGCCTAAATTTTGCTAAACCAAAGTGAACTAAGATATTAATTTGTATTTGAACTAATGAACTAATGTGTATTTTCTAGATAAACTAAAAAATAACAAAAACTTATTATTGTTATAATTTTTCAAGGATTGATAGAAGTAAAATCGATTTTCGCCCCAAAATTTTGTGTTTATCTAGTAAAAAAATACATTAAAACGTCATTTTTATTTTTGTTTAGTTCATATAGAAGATAACTTAATAATAATATTTTTTTTTTGAACTCGATTAGTCAAGTTTTTTTTTTATCACCGGCGCAGAACATATAAATACGGTTTAGGGAAAAACGCGTTTTAAGTTTTCTTTAAAGAGCAGTAGTAGGTAAGTTTTTTTTACACTTACAGCAATCTGTAACTCTCAGCGATTCCAAAGGTAAAAGATTTATGAATAAATTTCAACTCAAAGTTAAAAAACAATACATGAAAAAAAAGGTTTTTTTTGGCCGTCTAAACTTCCAGCCGTGAGGCTCCCCCATTAATATTTCTGAAAATATTCAAAAGGAGTGTTTTATTTTACAAAGTAGTGGGGGAATAATAAGCCAAAGTTAATAAATATTTACAAGTTATAAGCTGTCATAGTTAATTGTCAGCGTGATCATGAAAAACGTAGCGTGATCATTCTGTTCGTGACCACAAATCGTGTAAATTCAACGAAAAGTTGAGAATTTCACAATTTTACATGAAGTTCCATTTTCTGTGATTACAACGGCTAAAATAATTTATTATTAAATGTGGGTTTAACATACCATAAATCGATAATTTTAGAAACTTAAAAATAAGAGTTATTTAGGAGGGCAAGATTTTTGAAACGTGCAAATTAGTAGCAAAACTCACAGTGTCCCTAATATTATGGCCAGGTGACCATTGATGATGATTTCTCTGGACCTGTTCGTTTTTTTTCTTATTTCAGAAGATTGAACCAGACAGTCTTGAACGTATAGAATTCTCAAATTGAAGCGGGACGCAGGCACGTGCAGAAATTATCCAAAATCCACATTTTACTGAAACTAGATTGGACATGTTCTCAAGATTAATAGAATCTCGTATTATATACTGAAGATTTTAAGGATGGGGCAAAAATAACTGTCAACAAACCTCTCCCGATTATTGCATCGTTTTTATCTCCTAACTATAGAAATAATATTATTAAAGCCGCTAAAGGTTAAAATAAGAAATGTGCAACCCACAGCAAGAAGTTGTATATCGCAAACATTGGTTAACCCCTCCTCTCGCGAATTAAAAATTCAGCTATCACTTTTGCGCGTGACATTTTCGCGCGTAAAATCGACGCGAGTCGACGACCTTGATACAAACGACCATAACTTGTAAACCACTATACGGATCATAAAAAAAAATACTGTAAAATGATCGCATTGAAATTTTAAACTAGAAACTCTAAACCCATATACTTCTCCGAGGATCTGACTCCAAAGATTCGCTAGTTTTTGTTGGAACATAAAGTATGTTTGGCTATGAAGCCAAATTTATGATTAGCGAAATAAAGGTTAATTTTATTTTATTCTGGAACCAAACAGAACTACATACAATGCAATAAAAACATATTTAAAAGTGTAAAAATCCATTAATGTGATTCCAAATATATAATGTATACAAAATGAACGCAATATAATTTTATATGGTTTCCGCTTAAGAATGGGGGGAATCAGGATGGGAAGTGAGGTGAAAGGAAGAGACAAAATAGATAAAATAATATTATGTATGTATATAAATATATTTATATTTAATTTTAGGTATGATTTATAGGCATTATAATGAATATACATACTTGAGATGAAATTATGTCCATGAACTAAATTAAATGAAATATAATATGTATAAATGTTTAGTGATAATCTAGACAGACTCTAGATTTTTTTTATTGAATTCTTATAAGAGTTTTTTGATGAGTGTAATATGTCCACACTTAAAAAGTCTGTATTATATCTATGACACGCTCTGTATAGAAATGCATTTTGAGATGCGTTGGTTTTCACCACAGGGAAATGAAATAGTCGATGCGATCGAACAGGACGAGGAGGAACATAACATTTAATGCGCTCCAAAATAGCGTTCGCATCGATGGAATTATTTACCAACTTATGCAGGTATACGGCATCGATCAAGAATCTACGGCTCTCCAATGACATTAACTTGTGGGCTTTTAAGGATTTCTCATAGCAGCTGGGCTTAGTGAAGGAAGTGAAATTTAATTGCTTCACAAATCTTTTTTGTATCGATTCGATCCGCGATATGTAAGTCAAATATTGGGGATTCCAGACAACTGGTGCAAATTCCTACTGACTTTTTAAATAGGAATTATAGAGGGTTTTAAGCGTGTCATTGGATTTGAATACCGATGATACCCTTAGAATAAAACCTAATAATTTATATGCTTTTCTAATAATATTATCGATGTGTATGGCGAATAGCATTTTCGTGTCAAGTGTAATCCCAAGATCTCGCACCGCTGCTTCTCTTTTCAACTATAGCGCCATTCAAGTTGTAGTCAAACATTATATTAGTATTTTAGTTTACACTAAACATTATAGTAGTGACATTTGCTTACGTTAACGAAGAGACAGTTATCTGAACAGTATTTCATTAGGCGGTTTATATCCGCCTGTAAATTAAGGCAGTCATTAATTGATCGGATCTCACTAAAAATCTTCGTGTATATGATAATCCCATATTCGTGATAATCCGCATATATGACTATATTGGAATGTAGCATGCAATCGGTGATATCGTTGAGGTAGGTATAGAAGAGAAAGAACTCGTCCCAAGTGGAAGCCTTAAAGTTAAGTTTTCAAAGTAATATTTGATGAAATCTAACCCATTGCAGTCCATGAGTTTGCTTTATTATACTTGCGCCCGCTTCGCCAGAGAGATATTCTGAGCATGCACTCAACTCTGAGTGCAGTGACGGGTAGCGCAGTGAACAATCTACAAGCAAGGGGTTAAGTATTGCATCCATATTCACATTTATTCCTTACTCCGCCATTTATTCCTTATTCGTCACTCCAGGTTTTTCCAAATGAACTACACGACCTCATATCGAACCGTTTCGAAGAATTGCGATCTGCGACACTTCTCACCCCTCGGTTCAACCATCCCTTTATTTCCTCCGAAACATATTCCTTTCATTGCCGTCGAGGGGTTACTATTATTGTAAATTTCAAATAATAGAAATTTCAAATAATAAAAAGAATTTCAAATAATAAACAAAAGAATAAGTTAATAGTAAGAACACATTTAAAAAAAGCTTTTATTAAAATACCCTATCCCGACCCAACTCTGGGCGCAGCAGCTATTTCAACGTGAAACCTAGAACGGGCTATCTTAATTAAATGTGAATAGAAAATTTCGTGACTGTGCTGTTGACCGTTGAGGATTCCTCTCGTCGGAAGCCAACCTTGGCCTCAGCAGCTATGTCATAATAATACTTATAACAGGCTATCGTAATTGAATGCGTATACAAAATTTTGGGTCTGTGCTGTTAACCGTCGAGGAGTCCCCTCGTCGGGAGTCAATCCTGGGCGCAGAATCAGAACATTTTTACCATAAAAATGCATTGTCATCGGAACTGAAACAGAATGTAAAATCGTGGTTGCCGGTAATGTACCTACTCGTTGTATGCTCGCATTCCTGTAATTGATTATTTCGTTGTCGCTATCCTAATCGGTATTATTCGATGAATCGTTTGACGGTAGAACTTCGCTGTGAGCGCGTATTTCTGCGCCGTGCTGCGTTTTCGTTATCTCTAAACCGGTTTATTTTTATTCGAGCCCTCGTCGACTTTCTCCGCGGCGAGTTTTTATTTTTAATCTATCATTACAGAGACATTTTATTTCTATTGCGGAACATGATTATTATCTTAGGCATATGAAAATATTGTCACATCAAATTATTTTGTATAATAGTGTTATATCGTGTTATTTTCGACTTTGTATTTGTCCTTTTTATATGAATTTTTTTTGCCCTATTTTAGCCATATCATTGTAAAAATTTTAGCACTTATGATTATTTTAGAAAATTTTGTTCCATCCCGCGAGGTATACAGTTTTTGAAATAATGTTTAGACGTATTGCAGATAAGAAATACCGGTTTCCGTTTAGAACCGCCGGAATGTATTTTACTGGGTATGATTTTATATTAGTGGTACATTTTATTTTACATCGATTTTATAGAATGAAAAATTAATATTGGACAGGAAAATTATTACTTTTTGTTTAGAAATTTTTTTAGCCCCTAAGTAGGGTGCCAATTTATGTGCTACCGCACAAAATTGCGACCAACGCGAATATACTTGATACTGTATTAGGGATTATAGAATATGTTTTTGAAAAAAATATATATTTAAAAAAAATTTTGCCCCATGTTGGGAAGCCAATTTATGCAGTGGTCCGGGCTCCTTACCTTGAAGAGGTAATGCGACCCTAGTGGAGTCCGGCGACAAGTTCCCGGGACACGCGCTCTTCTTCCTGCGTCTCGAGGGGTCCTGGGTAATATTGCTATCGTAGGCAATATCATAGAATACCGTCCTAAGGACGAGCGGGCGCCATACCCAGGTCCTCTCGAGAGGCTTTCCCACCTCTCGCACGTCCCCGGTTCTTTACCTCTGTGCAGACACCGAGGGAAGTCCTCCAGTGTCGCTACCTAAGTCCTAAGCCACCAGCTCAGCTATCCGGTTCGCTCAGCGGAAGGGTGTGGGTGTGAATAGCTGGTATTAGAATACGCGCTGGTGGCCGACTTGGCGTGTTCTTTACCTGTAAGGAGTCGCAACTCCTTCCCGTTCAAATAAGAAAACTATATTTTTGAAATTCAAAGATTTATTCCCCAAATGCGGGATCAAAAAGTAATTTATAATTTTTCACAAAACGCCTTCCAGACTCCTTTTCTTAATTTTTATAATATTATTATACAGCATTAATATTTTCGTATACCTCGCAGATGGCGATGATAATGACGGATTCTAATTAAATTCTATCAGGTTATTTTTAAAGTTTTACAAGGACTCTCATTTTCAGTTTCTTAATATTGAAATATTTTAATTAGCACATTTTATCCGTTTAGACACGCTTGATAATTGACACGATCATTGATGTACTTTTTAGACCTTTTCGCCGCGCACATGCGGCAGATAATTTTCCAGTAATTTTTAATTATTTTAGATTTTGATTTATTTCAATTTGAAATGTTTTAATTGATTATTTTTACTATGACTTGATTGAAATTGGTACCACCATGCGGTTTCTCACCGGTCCCTTAATTTCAGGGTATTTTTGAGCCTTACGCCCCTGCCACGTTTTAAACCCCTCGACTATGTCAGAATCGGAATACTCGAGGAAAACTAAAGAATTGACTAGACCTCACATAAAATTGGAGTACTTGTACCTTGTCTAAATCCACGGCGTACATGTGCTGCATCAGCCTGCTGATCGGATTTCTAGCTGCTTTGCTGTTACGTCGGGCAGATACCTTCGTCCTCAGAATTGTAGAAATATGGTACGTCCATTAAGGGCGAGCACGTGGTCAAAATTCAATCGCCGTCGCGCGTAGATCGTCTATACGGCGCTGAATTCTTAATCGATGATACGGTCGATAGCGGAGGCGATATATCCAAGCCAATACAAAAAACCCTCTAGAAAACAAAAAGGATGGTCTAAGCCAGTGTCCTATAATTTACTTTAGTACTAGAAATTTACTCACGCCAAAAGAAAGGGAGCCACCTCTCGTAGGAATATGCGGGACAAGTGAAGCCGATTTCTAACTGATCTGCGCAATCGATCGCCGTCACCCGAAATAGGGACGTTTAATGTACGGCGAATTATGTCGACGACATTTCGCCGGCAATGTTGGGGCCTATCGTACTATGTACGATTTATAGAAACCTAAATATGTAGAACCCCAAACATTACACGTAATTGAATGCGTATACAAAATTTCGTGTCTGTGCTGTTAACCGTTGAGGAGTCCCCTCGTCGGGAGTCAATCCTGGGCGCAGAATCAGAACATTTTTACCATAAAAATGCATTGTCATCGGAACTGAAACAGCATGTAAAATTTCAATTACAAAGTATAAGAGCCAGTCGGGTATCGGTTCAGTAATACTCAGCCAAGTATTACCTAAGTATCGGCCGCGCCATATTTCTTGGTCCATCGCACACATGCTCACATCACACGTATTGCATTTATTGAACGCAAATACACTGAAACCAACAAGTAAATATATTAAAAAGAATAAAAAACACGACTGCCGTTACAGAAAGTGAACAATTGCATTTATAATTCTTTTTATTACGTTTTTTCTTCATGAAATATTAGTGGTTTATGTATCTATACTAATATTATAAAGAGGTATAATTTGTGACGTTGTAGGAAGTAATCTCTGGATCTACTAAACCGATTTTAAAAATTCTTTTACCAATAGAAAGCCACGTTATTTGTGAGTGCATAGGCTATATATTAATCCGAATAATGAAAAGACTTTTTCGTGGTAGTCGGATTTGCAAAGTAAGTCGGAGAATAAGCTGTCGAACGAAAATGTTTCTAACTAACGCTGCCTTAACGATGAGAGATACATGATTAAGTTCTAAAGAAAAGTTGTAGAGCTTAATAATGCCTACAAAGAAGTCAGCGACAGCATATGTCTAACTTTTATATTTAAGTCACAAAAAGTAGTATTTTATATTTAAAAATAATTTAAATCGTTAGGTCATGTTTATTGGTCATATTATCAACAATTATGAATTCTTATCAAAATAAGTACATTTATCGTCTCAAGCGTTTAAAACAAAAGACTTTTCCCTTTGACTGCATATAATTTCCCTTTTACTGCATAAATAGTTAAAGAGATAATACGCTCACAAATAAGACACTCACAAGACGACACTCACAAATAACGGTATTGTAGTCAAATTGGCATGCAAATACATACATACATATGCAGTAAAAATATAACCCTTCTTTTGGCAGTCGGGAAATAAATGATAGCACTCAGTACTAACCGAACCACACTCATAATTTCGTCACAGGTAAAAAATTATTGACATTTGTACATTTGTAAATTTATTGACATTTGGATATGTGGACAACTACTTACTTGATATTTGGACAGTTAAGGTAAACCATGACACTCAAAATGAAATAATGGTTCTAACAATACTACATACTTCTAAATCGGCTAAAGCGTCTAGAAGTTGTAGTGGAATAAAACAGAAAACATACATAGATGAACCCTGAACAAATCACACTCCTTTTTTTGTCGGCCATCGTGTGCAAATACCCCCAGAAAGAGTTGATTTTCGTCCAATGCTCAAACACCTACTTGTTTATTTCATTAAAAGATAATATCGCCTGAATTTTTAAATCCTCTCCTATTTTGCCGTCATATGCCTTTTTATACATATGTATAACTTTTGCCATTTCAAAGTTATTGGATGTTAAAGTTATTGGAAGACATTTTAAAGTTATGTATCTTTTTTTTAAATGTTTGTTACCTCAGAACTCTGCCATTTATGATCCGATTTGTAAAATTCTTTTTTTATTTGAAAGATCTTACGGATTGGTCCCATTTTTATCAAAATCCTGTTCTGATGATAGGATCCATGAGGAATTGAGGGAACTCCCCAACTATTATCATATGAACTTGAAAATTTACATGTTGGTTCAATTCCGATGACAATGCATTTTTTTATGGTAAGCATGACCTGATTTTACACCCTGGGTTGGCTTCCGACGAGGAGACTCCTTAACGGTCAACAGTACAGACACGAAATTCTGTATACTCATTTAGTTATAATAGCCCGTTCTAAGTTTTACCATGACATGTCTGCTGCACCCAGGGTTGGCTCCTGACGAGGGGACTCCTCAACGATTAACAGCACAGACACAAAATTTTGTATATGGATTCAATTACGGCAGACAGTTCTTAGTTTCACCAAGACAGGACTGCGGCACCAAGGGTTGTCTTCCAACGAGGGAACTCCTCAACGGTCAACAGCACAGACATTTTTTTTTGTATACGCGTTTAATTATGATAGCCCGTTCTAAGTATCACCATGACATGGCTGCTGCACTTATAAAAAAAATGGAGAAGTTTTTTTGTTGTTCAAATTTTGTCTATTATTATATATATAGGATATAATGCCATCAATCGATAGCTTTGTATCTAGATAGGCTAATAAGTCCGTATGAACAATAAAGTGCATAATTATTACGTATTGAAACCTGTATACCAAATTTAAAAAATATATATATTTATGTGAATAATATTGCTCTGCTCACCCCCCAGAAGTGTAAAAACATTATTATGATGGGCCCGACTCCGGTCGGTGAATTTCATGGCAGCTCCATTTGTATTTCTCCTCCATATATCTCATTGAAAGAGAATGGTACGACATTAAGGATCTCTAAAAACTGTATGCATCTCGACTATATCTCTTTCTGTAATAGGTTTTTAATCGATTTTCAATTTGACTAAAATATATTGACTATTTCTATTATTAAGTAGGCACATATTAATTATACCTTGACTATTTTTATTTGCAATATAATCACTAAGACATTTTAGTTTACTTTTTGATAATCGTCACATTTTTTTTGTTATTTTTGACATTACATTTATTAATTTTATAAAAAAAAACTTATTATTTAACTACTTATTTTTATCCGTATTTTAAAGAATTAATTACTCTGTGTTTTTTATCTGGTAAACTAAATGGTGAGACTCGATTTAATTCTACAATAATACCTTCTTTATTCTTACGAGTAACCTTTTATGTTTTGATTATTATTAGAAGAATTTGATCATTAATGAAGAATTCAATCATAACACGGCCAAATGGAAATGTAATACAACTGTCTATACAACTATGTATTAATTTTAAGGACAATACATTGTTTGATTTGATTTGATTTGATTTGATTTTTAAATTTATTTATTTAGGTTGTATTATTTTACATTTAATTAAAGATGCTACTAAGGCTTCTGATTAGGTTCTAAACGCGTAAACCTTCTCCTCGCATTTCGGCATGTGCGAAGCTGAAAAGAGCTTATGGCGTCGTCGTAGCTACAAGAAGACTCTCATTTTTTACGGGGTTGTTCGAGACGCTAAAATCCTCCTGTTTATCCCTTCAGCCCGTACATAGGTAGGTATCTATGCGAACACTCCCCCTTTCATCCTGGGAGCGTAATCCGCCAATATAGGCGCCAAACGGCACGTTTATTTGTTTGCCCTGGCTATACTTAGCGACACATTGAAATCCTTCATCTGAAAGTAATTACTTTCAAGCACGCTCAGGATCAAGATGCTTACTTCGATATAGATACACATATTCAACACATCTATAAATATTATTGACGGCCATACTAATAGCATTGATTTTAAATTACACTATAAAATCAATGCTAATAGCAATTTATTTTTCTATCTATAATAACATTGATAACAAATGGTACTTTATTTATTTTTATTTATTGAAGAATTAATTACTATAAAACATTGATTAGCTTACAAAAATAACAGGAACCGAATGGCAAACCCTTAACCTTTTGCTTATTTGTTTCTGTCACCCAACTGGGACTAGCCCGTTCTAGGGTGGACAGGGCTCTAATATTACAATCAAGTTTGCTTGATTGCTTACAAATGTACAAGTTTTAGTAAAAAGCTAATAACACTAAATTGCCCTAAAATTTGGCCGCCAAAATAAAACAATTAAAAAATAATAATTAAAAAATATTAAACGATGATATTATAAATAAAATGCGATTCCATTATATAATCGGCAATAAATATAATATAAAATTCGATTAAATAATATAAATAAAGTTATATGTGAGAAAAGAAAGAAACAGTCATTAATATTTAATATATGTTAAGTAATATACGATGTAATATAAAAATACCTAGTCAAAAGAGTACAATTCATATTCAAAGTCAAATAATTTTTGGTAGTTAGTTCAATGTTAAAATATACTCAACATACATATTTAAAAATATGTTAATAATTTGTGCGCTTAAGTGTTATCAAAATATTATTTCTAACTTGATGTATGGTTAGTCTGTCATGATTCGATAACCATTTCTTTAATTTATTTTTGAATTCCCAAAATGTCAAATTCATTTTTATTTCCATATTAATCAGATTGTAAAATCTCGGCGCAATGAAAGAGTAATGTCTTTGTCCAAATGATGTTTTCCTTCTGGGTATTATTAAGCTATTTTCTAAAACTTGTCTCGTTGGTCGCCGGGTCTGAATTATTCCTATATTTGAGTTATTGTCCAAAAATAGCCTTAAGAGGGAAGTTTTTTAGAAAAAGTTGCCTACAATCAAGAACTTTAGCTTCCTTATAAAGTTTATTAGTGGGATGGCGATATGGTCTACGTAGAATAATTTTTAATATAAATTTCTGCGCAACTTGCAATGGCTCTAGCAGGGTTTTACCACATCCACCCCATCCAAGTATGCCGTAAGTAATAAGCGATTTTAACTTTATAAAGGACCGATTGATTATAAAAACCTAATTATTTAACCAGCGACAACAATAATAACATTCAATTATTGGGTCCTTACTTATGAATTTGCTGTTCTTCGTACACAGAGTCGCTTCGGTTTCATAAGATGATGTCGTTAGAAAAGCGCCGAAGCATGATCGACGCAGTATATCTGCATAAGGCAATTAACAATCGTGTTGATGCTAGTCAAATCTTGGAGCAGATAATTTTTTTCGTGCCCCCTCGACCAGCTCGCTCTCAGCGTTCCTTTCAACTGCCAATTGTCAATTCTAACTATGCACAAAATGCTTTTCTTTATAGAGCTTGTCATCATTACAACTCGGTGTTTATTGATGTTGATATATTTGCCATAACCCCAGATACATTTAAAAATCTAATTAAGAATATATTACAATTTAATTAGGTAATCTGTTTATTATGAAAATAGTTATTCTCGTTTTATCTTTGTATTTACATAACTTATTCCTTTTTTCTATTTTTCGTTCTCATAAAATGTGTCTTTACATAATTATATATTTTATTTTCTTATTACTATCTATTTAATAATTAATTCATTTATTACCATATTATTATACATGTTTATGAATCTATTTACTGTTTTTTCTACTCTATTTACTTTATATTTACTCTTTTAATACGCTGAATGGTTTAGAAACTTAGCAATTACTTTTCAGAATATTTTCTGTTTATTTAAAAAACCTTAATAATTTCACTTTTCACTTTAAAAAATACTTGTATATTTTAAACTTTTCTTTTATATAGAATAACGCACTATATGGCCGTTTCACTGGTGGAAACATATAAATGGTTTATTTTTGTTATTGTTTGATTAAGTAAATATGTTTTTTGTACTGTCTGTTTCCTGAATAAAATAAAAAATTCTATAAAGGATATTTAAGGCCAATAATTTTATATGAAAAATATATATTTAATCAATAGAAATATCGATCCTTATTATCTATGGTGATTTGTCATTTTATGCTGTAAAACTGTCGTGGACGATTGGTAAAGTCCATCGTGGACAATAAGTAAATCCCAGTAATCGATATTAAATATTCGCTTTCTCGCATATACCCCAAGAAACTAATAGATCTCGTTCTATACGACTGGTTAGAGTTAGGAAATGCAGATTATTCTCAGTAGACATTTTGTAAGTTCGTGTCGATCGATAAGAAAACATTCTATTACAGTGACTATTTCTGTTGTCAATATTTTCCCCTTGAACGTGAAATTTATATCCAGTACCTTCTGCGCCCGTGAAGGCCGGGCTTATTAAATATTTACCCCGTTTCAGTAGCTATCCCTGAGCGGCAAATCAATACAATTCATTATCGGACACAAACAATCACCAAAAACCATCACGCTACAAGTTATTAGAAAAAACACAATTTTAAAAACATGCATTTTTTTACATTGCTCTGTACCGAGCCAACCCTAGGTGCAGCAGCAGCTATGTTAAAATGTAACTTAAAACGGGCTATTATAATTGAATGAGTATATAAAATTTCGTGACTGTGCTGTTGACCGTTGAGGAGTCCCCTCGTCGGGTGCCAATCCTGGGTGCAGAATCAGGTCATGCTATAAAAATGCATTACCATTGGAACTGAACCGACATGTACAGGTTCAACTTCATAGGATAAGAGGAAGTGGTTCTAATTCTGCTTGCAAATTTGACCTAAACAAACACACCGACAAAAACACCCATCCGGCGGCCTCCACGCAGAACTGCGAGCCCGAGTAAGAAGCTTGCCTGCGGGCCAGTTTCCCCTAGCAGTCAACCTTCGGGCGCTTCTAAACGGTTTGCGCAACGTGCGGATTCAGCCATTCGATTATGTTTTCCGACTGACAGCCGGGAGAGTCTGGAATCAGTATTGTTTCCTATAGAGCGAGAGCGGTTGTTTACCTAGTGGCAGCCGCTCTTGAATCGGCCATTCGGCTACCCGATACTGGGTGAACAGCCGTGCAAAGGATACCGTGGTCCGCGATAGATTCGGTAGACAGATATCACCGCTACACGAGGGAGAGGATCGCGCAAATAACTTCGAACCTGTAACCAGTCGGGAGGCCGGAGAAATCTGGCCATAGCTAGTAGCGAGGGCGCTTGGTCTGCCCGCTGGGTTAACTACCCGGGCGGTAAGGGTTGGTCTCTCGTGGGCTAGTTGGCGGAGCTAGATGGTGAATTGTCCATTGTCTCTAAGTCTTCTACGCTCATCCCACGGCTGAAAGAACGATTACGTATCGTTATACCAGCCTGGGGTGACAGATTCGCACGTTGTAGTCGACACCGCCCAACTGAGGTAAGCTTAATGTATATGTATATAGTGTGGTTTGATTCATGTATGTAACCTCACCTTTTGCGTGCCGAAAGAAAATACTCTGCGCATTACATAGGATTTTATTTATTTTATTTTTATTTTATAAAATAATGTACAAAAAAAAGAAATGGACAAACATACTATTATATATGAAGAATCGTTAAAAATAAACATTAGTATAGAGAAAAAATATAGCTCTGTGCATATAAATGTGCTAGCATATCCGATGAGGCGAAATGAGGCGAAATCGCCTCATTTCGCCTCACGCGCGTCACTAGACCTAGAAGGTTTGTTGACGCGCGAACTGGCGCATTTGATTCCAATTTTCAGAGACTTTTTTTATAAATCTAACAAAGGATTGAGTCTAACAATGTGTTATTACACAAATTAAAACTAAAATAAAAAGTAGAAAAAATGTATGCAATTAAAACTAAAAAATTTTTTTTAATTATAAACTTTGCATTATATTCAATAAATTTAAGTAGAAAAATATGTAATAATATATACAATGATATAAGCAGAGTATTAACACCACATTGTTATATAGGTATAATATGTAAGAGAAAATAATGTGTAATATTGCAAAATTTTGTGTTGTTTTTAAAAATATGTGTTTTTAAAACTATATGTGTTTTTGAAAGATGATTAAAGTTCTTTTGTCAGATGATTGAAGTTTTTGTGTTTTAGAAGATGATGTTTTTGAAAGATGATTGAAGAAAGGTGGTCCAGTACTCAGTTAGGGTTGAAAACCCGCCATCCCTCAATCCCCCAACTCGTGGTATTGAAACGAATTAATTCAAACCACGGCAGCGACCGATACCTATGCGTCAGTTATAAATGATTCGATCATTCAATGCACCGATTGGAAAACGATTCATTTCCACAAATTGCAAATTAGTGCAAACAGCCACTGATTCAAAACAGCTGCCATTTCGGTTAGTTTAACTTCAGTATACCAGACAGTAGCTTCACTTAGAGCAAAATTGGAATCGAAGCAAGTGACATATTGAGATGTCAACCACAACGGGCGAACCCGTCACCGCAGGACGTTTTAACGATTCATCGTTCTATCGACCGTGCAGTGAGCGTAGAAGACTATGGACATTACAAATCCGACGTCTAGCTACGCCACAACCCGCAAGAGACCAACGCCTTTACCGCGAGATAGCCAGTATGTTACCTGGCGGACCGACACTCGCACCCTTGCTTCCAATTGTGACCAGATTTCTCTGGTCTCTCGATTGGTTCCGAGTTCAAGGTCGCTTGCGCGGTCCTCTCCCTTACGAAGCAATGAAACGGTGTGCACCGAATCTATCGCGGTCCAAGGCGTCCTTTGCCCGACTCTGAACCAGGATCGGATGGCCAATGGTCATTTCAAGAGCAGTCGCCGTAAGGTAGACAACCACCCCCGCTCTATAGGAAACAATACAGTTCCCAGACTCCCCCGACTGTTAGTCGGAGAGCACAATCGATTGGCTTGCGCCGCTCGGTGCGCAGACCGCCCAGGAGCGCCAGAGGTTTGATTCCCAGGGGAGACTGGTTGACCCAGTGTCCTACCCAGGTTCGCACCCCATGCGTGGTGGCCATCGGATGGGTGTTGACCCGTGAGTGTAACCGACCCTGAACACATGGGTCATCGTGGCCCCCTCATCATGGGCCCGTTAGCTCCCATCCCACGTAGCGTTGAGCTAGAAACAAGTGACGTCAGGAATCTTAAGGGCTACCACAAATCGTAATATGATTACTCGTATTCTTCTTGGAGCATCGTCCCGGCCACATTTACGGTACCCCGGCGACGCAGATGCTATTGTGCTACCGATTTGTTCTGAGAAGACTACTATATATGGCGTCGACTCGTAAATCTCCACAAAAAAACATATAGTAAGAGCGGACACAAACTGCGCCCACAGTGCGTCACAGCCAGCAGCGCCGTAACTATATCCTACTACTATTATAAACGCGAAAGTTTGTAAGAATGTATGTATGTATGTATGTATGTATGGATGTTTGTTACTCTTTTACGTAAAAACTACTGAATGGATATTGACGAAACTTTACAATAATATAGCTTACACATCAGAATAACACATAGGCTATAATTTATAAAGATAAATAGTTTTCTATCATCATTACCACAATTTTCCATCACCACGCGGGTGAAACCGCGGGGCGCAGCTAGTTATAATATAAAAAACTAACTATATTATTATAATATAAAAACATATATTGACTATTTCTATTGCGACATTGTTATTGATTTAATTTTATATTGTTTATAATTTTAATTTTACTGTTTTATAACCGACTCTTCGTTTTTATATTTTGACTATCTGCAGTATTTTAGCAGCTCCAATAATTTTAAAAAGATCTTAAATCTTTATTTTAAATTGAAATATTAATTGTTTTACAATTAAAAATAATAGTCGATATTTAAAAAAAATATTATACCACCATAAGGTATAATATCAGTTATTCAATTTGACTATACCAAGAGTCGAGATTCCTACCAACTGGCTTATTTAAAAAATAAATAAATATGGGCCTAAGGACGCGACATGACTTACCCCTCGCCAAACTTCCATTGCACCCTCTTCCCGCGTTGCCTTGTTGTAGATCTTGAGTGACCTTACTGGGTGTTATTATACTGTGGTTTAACTGTTATTCAATTAATACTTTCCCGGGCCAAGGGAAAGTATTATGAACGCGCTGAAAAAATCGTGATGAAGACAGAAATATCCATTTTGACCCACCTGAGACGATTAAGCCCGTTCCCAGATTGAAGTCTGTGTGTATTATTTATTTATTTATTTATTTATTTATAACGTACAAGAACAAAAAAATACAAGGACATGCATACTGTTGTACATGAGGAATAATTAAGAACAAACATTATAATAGCGAAAAACATAGCTCTATGGATATAAATATGCTAGCATATCCGAATGAGGCGAAATCGCATGATAGCGCTTTCCTCCATGATAGCGCCCAAACGCTTCAACCGATTGAGCTGAAATTTGGCATGCTGGCATTATTTGGCCATGGCAAGAGTTGAAAAGATTGTGATTGTAATCGGTCCCCCAGAGGGCGCGCTAGTCATACTTCAATCTCGAAATGTTCACTTAGAGTCTTAAAATTCGGTACACAGATACGTCGATGATCCGAAACCATATTGTAAAATTTTAGTTGGATTATCTCTTATAAAAGCGACACATATTTTCAATTCCGCCGTATTTAAGAAAAATGCTACATCATTGTAAAATAGACATTTTAATATCACGGAAATACTACAAAAATATACAAATATACTACATTTGGGATTATAATCATTGGACACAATCACTATCAGGAGGGGGGCGGGGTAGCTATCGTATAGATAGCTCATCTAGTCAAAAGAGACTAGACTAGGGCTAGACTAGCTCTAGATAGCTAGTCTAGTCAAAAGTGACTAGACTAGGGCTAAACTAGCAATAGATAGCTAGTCTAATCAAATGTGACTAGACTAGGGCTAGACTTGCTCTAGATAGCTAACGTTCCTAAACTTCTAAGAATGATAACCTAACCATTTGACTTTCTGATAATATTTTTAAGCTATTGCATAGCTTTTATCGCGGGCCTAGGCCAGCGCGGCGACCGAATGAAGAAATTTCTTAACGAAAATTAATGATTTTAAACTGATAATTACGTCTAAACGAGTACTGCTTACGATTCGAAAAAAATATATGTTAAACAAGAACATTTTCCTAATATTCTTAGCTTTTAATATTTTAGTTTTATTGCATAGCTTTTATCGCGGGCCTAGTAGGCCAGCGCGGCGACCGAATGAAGAAATTTCTTAACGAATATTAATGATTTTAAACTGATAATTACGTCTAAACGAGTACTGCTTACGATTCGAAAAAAAAATATGTTAAACAAGAACATTTTTCTAATATTCTTAGTTTTGAATATTTTAGATTTTGTTTGAATTACATAGTGTAATTAATTTGTGAAATTAGGTCTAACCGAACACTAAAACGACTACTACGCAAATACTATCTGGCGTATTATTATGAAACCTGCACCATTTTAAAGATAATTTAATTATCTATCTTTTTATCTACGATTTTTTTCGAATAATCCAGTTTTTTTGCTTTATCGAATAAAAAATTCGAGCGCGGCGCTCTATCGAAAGACGTGTAAATTATTCCGAATCATTTGCTTCCGCAGCCGCAAATGATTCGGAATAATTTCAACGTTTTCCGATAGAGCGCAGTTATCTGATATCAGAAAAAATAAAATAAATAAATAAAATAAAAAAATAAAATAAATAAGCTATTGCATAGCTTTTATCGCGGGCCTAGTAGGCCAGCGCGGCGAGCGAATGAAGAAATTTCTTAACGAATATTAATGATTTTAAACTGATAATTACGTCTAAACGAGTACTGCTTACGATTCGAAAAAAAAATATGTTAAACAAGAACATTTTTCTAATATTCTTAGTTTTGAATATTTTAGATTTTGTTTGAATTACATAGCGTAATTAATTTGTGAAATTAGGTCTAACCGAACACTAAAACGACTACTACGCAAATACTATCTGGCGTATTATTATGAAACCTGCACCATTTTAAAGATAATTTAATTATCTATCTTTTTATCTACGATTTTTTTCGAATAATCCAGTTTTTTTGCTTTATCGAATAAAAAATTCGTGCGCGGCGCTCTATCGAAAGACGTGTAAATTATTCCGAATCATTTGCTTCCGCAGCCGCAAATGATTCGGAATAATTTCAACGTTTTCCGATAGAGCGCAGTTATCTGATATCAGGAAAAATAAAATAAATAAATAATTATAATTGCATAAGTTGTTATTAAAAATGCTATGCAATAGCTTTACCGCGGCAGTCCCCGAGTGCCACACGTATTTTTTTTTTAATTTATTTTTTAATTATTAAAGTTTATTTTAGGGAACTGTATATACGATATATGGGATAAAATTAAAGATAATTATTACAAAAAATAACATTTATTTACCTTTTTTGCTACACACAAAGCTGGTGCATTTCGTGGAACCCGCCTTGTTGCCTATCGGCAACATCTTCTAGGTACGCATTTATAGAATTATCACGCAGTCAAACACTCGGTCACTCATCCGAGTATTGACCGCGCCCAACGCTGCTTAACTTCGGTAACAACGAGGAGAACCGGTGTAAACGCAGGTACGGACGCTACTCAACGCGTCTACGGACGCTACTAAATCACAAATCTTAAATGGCACATATTTCTTTGAGATCGATAAGGCACTTATACATACTTACAATGACTATATAGACAACTATTGTTTAGAAATTTAGTTTCTTTCCTTAGTATTAACTGTATAATTAAATTATGAAACCTACAAATGAACTGTAATTATTAAACTACTTAATTTTTTTGGCGACGTACAGGAGCAATTACATGTGTCAATATTACTCATAACATAACCATTCGTCAAAATGACGTCTGTGCAGTAGGTATCTCAAATACAAAATTACTTACCGGCTAAGCACGACCACCACGCGACGCAGTCAAGCGGTTACTTAGTTGGCGCGAAACCGCGAGTGTGTAGGCGTCGCGGTTCGTTTCTCGGCTAACCTTTGACGGCTCGGCGTTAATATTTGAATAAAATATATAGCGGAATTTAAATAATAATTCTACAGCTTGTATATGAGATACTCCAACCAAAATATCACAATGTGATTTCGGCCTAACAAGGCATGTCAAATGTCAAGTCTGCAAGTCCAATATTTCAAGGATTATTTATGACTAGTGCGCCGCCGGGTGACCGATTTTAATCACAATCTATTAAACTCTTGCCATGACCTAGATGCCTGCACACCAAATTTCAGCTCAATCGGATTAAGCGTATGGGAGCTATCGTGGAGGAATACACACACACACACAGACAGACAGACACACAGTAGGGCGGTGTCGTCAACAACGGGCGAACCCCGCACCCAGGCTGGTATAACGATATGTGATCGTTCTTTTAGCCGTGGGATGAACGCAGAAGACTTAGAGACAAGACAATCTACTGTCTAGCTCCGCCAACAAGCCCATTAGAGGCCAACGTCTTACGGTGAGGAAACGGGAACGGTAACAGCGGGCAGCCTCGCCCCCTATTTACCAGTTTTGGTAGGATATCTCCATCTAGAGTTAACCTTCAGAATACCTACATCCTCTCGACTGGTTTCTGGTCCGAAGTCGCTTACGCGGTCTCTACCTGCTGTATTACAGCGGTAATTTAATTTGAATTTATCGCGGACCTTGGCGTCCTTTGCCCTTAGTGCCACACGGGATCTCGTGGCTCAAGGTCATTTCAAGAGTGGCATGACAGCAGGTCAAACTCCTTCAGCAATTAGTCATAGTGCACGGATTGGCGTCGCCGAACGGTGCGCAAACCGTCCAGTAGCGCCGGGATCCAATCCCACCAGGAGAAACCGGTCCACCAGCTTGTGAGGCCTGATACGCAGGAGTCTTGCCTGAGGTAGCCCTGCGCACGAGGAGGCTTCTGAATAGGAGATGAATCGTGAGTTGAGCCGATCCGAGAACAAAAATGGATCTTTTGGCCCAAGCTGCACGAAACCATTCACTATCTATAGATACGCTACAGATAGACTTCATTCTGGAAATGGTCCTAATGGTCTCAGGGGCGCTCAAAATAGGTACTTACTTCATTCTTATCTCGAAAAAAAAAATGCGCGTTCACAATAATTTCCTTCTTGTCGGTTGGTGGTCGCCAATTCAATTCTAAGCCTATTTATTCATTGCGTTGTAATATTTCCTTGATTACAAGTCGGTAGCAGAAAGCAAATTTGCCGTTGCTATAAATTGGTCAAAGCGAGACATCAATCTTTGTAGGCAAGCAGTAAAGGCGACCTCGCTCCCGCCCGTTATTACTCATCAACGTCCGAATTTATGGGGCGCAGAAGGGGGAAGGTGGTGCCAGACCCTATTCACCCAACCACCTACCACTCTGTCCCCTCTAACCGCTAAAGGAAAGTTTTAATGGGATGTTGTTTATTTCGCAAATCACGGTATATGACAAGAAAGTAGAAGATATGCCCGTACCCACCTACTCGTACTTCAACCGCAGTGAAGCTCACATTTAGTTTTCGTGGTTGATCGGCGATGACGTCGTTTATTTGCTTATTTTATTGTTTTACAATAAATAAATACTACAATATAAATGTAGCGATATGATATGCAACGACGGAAACTGCGAAAACGAGGTCTCACGCAGAAGCCAGATGGCAAGATCGGCCATGAGCAAGCTAGAAAGGCTGTGGAAGAATCGGGGTATAAGTAAGCGGACTAAGGTCAGGCTGGTTCGAGCTCTGGTTTTCTCGATCTTTCTCCATGTCATTGTAAATTTCAGATAAAAACCAAGCTAGGCGGGTCGCCTTGTTACGGCCATGTTGGTTGTTTTGGTGGTGTATGCGTGCACTGTCATAATCCCGAGATTCTTGTGATTTTATTTTTTTTTGCGCGATAAACGCACGAACAGCATGAGCAAAATAGGCAACATTCAAATCTTCGTTAATGAGGTAGGATCGTTAAAATGTCCAAATGTCGTTAAAATGTCCAAATGTCAAATGTCCAAAATGTCGTTCAACTGTCCAAAAACATGTTTTCAATACAATAGGAAAGAAATCGACATCCAAAAATAATCCGAAAAGTCTATAATAAAGTGGAATTACATCGAAATTCATAAGATAACCGAAACACAACGCGAAAATGACGTCCGAAAATGACGTCTGACATTTCGAGGTAATACTCAAGTGGAGGTGGTTCAATACTCGGCACCCAATCACTACTTGAATATCGCTCGCCGTCTTGGACTCGAAAATAAAACGAAAACTGGTACTCACGTATGAATTAAGTATCGGCTAGTACCTACTGAAGTATTAACTAATATTTGACTATAAATTCGGGTATAAGCTCGTTGCTCTACTATTATGATATAGGAAGGTAAATATTTTTCAATAATTAGGAACCAAATTATCACAGGGGCAGGTGGGTTTCGTTTTCATATAGACGACCTCACGAAATTATTAAAAAATCGGTTGTGTCACCCCAAGACTTTACCATCAAGCAGACATCCCTAACCAGCCCAACCCCCCCCCCCCCCCTCCCCCAACTAACCATTCTCCCAGCAACCCCCACCCACCCCCACCCACCCTTCCCCCGACAGGGATTGTGACAAGTGATTATGATAGCAAAAGTAGTATATTTTAGTATTTTTTAGTATTTCCGTGGTAATAAACTGGCTATTGTCCAATATGATGTAGTATTTTGTTAAATACGGCGGTATTTTTTTGCGTCGCTTGTATAAGAGATATTTCAACCAACCAAATTTCAAATTATGGTTTCGGCCTTAGGACGCATCTGTGTATAGATTTTTAAGTCTCTAAAGGTGCTCCCACACAGGGAGCATTCGCCTGTAATGTAACATTTTAGATTCGATTTTGAGCATTACGTTACAGTACTGCCTCCCTGACTGACGAGCATTCGCCTGTATTGTAACATAGGTTCCCCTGTAGATATATTGTATCATTATAGGTTGCGCACTGTAATGCTCAGTTCTCCTCCCTCACTGTAATGCTCGAATCTGAGGGAGTACCTTTACTGTAATATTTCGAGATAGAAGTATGACTAGCGCCCCCTCTAGTGGGCCGATTTCAACCATAATCTTTTCAGCTCTTGCAACGATGCTTGCATGCCGGATTTCAGCCCAATCGGATGAAGCGTTTAGGCACTATCGTGGAGGAACACAGACACACACACACGCACACGCACACATACACACGCACACACACACAGACACACAGACTTACAGACAGACTTCAGTCTGGAAATGGTCTTAATCGTCTCAAAATGTGTCAAAATAGTTTGTTTTGCGCGTTCACAATACTTTCCTTAATGCCGTGAAAGTAAAACGTCATGAGATTCGCTCATAGCTCAATTTTGGGGCGGAAATAATTTGCTGTGAAAAATTCCCGTTTTAATCTTTCTTCTTCTCCGGCGTTCCCTCATTACTGAGGATCGTGGCCGCTAGACAACAGTTTGCCTACGAGGCTCCTCCACTTCGACCTGTCTTTTGCATGGCGGGTCGCAGATTGTATAGACCCTTTTGTAACTTCTTTGATGAGGTCGTTCCATCTGGCCGGTGATCTGCCTCTGCTTCTTCTTCCCTCCACTTGACCCCCGGAAAGCATTTTCTCCAGATTCTCTGGGTTTCTCCTGGCAACATGACCGAAGAACTGCAGGACCCTTCTCATGCATACGGTGGAGAGTCTCACTTGGATGCCGAGTTCTTCCGTTTTAATCTATTATTTTTATATCATTGATTATCAATACGACGAAAACTCGCAAAATTCGCAAAATTCGCACTCGCAAAATTCGCAGTTTGGCGACATCCACCACCCAAAAATCGCTGGCAATGAAATGTGGAAACTTATATTTAAAATAAAAAGTTAAGTAATGAAAGAATTTTGGGGCCCTGAGGTAATTAAAATTATTTTATACTGGGTATTCGGTGTCTAAAAAGATTGCCTTATGTATGTATTTCGTGTTAACCCATTGAATGTCGAGACGCCAACCATGTCATTATAGACGCCAACACATAGCTATATAAGTATCTGGCCGCCGTAACTGTTGATGTGTGACAAACCAGAGTCCTTAGTTTTATTTTCCTTATTCCTCGAAGTAATACAGAGTAGAAAAACCAAATGTAAATATTTGAACCGTTTTAATATTATAAAAGAGAGAAGAGAGAGAGAGAGAGAGAGAGAGAGAGAGAGAGAGAGAGGGAGAGAGAGAAAGAGATAACTTACCCAAATATATATGTTGACAGAAGGGATTTTATTGCAATTATATTTTAGCGCAAAAAATACAAAAAAGAATTACTCTCTCGAGACATTTGCCCCCGTCGATAGATTTTCCTGTGTCTCTTTTCCTGACTCCAACAACGCCATATGAAATTATGCAAACAATAGGGTCCCTAAAATTAGACTCGGCTCCGGGTATTGACAATCTTAATTCAAGAATATTCAAGCTGTCAAAAAGAGAACTAAGTTGTCCCATTTCTCATATTGTGAATTCTAGTTTTAAATCAGGCATTTTCCCCGACATACTTAAATGTGCAAAAGTCATCCCTATTTACAAAAACGGCGATAACTTAAACATTGACAACTATAGACCCATATCCCTACTAAACACCCTATCTAAAATCATAGAGAAAGTGGTTAAAAAGCGTCTTTCGAAATACCTGCAAGAAAACAATATTCTATCAAAAAATCAATTTGGATTTAGAGAGGGTATGGGCACTACTGATGCTATTGCAGAGGTAACAAGTGTAATTTATGATAATGTGGATAAGAGGAAAAAATGTTTAGCTGTTTTCCGAGATCTAGCGAAGGTATTCGATACTATTTCACACGACAAACTGCTTCAGAGGTTAGGGAATGTGGGATATAGGGGTATCACTCTGGGCTGGTTTACAAGCTATTTGACAAATAGGAAACAAATTATTCCCGTTAACAATACACACAGTAAGCCAGAATACCTCCAGTATGCTGTCCCTCAAGGTACTGTTCTCTGGCCCATTTTATTTCTTATTTACATCAACAAACTCTCCAATCTAGTCGGCAAAACCATTTCCTTCGCCGATGATACGGTCGTTATTTTCGAGGGCTATAACTGGAATGAAACATTCTCCGTAGCCAATGGGGTATTAATGAAGTACATGAATGGTAAGACAATTCTCTACTTAGCCTGAACATACATAAAACTAAGTACCTTACGTTCAGAAACAATAGTAAAGGCCAACCACATTTAAACCATAGACTGACCATTCATGACTGCGACAGAAATACTCAGCATTGCAACTGCACTACTCTAGAAAGAGCACAACAGGTACAATACCTCGGTATAACGATCGACAATAAGATGCGTTGGCAACCACACATTGATAAGCTGGCGATGAAGGTGCGTAAACTCGCATGTATATTCAGGGAAATAAGAGATATTGTGGACCCGGGAACACTGAAAAAAACCTACTATGCATTGTGTCAGTCAATACTATGCTATGGTATTATAGGATGGGGCGGTTGTACAAGGTCCACCGAGGTTTTGGATGTAAGACAGCTTTATGTTCACATGGCCTAATACATACTAAAAATAAAATGACACCTTAAAATCAACAACGAGTTGGAAAGACGAGAGCAACAAGAACTGGTGATACGATGGTGCTAAGATCTTACACAACATTTGGCCAGCGCCATTTCACGTTCATTGGCCCTAGAATGTATAACAATCTTCCCGAAGCAATTAAAAGGCCATTGGCCCTAGAATGTATAACAATCTTCCCGAAACATCCACTTTTAAAAAATCTCTAACCGATTGGTTGTTTGAGGTGGGTAGGGACGGTTTAGAGAATATGCTGACTGTTGTACATGATAGTATTTATATATCATTCAAAATACAACAGTCAGCTAATATTAGTATTTAGTTTTTCCATGATAATTTTAAATGACTATTATAGGTATGTGAGCGTTATATCAATATGTAATTGATTTATATATGTATATTATTTTAGTTTTTATTTTTATTTATTTTGGTTTTATTATTATTTTCGTATAAATATATGTATGTGTATGTGTGCATATATGGATATATATTTTATCTATAGATGTATATATGTATCTATCCATATGTGTATATGCGTAAATATTTGTAGTTTTATATTTGTCGATTTAAAAATAAGTACTAACTATAGTTTAAGTTGACAGTGCACACTTAATATCGTCATTAAAAGTCTGCCTTAGAACAGGCCTAGGCCTTGTTAGGCGACTGTGTCAATCATTAAAAATAATGTCGCATCAATTTCTTGCTAACATCTTAATCAAATATGACATTAAATTTTTACTAGATGTGTTACTAAAAATAAATAAATAAAAAATAAATAAAATAAATATTAATTAAATTGCGCTCTTTTTATATCCGTTGAACAGTGACAATATAAACATTTCGACGTCAATGCTCGTACTTAGAAATAAACACCATGTGAAATAATTCAATTTGCGTCAATAAAATACTGTGAAATATAATTTCGTTTCCAATGTGAAAACGCATTTATTATTCATACTAAGAATTATACATTGTCATTTAATATTAGTTGCATCATTGCTAAGTGATATTTCCCTACAGCTATTTCCTTCAAGTTTAAACGAAAATCGTACACAATATTACGCAGTCAGTACCCAAACCGTGTCACCAACCATTTTAAAGTTTTTACAGTCAATACCATTCAGCGACTGCTTAAGGTTGCGATAATTAAAAAATCGGTTGTGTCACTCCAAGACTTTTCCGGGAAGTAGCCAAGGACTGATTTCATCTGAATATAAATTTCACAGATAAAATCGATGAGCGCCTTCTTTCGGTCGGCGGACAGACCTGTTTGGGTCCCGTTGCAATTACCTCAGGCGGCGCGGTTTGTTTCTCGGCTAGCCTCGGGCTGTTAGGCGTTAATATTTGTTTTAATTGTATAGCGTCACACGTGCTCGTCGGTACGTACCCATCTGCTCCCTCGGTATACTGTTATCCATATAACCACCCATCTGAACACTGTAGAATTTTAAATAACGATAACTAGCTTTAAGTGATTATTACGACATAGTTTTATTGTATATTCTGAATGAAAAAAAAATGATACTGATAAAACCTTCAAGAACTTCTAATTTGCATAATTATAATATTACCATTGATTATATAACGTATTAGATAGCTTTCCTATCTCTCTATAATATTTCTGTAATGTAATCAGCCTATATGTAAATGCGATAGATGGACCTAATAATTAAATGTTATTATTGATTAAATTATTGGGTTTTATATATATATATATATATATATATATATATATATATATATATATATATATATATATATATATATATATATATATATATATATATATATATATATATATATATATATATATATATATATATATATATATATATATATATATATATATATATATATATATATATATATATATATATATATATATATATGTATATATATATACATATATATATATATATATATATACATACACATATATATATATGTATATATATATATATATATATATATATATATATACATATCTCGACCAGAAATTACGATTTATATCTTATTTCATGGGAACGAGCAAATGAAGTATTTTATTTTTATTTTCATTTAATAGCTGGCTGATAGCGAGCCCAGCAATCTTATATCGTCCTTTAAAAGAGTGGATATATTCGAATTTCAAATCGAATTTTCGAAATGTCATTCCGCATTTAAGAGACGATTGATTGTGATTTTTTTCATTGTTTTTGCTTAAATTTGTCTTTAATAAAGACATTTTATTTTGGTTTGCAAAAGGATACGCTTTGTTTTTGAGATGTGGATGAAGGGTGATCGTTCGCTAGCGATAAAGGGATCCCATTAAACCTACAGTGTACCGTCGAAAGTGGTACTCATCCAAAAATACATCTCGTTTAAACAATAAGCATTTCCCAGTCCAGTCCGGGAAAACCTTCCAGCTATGTAAGTGGCTTTTATTATTTTTATTTTTTCATCAAAGTGTCATCCTTTAAATGAATTCTTTAAAAAAAGATTTTACAAAAAACCAATCAAATATTAACAATATATATATATATATATATATATATATATATATATATATATATATATATATATATATATATATATATATATATATATATATATATATATATATATATATATATATATATATATATATATATATATATATATATATATATATATATATATATATATATATATATATATATATATATATATATATATATATATATATATATATATATATATATATATATATATATATATATATATATATATATATATATATATATATATATATATATATATATATATATATATATATATATATATATATATATATATATATATATATATATATATATATATATATATATATATATATATATATATATATATATATATATATATATATATATATATATATATATATTAAAATTGAAATTATGTATTATTACTAAATAAATTAATGTATAAAATAAATGAAAGGAGACTTATATAGTATATCTAAAAACTAATGATTGTTGAAAAATGTTGGTTCTATATTTCGGTGTAAACCGTTATCAAGATAAATGACATTTCTGAAATCGAACAATTCCTTGAAAATTTAAATTCAAGAAATCGAACCAATAGAAATGATTAATAACATTTTACACGATCCAGTTAAAGTATATCATAACTGACCGTGAAAAATATTATTTTTAATAAATGATTATAAATAAAAAATAAAAAGCAGTTGATGAGTATTAAACCTGATTGAATAAAGTACATTAATTTTGTCTATTGAGTCCCGAACCTTTGCAAGCGCCTAAAATATAAATAAAAGCCATTTCCCAAGATTTGGCATCCCTTTCTTTTGCATTATCACCAAGGCACTTTATTATTTTAACTTTAAAACATTGATCAAAAGTTAAATTGTGTGCCCTGGCATGCAAAGATATCGGGAGCTGGCTTTCATTTCCTACACTGGCCCTATGATTATTTAGTCTAATATTAAGTGGTGTGGTTGTTTCGCCGATATAAAAAGCACTGCAAGTCTTACACAGAAGCTGATATACTATATTTTTTGAATAATAACTGCAATGAAAGGGAACCCTGTAATTATTAGTAGTATTTGGGCTGGAAAAAAAAGGACTTTGATCTAACAGAGGACAAGTTTTACAACGTGGACGACCACAAGGTTGAAGACCCAAGTTATTATTTCCTACATAGAAATTTTGTTTATTTTTTGTTTTGTTTAATATTGATCTAATATTAGGTGGTCTGCGGAAAGATAAAATTGGTGGTAAATCTAGGAGATCTTTAGTAGACGCATCATTAGAAATAATAGGAAATAAATCAGCCAATATATCTCGCAGTTTCTAGGCTCCGGGAAAATAAGTGGTGCTGAGAAACATTCTATTTAAATTTGAAGATATTTTGGGGTTTGGTGTATATTTTACTTCAGAATTTAGAATATGTTTTTCTAATAGAGGAGCAGGATAATTTCTTTCCAGAAGAGATTTTTTCAGGTTAGTGAGATATTTATCTAAATTTTCCTTGTTGTTAACCAAACGGTGTCCGCGAATGGACATTGAATAGGGAATGGAACTTTTAGTATGAAATGGATGACAACTATCAAAGTGTAGATACTGTTCCTGATTTGTAGGTTTAATATGGATTGCCGTTTTAATTTTACCATCGGAAATGATTAAATCAACATCTAAGAAAGTAATTTGTGATTTAGAAACTGTATGAGTGAAATTTAAAGGTCCAAAATTAATTAGAATCAGAATCAGAATCAGAATCAGAAATTTGTTTATTTGACTACTTTGGTATTTACATGGGGTCCCTGCGGCCGGTGGGCCGATCAGGGGTGTGACAGCTGCTTATGTTCTAGGTGAATCTGTGTAGCTGTATTTTATTTATTCATAACAAACTGTTACAATTTATCATGTGTTTCGTTGGTTTGTGTTATGCTTAATCCTAACTTAACTATCTTAACCTAAGAGGACGGGGAGCCACCGCTTCTTTGGGCCAGCGCCTGAAGTTTCTCTTATCCCGATTGTATTCGATTTCTCCGATTCTATAGTTGCTTCGCAGCGGATTAAAGTCTCCGTGGGCTAGGTATGCGTCGCCTGGAGCTTCGAGATCTTGTATTTGTAGATTGGCTATTTTTTCCAACATTTTGTGATGCAGGTCTTCGGCGCGTAGGTGCCAGGCTTCTATGTCAGCCATTTCCCATATCGCCTCCGTCGTTGTTCTATTCGGTAGCTGTGCCGCGCTTTTGAGCGCCATTCTGTATTGTCTTTCGATTTTTTGTAGATTCGCTGCACTGTATCTCGGGAGCAGTTGTACCACTCCGTAGTCCAGGATCGGTACGATGCAGGCTTGTATGATTGCCAGTTTGGTCTCCAGGTTTGTATTTGCGAAGTATCCAATTATCGGTCCGAGCATTCCTCGGACTTGTTTCAGTTTTTTAACCACTTTGTTCGTGTTCGGGTTCATCTTCAAATTTTTGTCAAAGATGACGCCCAGGTATTTGATTTGTTTCTGGTAAGGTAGTGTTCGTTGTTTCAGTCTTACCGATTGGCAATACTGGCGTTTCTTTGAGAACATGATGCACTCGGTTTTCTCTACATTGCATTTGAGGCCCCATCTCGTGTAGTAATCGATGATGGATTCCGCTGCCCATTCTGCTCTCCTTGTGGCGTGGTCAGGTTGTGAGGCTCTATTTATGATGCAGAGGTCGTCCGCATATTGAGAGAGCTTGAGTCCTCTTATTCTGTCACGTATATCCCAGATGTCATGGACGTACAGATTAAAAATTACCGGGCCGAGTATCGAGCCTTGGGGGACGCCGTGTGGAATAGGCTTCTCCTCTCCTTCAGTGGTGCGGAATCTTCCTATCAGTTTCCGGTCCTCAAGGTAGTTTTCTATTATTTTAATAAGGTTGCATGGGACATCCTGGATCTGCAGTTTCTTAATTAGGCCTCTGTGGTTGATGGAGTCAAAGGCTTTAGAAAGATCTGTAGATATCATGGAGACGCTGTCCCCTTCGGCGAGGGCATCTGTGATTATTTTTCCCGTGCGCAGGATTTGAGTCGCTGTGCCTCTTGCTTGTGTGAATCCGTGTTGGAAGGGTGGTTGTAATCTATTCACTGTGGCTTTAAGTCTCCACAGTATAAGTCTCTCACACAGTTTGCCCATAATGTTGAGAAGTGTGATCGGTCTGTATGATGTTGCTTGTTTGTGATCTTTGCCTGGTTTGTGCAGGAAAATACACACTCCCGTTTTCCATCTCTTCGGAAAGTGACCTGTGGATAATATGAAATTAGCTAGGGGTTTGAAGGCTTGGAGGAACGCTTCGCCCCCGAGTTTGAGGGCGTCCGCTCTAATGCCATCTGGGCCCGGTGCTTTTTTATTCTTAAATTGTCTCAGGGCGATGTGTATTTCTGCTTCTGATGTTGGGTCGAGTGGTTCGAACGGGGTCGTTTTTTCCGTGCCCTCGTCCTTCTCTGCTATGGTAGCCTCTTTTACTATCGCTGCGTCTGTTAGAGAGTTTATTGTCTCCCTCTCCGTATTGCATCCATCGATGTTCGGTAGTTTCATGACTGGTTTCTTCATGTTGCGTTGGATTCGCCACATTTGTGATCTATTGTTTCTAGGATCTTCGAGCTTGTTGAGCCAGCCTTTCTCAGTGTATTCCCTCAGGGCTTTCTCTGTTTCCTTTCTTACTCGATTGTAAATGGTTCTGACTTCTCGCTGCACCGACGGGCTGCAGTGTCTGGCTTCCCATCTTCGTTGTCTCAGCTTGTTGCGCATATCTATCCTGTCGTTTAGTTCTTCCGGCAGGGTTTCCCTCCTTGTTGGTTTGATGAGTGGGGCGTGTTTGTCGAGGGCTGCAATGATCGCTTTCTCCATTCTTTCGACATATTGCTCGCAGTCTGTTTCCGTTGTTATTTCCTCTGGGAGTTGTGTAAATTCCTCTCTCAGGGTCTCTTGGTAGGCTTCTTTAGTTTCAAGGTTTTCATATATTTTCTTTGTGTTCCTGATACTTTGTTCCTCTATGTCGTGTTCGACTTTCAAGGTAAGCATCCACGGGAGATGATCAGATCCGACGCTCTCCAGGTGTTTCGCCTTGGCCTCTATTCTTTGGTTTGTGAGGATGGCGAGATCGAGGATGTTGTTTCCCTGATTCGCCGGTCTTGATGGTTGTTCGGTGTGTATCAGTTCGCATATTCCATCTTGGATAGCTCTTTTAATTGTGTTACCTAGGCCGGCATCCCTACTGTGGCCTAGTGCTCTCATTCTAAGATTGAGATCTCCTATGATGACTGAGGGTTCGTCTAGTAGCGTTTCCTCCATTTCTTCTCTGGTGTGATTCTGGTTGGGAATTTGTATGTAGATACCTTTCACCTTGATGTATTCTCCTGTATTGTGGTTTGTGAAGAGTTTTATTGCGACTCCTTCTATTATTTTATCTTCGTCCGCCCATCCTGGCGTTACTTCGGTTTCTGTCCATCTTATTCCCCTTCTGATGTACATTGCCGTGGCTAAGTGCGGCTCGAGTGTATGAGTCAGTTTGTCGTATCCGTTAATGTTGAATTTCTGTTTTTCAAAGTTTAACTTGCATTCGTTTAGCACTAGTATTGCTGGGTGATATTTGTCAACCAAAGCTTTGATCTCCGTAAATTTATTTTTTACACCCTGTGCGTTGAGGTGTATAATTTTTAAATTTTGAATTCTGCATTTATCTTCGTTGTCCATTGATGATGTTTGCGAGATTTGTTACTATGTCGAAGAGCTGGTCAATTTTTTGTTCCAGTTTGTCCATTCTGTTGAGTTGTGTTGTGTCCTGCAGCGTTGTGTATTCCCTGGTTAGTTCATTATTGTTCATTTTCGCTGGGAGATCGGGGAAGTGCCTCTTGTTGGTGACGTCCGAATATTTGATCCCTGTTCTTATAGCCGCTAACCGAACTCTTTCGTCTTTTTTGACTTGTTTGGCTTTGGCTTGTTCCACTTGTCTGGTTATCATTTTCTGGAAGGTGGGGCACTTGACGTTGTTTGCTCCGTGTCCCTCCTGTTTGCAGTTTGTGCAGACTCTTACTTGTCTTCCTTCCTGTGTGCCTATGGTGGTCTGTGGTTCCTCTTGATTGCCGTAGCATGATTGTTTCGCGTGGTCGAAGGCGAAGCATTTCTTGCATTGGATTATGTGTTGTGGGTTTTCCTTAAACGCCTCCACTTTGATACGCGGGGCTAGGAAGAATTTCCTTGTTGTTTTGTGGAGTAACTCGAGTATGTCCCTTTGTTTATGCTTTCCCTCGAAGATAGCTAGGTGTATTCTTCCGGCCTTCCCGATAGGTTTGACTGCGGTGGGTGTTATGTCTATGCAGTTTTGTATTTCCATGGCTATTGTTTCCATGTCTTCCCCGTATGTCTCGTTTTTTATTACTATCTTAACCGCCGGCGTTCTTTCCGCTTTGGGTCTTGGTGCTATTACTCTGGTTGTTCCACTATTGCTCAGTGCCGTGAGTATTTGTTCTCTGGCTTTAGAGTCGGCTGGGTTGATTTTAATTTGTCCCTTTATTGGGAGGATGGTAGAGTTGTTGTTTTCCACTATCTTTCTGATATTTTTCAGGATTTCCTTGTCTTCTATGGCTCTACTGTCCCTAATAGTGATCTGGGGGATGTGGCTAAATGTTCGGGACTGTGTGGTGTAGTTGTTTATGTCCGTTCTCAGCCTTTTGCTTCCTGTACGTTCTTCGGTGAGACCGTCGAATTTGTTTGCTGTTGGTATATTGTATTGTACCGGGTTCCCTAGTTCTTGATTTATTATTGGGTGGCGGGCTCTTTTCCCGCTCGGAGTCCTCCAATCTTTATATAAATCCGTATCACGCTCCGTTTTAGTACTCCTCTGTGCCGTTGCGCTCCTAGTATCGTCAGGAGAGCGCGTGTGCGCCATATTGTTGTTGTCTCTTTCTGACACACGCGGTTGCGCGTATCTTCCATCTCTCTCTGATGCTTGTGGCCGGGAGAGCTTACTGTCTCTGTCTGACGAGCGCGTATGAGCGTTCGCTGTGTCTTTTTCGTTCCCTGATGCGCTCTGGTCGCGTGCCTCGCTGAGGTCGCGCGACTGACTGTGGTCTTGTACGCCAATATTCTCGAGTATTCGAACAGAGCGTGATTGCGTCTTCTTATGTGCTCCATGCGTCGTGTTCGGCTTTTCGTTAGTTGTTCTCGAAGCTTCCATAGAGGGCGATTTCTTTTTTCTATTTCTTATTGTTTTATTGGTTCCTAGAGGTGAGTTGTCACATTCCGGGATGTATTCTAGTTGTACACATTGATCCTTACCGCATTTGCATAAGAACCATTCCTCCGAGATAAAATCTTCGATGGGAAGTGTCAAGATATTTTTTCTTTTTTGGCATTTCGTACATGCTGCGATATTCTGGATGCAGTGTTCCATTCCCGTAGTGTATACCACAGTCTTCATTTTGGAATTTTCCGCAACTTGTCCGCCGACAATCACGATGTCCATTTCTAATGCTGCTTTTATTAAGAATGGTTTCTCACATTTTTTGCATGAAATCTTTTTCGTGCTCATCTGTTTTTTGTCCCAGCAAAGTCGATCCGCTCGGAATTCCTGTTGGCAATTCCAGCATCGGGTAATATTTTTATTGAAGTCTGTGACGCTCATTCTGTCGACTTTTAATGTGGCTATTGGCACTTCACTTTCTGAGGACCCTATGGTGGCTGAGTCCGTGTCCATTTCGATTTGTTTTTCTATGCACTCACTTATATTATTTTTTAATTGTTCCATATTGTCTATTTCACTAATTACTGTAATATTGTTGCTTAAACTTGTGTTCCCGGGGGTTACGAGTCCCCCGGGAATTACGTTGTTCATTGTTTCTTATAAAATGTCGCTTTTTTATTGTTCACTATGCGCATGGAAATTCCCACTGGCGGGGAGTGGAAATTTCCACTAGTTTGATTGACGCGCGCGCACTTGGATATCCCCGGCGGGTGCGTCCGTTCGGTACGGGTGCTCGCGCGACTCTCTCCAAAATTAATTAGGTCGTCAAGAAAGGTTGTTAACGTAACTTGTCCGTGTGGCCAAATCATTATTATGTCGTCAATAAACCTATACCATAAAATGGGTTTTAAATTTTGTGTTTTAAGAAAATTTTGCTCTAATAATCCCATGAAAAGGTTAGCATACGAAGGTGCCATTTGAGTGCCCATAGCAGTTCCTTTAATTTGAAGATAAAATTCATCTTCAAAAGTAAAAGCATTACACGTCAAGACAAATTCGGCTAATTTGCAAAGAAAATCTGTAGAAGGTATTTGAGGATGAGGTCTATCATCGAGAAAATGAGAAATGGCTTCCAATCCAAAATTATGTGGAATATTAGTATACAGAGATGTGGCGTCAATAGTAACAAACAATAGGTCATCTGACTTTGGAATTACAGTATTTTTTAAAATATCAATAAAATGATAGCTGTCTTTAATATGAGAACTTAGATTTTTAACAAATGGTTGTAAAAAATAATCTACAAAAGCCGAAATTCTTTCTGTCGGAGAGTTAAAGCTTGCGACTATAGGTCGTCCAGGATTGTTGGGCTTGTGAATTTTTGGTAATAAGTAAAAATTTGGAGTTCGAATAGGATCTGGAATTAAAGTTTTAACATCTTCTTCTGATAATTTTTCATTTGATTTATTTTGTTCAATATATTTTTTTATTTTTACTGCAAAATTTTTGTTTGGATTCCTGGATAGTTTTTTAAAGAATGTTTCATCCCTAAGTTGCCTCAAGCCTTCAGTCACATAGTCAGTTTTGTTAAGTATGACAGTATTGGAACCTTATTTTATACATTAATTTATATATATATATATATATATATATATATATATATATATATATATATATATATATATATATATATATATATATATATATATATATATATATATATATATATATATATATATATATATATATATATATATATATATATATATATATATATATATATATATATAATTTAAAATAACATTAGTAAAAGCTACTTAAAAAGTAGCGAAGGAAATCCCAGCTTGTATTGGGAAATGCTTATGTTTGAATGAGATATACTTACGGATGTGCACGACTTTCGACTGTGCAATGTAAATTTAAAGGTCCTTTTGCAGTCGACTAACGATCACTATTCATCCATATATCTCATAAATAGGGCTTATCCTTATGCAACACAAAATGCCTTCACTTGAGACGAATTAAGCGAACAACTAAAAAAATAAACTATTGATCACTTCGGCAAAGCCGTTTTCTAAATGAAAGTGACATTACGAAATAATTCAAATTTCGAATGCTACCAACATTTAAAATATGATACAATTGGCTGAGTTTGTTATCAACGAGCCATTAAATCGAAATAAAAATAAAAAACCTCCATATGCTCAATGAAATGAAAGAAGAAACTTCAATCTTAATTTCTGGCAGAGGAGTTTATAATAAAGATTGTTTAATGTTATCAAAATAGGGTAAACCTATATAAAATTGTATAATATTAAAAAATTGTAAAGAAATATTGTAGAAAACAGTATAATATTGCTATATGGATGAATAGTGATCGTTAGTCGACTGCAAAAGGACCTTTAAACTTACATTGCACCGTCGAAAGTCGTGCACATCCGTAAGTATATCTCATTCAAACATAAGCATTTCCCAATACAAGCTGGGATTTCCTTCGCTACTTTTTAAATAGCTTTTACTAATGTTATTTTAAATAAAAACATCATCCTATAAACGGATTTCTTTACAAACCTTATCAAATATAACAATATTATACTGTTTTCTACAATATTTCTTTACAATTTTTTAATATTATACAATTTTATATAGGTTTACCCTATTTTGATACCATTATACAATCTTTATTATAAACTCCTCTGCCAGAAATTAAGATTGAAGTTTCTTCTTTCATTTCATTGAGCATATGGAGGTTTTTTATTTTTATTTCGATTTAATGGCTCGTTGATAACAAACTCAGCCAATTGTATCATATTTTAAATGTTGGTAGCATTCGAAATTTGAATTATTTCGTAATGTCACTTTCATTTAGAAAACGGCTTTGCCGAAGTGATCAATAGTTTATTTTTTTATTTTTTCGCTTAATTCGTCTCAAGTGAAGGCATTTTGTGTTGCATAAGGATATGCCCTATTTATGAGATATATGGATGAATAGTGATCGTTAGTCGACTGCAAAAGGACCTTTAAACTTACATTGCACCGTCGAAAGTCGTGCACATCCGTAAGTATATCTCATTCAAACATAAGCATTTCCCAATACAAGCTGGGATTTCCTTCGCTACTTTTTAAGTAGGTTTTACTAATGTTATTTTAAATAAAAACATCATCCTATAAACGGATTTCTTTACAAACCTTATCAAATATAACAATATTATACTGTTTTCTACAATATTTCTTTACAATTTTTTAATATTATACAATTTTATATAGGTTTACCCTATTTTGATAACATTAAACAATCTTTATTATAAACTCCTCTGCCAGAAATTAAGATTGAAGTTTCTTCTTTCATTTCATTGAGCATATGGAGGTTTTTTATTTTTATTTCGATTTAATGGCTCGTTGATAACAAACTCAGCCAATTGTATCATATTTTAAATGTTGGTAGCATTCGAAATTTGAATTATTTCGTAATATCACTTTCATTTAGAAAACGGCTTTGCCGAAGTGATCAATAGTTTATTTTTTTATTTTTTCGCTTAATTCGTCTCAAGTGAAGGCATTTTGTGTTGCATAAGGATAAGCCCTATTTATGAGATATATGGATGAATAGTGATCGTTAGTCGACTGCAAAAGGACCTTTAAACTTACATTGCACCGTCGAAAATCGTGCACATCCGTAAGTATATCTCATTCAAACATAAGCATTTCCCAATACAAGCTGGGATTTCCTTCGCTACTTTTTAAGTAGCTTTTACTAATTTTATTTTAAATAAAAACATGATCCTATAAACGGATTTCTTTACAAACCTTATCAAATATAACAATATTATACTGTTTTCTACAATATTTCTTTACATTTTTTTAATATTATACAATTTTATATAGGTTTACCATATGTTGATAACATTATAGAATCTTTATTATAAACTCCTCTGCCAGAAATTAAGATTGAAGTTTCTTCTTTCATTTCATTGAGCATATGGAGGTTTTTTTATTTTTATTTCCATTTAATGGCTCGTTGATAACAAACTCAGCCAATTGTAACATATTTTAAATGTTGGTAGCATTCGAAATTTGAATTATTTCGTAATGTCACGTTCATTTAAAAAACGGCTTTGCCGAAGTGATCAATAGTTTCTTTTTTAATTTTTTTGCCTTATTCGTCTCAATTGAAGGCATTTTGTGTTGCATAAGGATAAGCCCTATTTATGAGATATATGGATGAATAGTGATCATTAGTCGACTGCAAAAGGACCTTTAAACTTACATTGCACCGTCGAAAGTCGTGCACATCCGTAAGTATATCTCATTCAAACATAAGCATTTCCCAATACAAGCTGGGATTTCATTCGCTACTTTTTAAGTAGCTTTTACTAATTTTATTTTAAATGAAAATATCATCCTATAAACGGATTTCTTTACAAACCTTATCAAATATAACAATATTATACTGTTTTCTACAATATTTCTTTACAATTTTTTAATATTATACAATTTTATATAGGTTTACCCTATTTTGATAAAATTATACAATCTTTATTATAAACTCCTCTGCCAAAAATTAAGATTGAAGTTTCTTCTTTCATTTCATTGAGCATATGGAGGTTTTTTTATTTTTATTTCGCTTTAATGGCTCGTTGATAACAAACTCAGCCAATTGTAACATATTTTAAATGTTGGTAGCATTCGAAATTTGAATTATTTCGTAATGTCACGTTCATTTAAAAAACGGCTTTGCCGAAGTGATTAATAGTTTCTTTTTTAATTTTTTTGCCTTATTCGTCTCAATTGAAGGCATTTTGTGTTGCATAAGGATAAGCCCTATTTATGAGATATATGGATGAATAGTGATCGTTAGTCGACTGCAAAAGGACCTTTAAACTTACATTGCACCGTCGAAAGTCGTGCACATCCGTAAATATATCTCATTCAAACATAAGCATTTCCCAATACAAGCTGGGATTTCCTTCGCTACATTTTAAGTAGCTTTTACTAATTTTATTTTAAATAAAAACATCATCATATAATATATATATATATATATATATATATATATATATATATATATATATATATATATATATATATATATATATATATATATATATATATATATATATATATATATATATATATATATATATATATATATATATATATATATATATATATATATATATATATATATATATATATATATAATTCGTTTAAAGGATGACACTTTGATGAAAAAATAAAAATAATAAAAGCCACTTACATAGCTGGAAGGTTTTCCCGGACTGGACTGGGAAATGCTTATTGTTTAAACGAGATGTATTCTTGGATGAGTACCACTTTCGACGGTACACTGTAGGTTTAATGGGATCCCTTTATCGCTAGCGAACGATCACCCTTCATCCACATCTCAAAAACAAAGCGTATCCTTTTGCAAACCAAAATAAAATGTCTTTATTAAAGACAAATTTAAGCAAAAACAATGAAAAAAATCACAATCAATCGTCTCTTAAATGCGGAATGACATTTCGAAAATTCGATATATATATATATATATATATATATATATATATATATATATATATATATATATATATATATATATAAGCACATCCGTAAGTATATCTCATTCAAACATAAGCATTTCCCAATACAAGCTGGGATTTCCTTCGCTACTTTATAAGTAGCTTTTACTAATTTTATTTTAAATAAAAACATCATTATATATATATATATATATATATATATATATATATATATACATATATATATATATATATATATATATATATATATATATATATATATATATATATATATATATATATATATATATATATATATATATATATATATATATATATATATATATATATATATATATATATATATAAATATATATATATATGTATATATATATATATATATATATATATATATATATATATATATATATATATATATATATATATATATATATATATATATAAATTCGAATATATCCACTCTTTAAAAGGATAAACTCTTTAAAAGATATATATATATATATATATAATATATATATATATATATCTATATATATATATACTAGCTGTGGCCCGCGGCTTCGCACGCGTTAAATTCGGGTTAAGATAGATCCCTTTTTCCCAAGCAAGTGGTAACTTTTGCGTGTAATATATAAAGGTATCCAACGTCTTTCTCTGTACTCCTGTCAATATTTACTTCATGATGATCAACTAAGTAATTAAGGCGTGAACATTTGACGATCGCGGTGCTTGCGCTACGCATGTTATTTAGACAAATGATGAATTTATAATAAGGTTCTAGCGCCTTCTCCCGTCCGGGAACCGTCAGGCGCGACTCAGATTCTATTTTGATTTTTAGCGTTATTTACCCCTTCCTACACCCTTAGTGGTAAATTTTAGAAAAATATGAAACATGCATTTGCTTATTTGTTTAATATCATTTAAACCCCTTTTCGCCCCATTAGGGATTGAATTAAAAAAACGATGTACGTATTTGCCTACATGTTTATTAGAGTATTCCTACAAATTCCATCTAATATCGTTTCTCCATACAAATTTTAAACCTTTTTTCACGTCTTTAGGGGTTGAATTGTGAAAAAACACGAAAGACGTATTTGATTATTTGTTTATTAGAGTAATCCTACAAAGTTTCAAAATAAAAAGTCCATCTAATATCGATTCTCCATAAGAACTTTGAAACCCCTTTTTACGCATTTAGGGGTGAAATTTCAAAAAAATACGAAGTTCATCTAATATCGTTTTTCCATACAAACTTTGAAACCCCTTTCCACCCGTTTAAGGGTTGAATTTTAAAAAAATACGAAAGACCTATTTGCTTATTTGTTTATTAGAGTAATCTTACAAAGTTTTGAATTAAAAAGTCCATCTAATGTCGTTTATCCAAACAAATCTTGAAACACCGTTTCACCCCTTTAGGTGTTGAATTTTAAAAAAACATAAAATACCTATTTGCTTATTAGTTTATTAGAAAAAACTTACAAAGTTTCGAATTAAAAAGTCAATCTAATATCGTTTATCCAAAAGAAAAAATATATACTCTGTTTCACCCCTTCAGGTCTTGAATATTGATAAAACATGAAACACTTGTTTCCCCTTAAATTTATTAGAATTTCTTTTCCCCCTTAAATTTTTTAGAATTTATTCTTACAAAGTTTCGAATTAAAAAGTTCATCTATATCGTTTCTCCATACAAATTGTATAACCCCTTTTCACTCATTTAGGTGTTGAATTTTAAAAAACCACGAAGGACGTTTTTTCTTATTTTTTTATTAGAGTAATCCTTCAAAGTTTCGAAATAAAAAGCACATCTAATATTGTTCATTCATACAAAGTTTGGAACCCTGTTTCACCCCTTTAGGGGTAGAATTTAAAAAAAATATGAAACACCTATTTTCTTATTTGTTTAATAGAGTAACCTTACAAAGTTTCGAATTAAAAAGACCAGCTATATCGTTTCTCCATACAAAATTTATAACCCCTTTTCACCCCTTTAGGGGTTGAATTTTGGAAAAAACACGAAAGTTTCAAAATAAAAAGCACATCTAATATTGTTTATTCAAACAAAGTTTTGAACCCTGTTTCACCCCTTTAGGGGTAGAATAAAAAAAAAATATGAAACTCTTATTTTCTTATTTGGTTAATAGAGTAATCTTAAAAAGTTTCGAATTAAAAAGACCATCTATATCGTTTCTCCATACATATTTTATAACCACTTTCCACTCTATTAGGGGTTGAGTTTTGGAAAAACCACGAAAGAAGCATTTTGTTATTTTTTTATTAGGGTAATCCTACAGGAATTCGAAATAAAAAACACATCTAATATTGTTCATTCATAGAAATTTTGAAACTCCGTTTCACCCCTTTAGGGGTTGAATTTTGAAAAAACATGAAACACCTATTTTCTTATTTGTTTATTAGAGTAATCTTACAAAGATTTGAATTAAAAAGTACATCTATATCGTATCTCCATAAAAAAAACGAAACCCATTTTCACCGCTTTAGGGGTTGAATTTTGAAAAAATATGAAACACGTGTTTCCTTATTTATTTATTAGAGTAATCTTACAGAGTTTCAAAATAAAAAGTCATTTAAAATTGTTTATCCATACAAACTTTAAAACCCCGTTTTACCCCTTTAGGGGCGGAATTTTGAAAAACCATAAAACACGTATTTATTTATTTGTTTATAAGAGTAATCTTACAAAGTTTTGATTAAAATGTTCATATATATCGGTTCTCCATACAAATTGTAAAACCCCTTTTCACCCCTTTAGGGGTTGAATTTTCAATAACCACGAAATACGTATTTTCTTACTTTTTTATTAGAGTAATCCTTCGAAGTTTCAAAATAAAAAGCACATCTTATATTGTTTATTCATACAAAGTTTGGAACCCTGTTTCACCCCTTTAGGGGTAGAATTAAAAAAAAATTAAACATTTATTTTCTTATTTGTTTAATAGAGTAATCTTACAAAGCTTCGAATTAAAAAGACCATCTATATCGTTTTTCCATATAAATTTTATAACCCTTTTCCACCCCTTCAGGGGTTGAGTTTTGGAAAAACCACGAATGAAGCATTTTGTTATTTTTTTATTATAGTAATCTTACAGGAATTCTAAATAAAAAGCACATCTAATATTGTTCGTTCATACAAATTTTAAACCTCCGTTTCACCCCTTTAGGGGTTGAATTTTGAAAAAACATGAAACACCTATTTTCTTATTTGTTTATTAGAGTAATCTTACAAAGTTTCGAATTAAAAAGTACATCTAGGTATATCGTCTCTCTATAAAAATTTCAAAACCCCTTGTCACCCCTTTAGGGATTGAATTTTGAAAAAATATGAAACACGTACTTCCTTATTTATTTATTAGAGTAATCTTACAATCTTTCGAAATAAAAAGTCCATCTAAAATCGTTTGTCCATACAAATTTTAAACCCCCGCTTTTCCCCTTTAAGGGTAGAATGTTGAAAAAACATGAAACAGCTATTTCCTTTTTTGTTTATTAGAGTAGTCTTTCAAAGTTTCGAATTAAAAAGTACATCTATATAGGTTTTCCATACAAACTGTGAAACCCCTTTTCACCCCTTTAGGGGTTGAATTTCGAAAAATCCGCCCTTAGTGAGCGTTTGCGTCCTAAAAGGAACCTATGTTAAAAATTTCAGCTTTCTAGGTCTAAGAGTTTGGGCTGGGCGTTGATGAGTCAGTCAATGAATGAATGAATCGGAACTTCTCTCTTTATATATGAGACTAGCTGTTGCCCGCGGCTTCGCACGCGTTAAATTTGGGTTAAGATAGATCCGTTTTTCCCAATCAAGTGGTAACTTTTGCGTGTAATATATAAAGGTATCCAACGTCCTTCTCTGTACTCCTGTCAATATTTACTTCATGATGATCAACTAAGTAATTAAGGCGTGAACATTTGACGATCGCGGTGCTTGCGCTACGCATGTTATTGAGACAAATGATGAATTTATAAGATTCTAGCGCCTTCGGCGTCCGGGAACCGTCAGGCGCGACTCAGATTCTATTTTGATTTTTAGCGTTATTTACCCCTTCCTACCCCTTTAGTGGTAAATTTTTGAAAAATATGAAACATGCATTTGCTTTTTTGTTTAATATCATTTAAGCCCCTTTTTCGCCCCATTAGGGGTTGAATTAAAAAAACGATATACGTATTTGCCTAAATGTTTATTAGAGTATTCCTACAAATTCCATCTAATATCGTTTCTCCATAAAAAATTTAAACCCCTTTTCACGCCTTTAGGGGTTGAATTGTGAAAAAACACAAAAGACGTATTTGATTATTTGTTTATTAGAGTAATCCTACAAAGTTTCAAAATAAAAAGTCCATCTAATATCGTTTCTCCATAAGAACTTTAAAACCCCTTTTTACGCATTTAGGGGTGAAATTTCAAAAAAATACGAAGTTCATCTAATATCATTTTTCCTTACAAACTTTGAAACCCCTTTCCACCCCTTTAGGGGTTGAATTTTAAAAAAATATGAAAGACCTATTTGCTTATTTGTTTATTAGAGTAATCTTACACAGTTTCAAAATCGTACAAAGTTTTGAATTTAAAAGTCCATCTAATGTCGTCCATCCAAACAAATTTTTAAACACCGTTTCACCCCTTTAGGGGTTGAATTTTTGAAAAACATAAAATACCTATTTGCTTATTAGTTTATTAGAAAAAACTTACAAAGTTTCGAATTAAAAAGTTAATCTAATATCGTTTATCCAAAAGAACAAAATATGTACACTGTTTCACCCCTTTAGGTCTAGAATATTGATAAAACATGAAACACTTGTTTCCCCCTTAAATTTATTAGAGTTTCTTTTCCCCTTAAATTTAGTAGAATTTATTCTTACAAAGTTTTAAATTAAAAAGTTCATCTATTTCGTTTCTCCATACAAATTGTATAACCCCTTTTCACTCATTTTGGGGTTGATTTTTAAAAAACCACGAAGGACGTTTTTTCTTATATTTTTTTATTAGAGTAATCCTTCAAAGTTTCGAAATAAAAAGCACATCGAATATTGTTCATTCATACAAAGTTTCGAACCCTGTTTCACCCCTTTAGGGGTAGAATTTAAAAAAATATGAAACACCTATTTTCTTATTTGTTTAATAGAGTAACCTTACAAAGTTTCGAATTAAAAAGACCAGCTATATCGTTTCTCAATACAAAATTTATAACCCCTTTCCACCCCTTTAGGGGTTGAATTTTGGAAAAAACACGAAAGTTTCAAAATAAAAAGCACATCTAATATTGTTTATTCAAACAAAGTTTTGAACCCTGTTTCACCCCTTTAGGGGTAGAATTAAAAAAAATATATGAAACACCTATTTTCCTATTTGTTTAATAGAGTAATCTTACAAAGTTTCGAATTATAAAGACCATCTATATCGTTTCTGCATACAAATTTTATAACTCCTTTCCACCCCTTTAGGGGTTGTTTTTAGGAAATACCACGAAAGAAGCAGTTTGTTATTTTTTTATTAGAGTAATCCTACAGGAATTCGAAATAAAAAGCACATCTAATATTGTTCATTCATGTAAATTTTAACACCCCGTTTCACCCCTTTAGGGGTTGAATGTTGAAAAAACATGTAACACCTATTTTCTTATTTGTTTATTAGAGTAATCTTACAAAGTTTCGAATTAAAAAGTACATCTATATCGTCTCTCCATATAAATTTCGAAACCCATTTTCACCCCTTTAAGGGTTGAATTTTGAAAAAATATGAACCACGTGTTTCCTTATTTCTTTATTAGAGTAATCTTACAAAGTTTCGAAATAAAAACTCCATCTAAAATCGTTTATCCATACAAACTTTAAAACCCCGTTTTACCCCTTTAGGGGCGGAATTTTAAAAAACCATAAAACACCTATTTGTTTATTTGTTTATAAGAGTAATCTTACAAAGTTTTGAATTAAAAAGTTCATCTATATCGTTTCTCCATACAAATTGTATTTCCTACAAACTGTATTACTCTCCATACAAACTGTATTACTCCATACAAATTTCACTCATTTTGGGGTTGAATTTTAAAAAACCACGAAGGACGTTTTTTCTTATATTTTTTTATTAGAGTAATCCTTCGAAGTATCGAAATAAAAAGCACATCTAATATTGTTTATTTATACAAAGTTTAGAACCCTGTTTCACCCCTTTAGGGGTAAAATAAAAAAAAAATGAAACACGTATTTTCATATTTGGTTAATAGAGTAATCTTAAAAAGTTTCGAATTAAAAAGACCATCTATATCGTTTCTCCATCATATTTTATAACCACTTTCCACTCCTTTAGGGGTTGAGTTTTGGAAAAACCACGAAAGAAGCATTTTGTTATTTTTTTATTAGAGTAATCCTACAGGAATTCGAAATAAAAAGCACATCTAATATTGTTCATTCATAGAAATGTTTAACCCCTCACGTTGCGAGGTAAAAACTCACCGCGCCCAAAAACATCACTTTTGCGCGCGACATATTCGCGCAAAAAATCGACGCGAGTCAACGGCCTTGAGAAAAACGATCATAACTTATAAACCACTAATCGGATTAAAAAAATATAAATAGAAAAATGATCGCATTGAAATTTGACATATAAAACATTATAACCTTATCTCGTAAAACAATTAAGATAATAATGAATAAATATTACAAAATTGGCAAACTGAAAAAACTCGCCTATAAAATCATTTCGATTTTTTTGTAAATACAGTTTTTGTAAATATCAAAAATTGTAAATACAGTTATGTTCTTTATTAAATGCTTTACCAAAACGATATTTTTTTTTTACTTATTTGCATACAAAAATACGGAAAAAATATTTATTTATTCAGCCAAGAAAAATTGTATGTATTCTCGTAAAAAAAAATTTTTTTAATTTTTAATTTGTGACTACTTATGGTATTTTTTTATATGAAATTCTTTCAAAATAACTTTATTACTACATCACTTCTTCTTAGAAATCACACCAGAACTTTGAGCTTTGTCTGATATTATAGAAAAATCTAAAGTTTTGAGAGTTTCCGACTTCCGAACCTAATAATAAACTTTGAATGCCCATAATATAAAATTCGTTAGATTTTTTCAATTATATTGTCTTATCATAGACTTATTATATGTCTAATAACTAATTACTATACTCCAAAGAGTCACATTTCATCGAAAAACTATGGAAAATCGCACTTTTTTCTCTCATAGTAATTATCAAAACAAGTTTCATTTTTGCGAGCCATATTAGAAAACAACATATAATGTTCAAAATACGCATAATTATGTGATAACTTAGGATGTAAATGAAGCAATACCTATTTTATTAGTAAATTAAAGCGACATTACGTCATGTTTCGCGATATAACGGGATATTTCACAAACATTACAAAATAAAGACGGCCATTTTTCGAGAGCCGTTTGGTTTCGCCAAAGTGTTTTCTTCGAAAATTCGTGAAAAACAGCAAATGGGCTGTGTAAATTGTTTAATCCTAAGGCCTAAACTACTTAAAAATGGAAATTACTTACTTTTATCCGGTATACACTTCACTTATATACACAAAACAATTCACAACACAACACGTCGCGGAATTATACGCCGCCAGCGGTGGGCAGTTCGCGACTGTCGTCAGAAATGAGGTCACCGATTTTGTAAGGGATGTAGTAATTCATATTTCTAACATCGCATGCGGCAATCGAGCAATTTCATAGTGTTGCATATTTGGCTATATTATGGCATCATTCGATAGAATATACAATCGCATTTCGAAATTTAAACGACATTTTCTTGAGCGGCGAGCGCGATATCCCGTATGGGATAGTTTGGATTTCAGCCGGCCGCCATACATATCCCGCAAGGGATGTTAAGTGCCGAGCGGGTTAAACTCCGTTTCACCCCTTTAGGGGTTGAATTTTGAAAAAACATTAAACACCTATTTTCTTATTTGTTTATTAGAGTAATCTTATAAAGTTTCGAATTAAAAAGTACATCTATATTGTATCTCCATAAAAAAATCGAAACCCATTTTCACCCCTTTAGGGTTTGAATTTGGAAAAAATATGAAACACGTGTTTCCTTATTTATTTATTAGAGTAATCTTACAGAGTTTCAAAATAAACAGTCCATTTAAAATTGTTTATCCATACAAACTTAAAAACCCCGTTTTACCCCTTTAGGGGCGGAATTTTGAAAAACCATAAAACACGTATTTATTTATTTGTTTATAAGAGTAATCTCACAAAGTTTTGATTAAAAAGTTCATCTATATCGGTTCTCCATACAAATTATAAAACCCCTTTTCAACCCTTTAGGGGTTGAATTTTCAATAACCACGAAATACGTATTTTCTTACCTTTTTATTAGAGTAATCCTTCGAAGTTTCGAAATAAAAAGCACATCTAATATTGTTTATTCATACAAAGTTTGGAACCCTGTTTCACCCCTTTAGGGGTAGAATAAAAAAAAAATTAAACATCTTTTTTCTTATTTGTTTAATAGAGTAATCTTACAAAGTTTCGAATTAAAAAGACCATCTATATCGTTTCTCCATACAAATTTTATAACCCCTTTCCACCCCTTTAGGGGTTGAGTTTTGGAAAAACCACGAATGAAGCATTTTTTTATTTTTATATTATAGTAATCCTACAGGAATTCTAAATAAAAAGCACATCTAATATTGTTCATTCATACAAATTTTGAAACTCCGTTTCACCCCTTTAGGGGTTGAATTTTGAAAAAACATGAAACACCTATTTTCTTATTTGTTTATTAGAGTAATCTTACAAAGTTTCGAATTAAAAAGTACATCTATATCGTCTCTCTATAAAAATTTCGAAACCCCTTTTCACCCCTTTAGGGGTTGAATTTTGAAAAAATATGAAACACGTGTTTCCTTATTTATTTATTAGAGTAATCTTACAAACTTTCGAAATAAAAAGTCCATCTAAAATCGTTTGTCCATACAAATTTTAAACCCCCGTTTTTCCCCTTTAAGGGTAGAATTTTGAAAAAACATGAAACACCTATTTCCTTATTTGTTTATTAGAGTAGTCTTTCAAAGTTTCGAATTAAAAAGTACATCTATATAGGTTTTCCATACAAACTGTGAAACCCCTTTTCACCCCTTTAGGGGTTGAATTTCGAAAAATCCACCCTTAGTGAGCGTTTGCGTCCTAAAAGGAACCTATGTTAAAAATTTCAGCTTCCTAGGTCTAAGGGTTAGGGCTGGGCGTTGATGAGTCAGTCAGTGAATGAATGAGTGAATGAATGAATGAGTGAATCGGAACTTCTCTTTTTATATATGAGATATATATATATATATATATATATATATATATATATATATATATATATATATATATATATATATATATATATATATATATATATATATATATATATATAATATATATATATATATATATATATATATATATAATATATATATATATATATATATATATATATATATATATATATATATATATATATAATATATATATATATATATATATATATATATATATATATATATATATATATATATATATATATATATATATATATATATATATATATATATATATATATATATGTATATATATATATATATATATATATATATATATATATATATATATATATATATATATATATATATATATATATATATATATATATATATATATATATATATATATATATATATATATATATATATATATATATATATATATATATATATATATATATATATATATATATATATATATATATATATATATATATATATATATATATATATATATATATATATTTCATAAGGTTTGTAAAGAAATCCGTTTATAGGATCATGTTTTTATTTAAAATAAAATTAGTAAAAGCTACTTAAAAAGTAGCGAAGGAAATCCCAGGTTGTATTGGGAAATGCTTATGTTTGAATGAGATATACTTACGGATGTGCACGACTTTCGACAGGTGCAATGTAAGTTTAAAGGTCCTTTTGCAGTCGACTAACGATCACTATTCATCCATATATCTCATAAATAGGGCTTATCCTTATGCAACACAAAATGCCTTCAAATGAGACGAATTAAGCGAAAAAATTAAAAATTAAACTATTGATCATTTCGGCAAGGCCGTTTTATAAATGAAAGTGACATTAAGAAATAATTCAAATTTCGAATGCCACTAACATTTAAAATATGATACAATTGGCTGAGTTTGTTATCAACGAGCCATTAAATCGAATTAAAAATAAATAAAAAAACTCCATATGCTCAATGAAATGAAAGAAGAAACTTAAATCTTTATTTCTGGCAGAGAAGTTTATAAAAAAGATTGTATAATGTTATCAAAATAGGGTAAACCTATATAAAATTGTATAATATTAAAAAATTGTGAAGAAACATTGTAGAAAACAGTATAATATTGTTATATTTCATAAGGTTTGTAAAGAAATCCGTTTATAGGATCATGTTTTTATTTAAAATAAAATTAGTAAAAGCTACTTAAAAAGTAGCGAAGGAAATCCCAGGTTGTATTGGGAAATGCTTATGTTTGAATGAGATATACTTACGGATGTGCACGACTTTCGACAGGTGCAATGTAAGTTTAAAGGTCCTTTTGCAGTCGACTAACGATCACTATTCATCCATATATCTCATAAATAGGGCTTATCCTTATGCAACAAAAATGCCTTCAAATGAGACGAATAAAGGATGATTCATGCTACACCGGGCCGGGGCCGGGTCGGGCCCCGGCCGAGTCGTTTCCAACGTGCTCCGGCCGGGCCAGTCATTCATGCTACACCGGGCGTGACCGGGCTGTTTCCGAGTTTATTTATCCCACGGCCGTGTCCGCGATAACTAGTAGAATATAATAGAATAGAATAACTTTATTGTGCTATAAAAACATAACTTAATGAATATTACGCTGGTTTTATAAAAAAGTCAATTTATGCACAAATGGCGGACTTATCTAACTAGTGTTGCGTCCATCTATTTTGGTGATAATAATATTTTTTAATTTCTATTTTCGCTTGATTGATAAGTGTGTTATTAATGCAATTTTCACAACTTGAGTTGGCAGCTATTGCAATTGCCTTTGAAGACGAAGTATTGGAAACACGAACTGAATCTAATAAAAGAAGATGGAGTGTACATCCAGCCTGGAGAAAACGACAATCGGAGGGAGAATTCGCCACGCTCTACAAGGAATTAATAGATGATGAGAGCAAATTTTACGGTTATTTTAGGATGTCTAAAGAATGCTTTAGCATATTTCTTTGAAAAATAAAACGTGATTTAACCAAACAAAATTCAAGATTTCTGAAGCATATCTCTCCCATTGAACGATTAGCAACCGGAGCCGGGAAAACAATATCCACCGTCATTTCGACGCCGTGCTCCGGACGTGGCACGACCGGTCACGGCCGGAGCACGGCCAAGCATGAATTGCTTCATACAAAAGTATACTATAGATATCTGACCGTGTCCCGGCCGGGGCCCGGCCCGGTCCCGGCCCGGTGTAGCATGAATCATCCTTTAAGCGAAAAAATTAAAAATTAAACTATTGATAATTTCGGCAAGGCCGTTTTATAAATGAAAGTGACATTACGAAATAATTCAAATTTCGAATGCCACTAACATTTAAAATATGATACAATTGGCTGAGTTTGTTATCAACGAGCCATTAAATCGAATTAAAAATAAATAAAAAAACTCCATATGCTCAATGAAATGAAAGAAGAAACTTAAATCTTTATTTCTGGCAGAGAAGTTTATAAAAAAGATTGTATAATGTTATCAAAATAGGGTAAACCTATATAAAATTGTATAATATTAAAAAATTGTAAAGAAACATTGTAGAAAACAGTATAATATTGTTATATTTCATAAGGTTTGTAAAGAAATCCGTTTATAGGATCATGTTTTTATTTAAAATAAAATTAGTAAAAGCTACTTAAAAAGTAGCGAAGGAAATCCCAGGTTGTATTGGGAAATGCTTATGTTTGAATGAGATATACTTACGGATGTGCACGACTTTCGACAGGTGCAATGTAAGTTTAAAGGTCCTTTTGCAGTCGACTAACGATCACTATTCATCCATATATCTCATAAATAGGGCTTATCCTTATGCAACACAAAATGCCTTCAAATGATTTCCCAATACAACCTGGGATTTCCTTCGCTACTTTTTAAGTAGCTTTTACTAATTTTATTTTAAATAAAAACATGATCCTATAAACGGATTTCTTTACAAACCTTATGAAATATAACAATATTATACTGTTTTCTACAATGTTTCTTTACATTTTTTTAATATTATACAATTTTATATAGGTTTACCCTATTTTGATAACATTATACAATCTTTTTTATAAACTTCTCTGCCAGAAATAAAGATTTAAGTTTCTTCTTTCATTTCATTGAGCATATGGAGTTTTTTTATTTATTTTTAATTCGATTTAATGGCTCGTTGATAACAAACTCAGCCAATTGTATCATATTTTAAATGTTAGTGGCATTCGAAATTTGAATTATTTCGTAATGTCACTTTCATTTATAAAACGGCCTTGCCGAAATGATCAATAGTTTAATTTTTAATTTTTTCGCTTAATTCGTCTCATTTGAAGGCATTTTGTGTTGCATAAGGATAAGCCCTATTTATGAGATATATGGATGAATAGTGATCGTTAGTCGACTGCAAAAGGACCTTTAAACTTACATTGCACCTGTCGAAAGTCGTGCACATCCGTAAGTATATCTCATTCAAACATAAGCATTTCCCAATACAACCTGGGATTTCCTTCGCTACTTTTTAAGTAGCTTTTACTAATTTTATTTTAAATAAAAACATGATCCTATAAACGGATTTCTTTACAAACCTTATGAAATATAACAATATTATACTGTTTTCTACAATGTTTCTTTACAATTTTTTAATATTATACAATTTTATATAGGTTTACCCTATTTTGATAACATTATACAATCTTTTTTATAAACTTCTCTGCCAGAAATAAAGATTTAAGTTTCTTCTTTCATTTCATTGAGCATATGGAGTTTGTTTATTTATTTTTAATTCGATTTAATGGCTCGTTGATAACAAACTCAGCCAATTGTATCATATTTTAAATGTTAGTGGCATTCGAACTTTGAATTATTTCGTAATGTCACTTTCATTTATAAAACGGCCTTGCCGAAATGATCAATAGTTTAATTTTTAATTTTTTCGCTTAATTCGTCTCATTTGAAGGCATTTTGTGTTGCATAAGGATAAGCCCTATTTATGAGATATATGGATGAATAGTGATCGTTAGTCGACTGCAAAAGGACCTTTAAACTTACATTGCACCTGTCGAAAGTCGTGCACATCCGTAAGTATATCTCATTCAAACATAAGCATTTCCCAATACAACCTGGGATTTCCTTCGCTACTTTTTAAGTAGCTTTTACTAATTTTATTTTAAATAAAAACATGATCCTATAAACGGATTTCTTTACAAACCTTATGAAATATAACAATATTATACTGTTTTCTACAATGTTTCTTCACAATTTTTTAATATTATACAATTTTATATAGGTTTACCCTATTTTGATAACATTATACAATCTTTTTTATAAACTTCTCTGCCAGAAATAAAGATTTAAGTTTCTTCTTTCATTTCATTGAGCATATGGAGTTTTTTTATTTATTTTTAATTCGATTTAATGGCTCGTTGATAACAAACTCAGCCAATTGTATCATATTTTAAATGTTAGTGGCATTCGAAATTTGAATTATTTCTTAATGTCACTTTCATTTATAAAACGGCCTTGCCGAAATGATCAATAGTTTAATTTTTAATTTTTTCGCTTAATTCGTCTCATTTGAAGGCATTTTGTGTTGCATAAGGATAAGCCCTATTTATGAGATATATGGATGAATAGTGATCGTTAGTCGACTGCAAAAGGACCTTTAAACTTACATTGCACCTGTCGAAAGTCGTGCACATCCGTAAGTATATCTCATTCAAACATAAGCATTTCCCAATACAACCTGGGATTTCCTTCGCTACTTTTTAAGTAGCTTTTACTAATTTTATTTTATATATATATATATATATATATATATATATATATATATATATATATATATATATATATATATATATATATATATATATATATATATATATATATATATATATATATATATATATATATATATATATATATATATATATATATAGTTAATATTTGATTGGTTTTGTGTAAAATCTTCTCTTTTTAAGAATTCGTTTAAAGGATGACACTTTGATGAAAAAATAAAAATAATAAAAGCCACTTCCGGGAAAACCTTCCAGCTATGTAAGTGGCTTTTATTATTTTTATTTTTTCATCAAAGTGTCATCCTTTAATCGAATTCTTAAAAAAAGAAATTTTACAAAAAACCAAACAAATATTAACAATATTATACAATTTTATCTTATGTTTTGAACTCTTGTAAATATTATATACCCTTAAGTGTAAACTTCTCCACCAGAAATTACGATTTTTATCTTATTTCATGGCAACGAGTAAATGAAGTATTTTATTTTTATTTTCATTTAATGGCTGGCTGATAGCGAGCCCAGCAATGGTATATCGTCCTTTTAAAGAGTGGATATATTCGAATTTCAAATCGAATTTTCGGTATGTCATTCCGCATTTAAGAGACGATTCATTGTGATTTTTTTCATTGCTTTTGCTTTAATTTGTCTTTAATAAAGACATTTTATTTTGGTTTGCAAAAGGATACGCTTTGTTTTTTATATGTGGATGAAGGGCGATCGTTCGCTAGCGATAAAGGGATCCCATTAAACCTACATTGCACTGTCGAAAGTGGTGAAACTGGGATTACACATTTGAGAAAGCAAACGAGGGCATGGAAATTGTTAAAAATTGGCTAGGAAACTTTATGTTGACGCTTAATGTTGGCAAAACCAAATACATGCCATTTAGTATAACAACCAGAGGTCAACCCACTACTAATAAAACTATTGTAATACACGAGTGCGATAGCGTAGAGTCTTGTAACTGTCAGCCTATACAAAGAGAAATATCTTGGAAATATCTAGGCATCACTCTAGATTGCTTTCTCCGTTGGGATTCTCATATACATAACGTGGCTACGAAGGTGCGAATCCTTGGATATGTTTTCAAAGAACTGAGGTATATTCTGGATTCCAAAACACTAAAAACTGTTTATTATGCTTTATGTGAATCGCTTATTACTTACGGCATAATTGGATGGGGTGGATGTGGTAAAACCCTGCTAGAGCCATTGCAAGTTGCGCAGAAATTTATATTAAAAATTATTCTACGTAGACCATATCGCCATCCCACTAATGAACTTTATAAGGAAGCTAAAGTTCTTGATTGTAGGCAACTTTTTCTAAAAAACTTCCCTCTTAAGGCTATTTTCGGACACTAACTCAAATTTAGGAATAATTCAGAACCGAAGACAAACGAGACAAGCTTTAGAAAATAGTTTTATAATACCCAGAAGGAAAACATCATTTGGGCAAAGACATTACTCTTTCATTGCGCCGAGATTTTACAATCTGATCAATATGGAAATAAAAATGAATTTGACATTTAGGGAATTCAAAAATAAATTAAAGGAATGGTTATCGAATCATGACAGACTAACCATACATCGAATGTTAGAAATAATAGTTTAATAAAACTTAAAAGCACAAATTATTAGCACATTTTTAAATATGTATGTTGAGTATATTTTAACATTGAACTAACTACCAAAAATTATTTGACTTTGACAATGAATTGTACTTTTTTGATTTTGATTTTGATTGATTATTTAATCGAATTTTATATTATATTTATTGCCGATTATATGTATAATGGAATTGCATTTTATTTATTATGTCATCGTTTAATATTTTTTAATTATATATTTTTTTTATTGTTTTATTTTGAAGTCCACATTTTAGGGCAATTTAGTGTTATTAGCTTTTTACTAAAACTTGTACATTTGTAAGCAATCAAGCAATCAAGCAAACTTCTGTCCACCCTAGAACGGGCTAGTCCCAGTTGGGTGACAGAAACAAATAAGCAATAGGTTAAGCAAAAGGTTTTGTCATTCGGTTCCTGTTATTTTTGTAAGCTAATCAATGTTTTATAGTAATTAATTCTTAAATAAATAAAAATAAATAAAATACCATTTGTTACCAATGTTATTATAGATAGAAAAATAAATTGCTATTAGCATTGATTTTATAGTGTAATATAAAATCAATGCTATTAGTATGGCCGTCAATAATATTTATAGATGTGTTGAATATGTGTATCCATGTCGAAGAAAGCATCTTGATCCTGGGCGTGCTTAAAAGTAATTACTTTCAGATGAAGGATTTCAATGTGTCGCTAAGTATAGCCAGAGCAAACAAATAAACGTGCCGTTTGGCGCCTATATTGGCGGATTTCGCTCCCAGAATGAAAGGGGGAGTGTTCGCGTAGATACCTACCTATTTACGGGCTAAAGGGATAAACAGGAGGATTTCAGCGTCTCGAACAAGACCGTAAAAAATGAGAGGCTTCTTGTAGCTACGACGACGCCATAAGCTCTTTTGAGCTTCGCACATGCCTAAATGCGGGGAGAAGGTTTACGCGTTTGGAACCTCCTCAGAAGCCTTAGTAGCATCTGTAATTAAATGTAAAATAATACAACCTAAATAAATACATTAAAAAATTAAATCAAATCAAATCAAATCAACTAATGTATTGTCTTAAAAACTAATACATAGTTGTATAGACATTTGTATTACATTTACATTTGGCCGTGATATGATTAAATTCTTCATTAATGATCAAATTCTTCTATTAATAATCAAAACATAAAAGGCACTATATATATATATATATATATATATATATATATATATATATATATATATATATATATATATATATATATATATATATATATATATATATATATATATATATATATATATATATATATATATATATATATATATATGTATATATATATATAGAAATATTTGATAGTTTTGTGTACCTATATATTCTTTTTAGAATTGATCAATAAGATGATTATAAAGTAAATAATTATAAAAGCCACTTACATCGTGACGAAGGATTCCCTTGATCGGATTCGGGAATGCTTTAGGTGTTAACGAGAATGATGAATGCCTCTCACTTGCGGAAAGAGGAGTAGGTTTAAGTTGGGCCCATTTTACAACTAGTAACGCTCACCCTTCATCCAATTATCTCAAAAATTAAGCTACAATCCTTCTTTATACGTAAACTCACTCAATTTCCTATTATTTCAAGGGAAATAACAAGACAAGACGAGCTACTTGACAGATGGAAGAATTTAAAATTTCGAATTTCGTTTTTTTATTTTCTAAAGGTGCGATATAAAGAAGCTGCGATCAATATTCAGCTGAAAACTTAAAACTAAAAGCGTGACATGCCCTCATATCAATGAAAGGAAGCAGTCAGCTCTTTCCTATTGGTTGGAAAGATTACCTTTAAACTAAATGGATTATTTACAATGAACGAAACATAGAATATGTAAAAATTCAATATTTTGAAATATTTGATAGTTTTGTGTATATATTCTTTTTAGAATTGATCAATAAGATGATTATAAAGTAAATAATTATAAAAGCCACTTACATCGTGACGAAGGATTCCCTTGATCGGATTCGGGAATGCTTTAGGTGTTAACGAGAATGATGAATGCCTCTCACTTGCGGAAAGAGGAGTAGGTTTAAGTTGGGCCCATTTTACAACTAGTAACGCTCACCCTTCATCCAATTATCTCAAAAATTAAGCTACAATCCTTCTTTATACGTAAACTCACTCAATTTCCTATTATTTCAAGGGAAATAACAAGACAAGACGAGCTACTTGACAGATGGAAGAATTTAAAATTTCGAATTTCGTTTTTTTATTTTCTAAAGGTGCGATATAAAGAAGCTGCGATCAATATTCAATAATGTTATTTATATAAAGCATTCCCGAATCCGATCAAGGGAATCCTTCGTCACGATGTAAGTGGCTTTTATAATTATTTACTTTATAATCATCTTATTGATCAATTCTAAAATATATATATATATATATATATATATATATATATATATATATATATATATATATATATATATATATATATATATATATATATATATATATATATATATATATATATATATATATATATATATATATATATATATATATATATATATATATATATATATATATATATATATATATATATATATATATATATATATATATATATATATATATATATATATATATATATATATATATATATAGTATTATCCTAAGCATATATCCAATTATGTATTTACTGCTTAAAAAAATTATTTCATTTTGCGAATTGTTTCATTGTCACAAATTCAAACCTACAAAAATGACAAATTTGGTAGAAGAAAAAAGGAACAAATCTTTTCAAAATACGTGGTAGTCAACTTAATCTATACTAATATTATAAAGAAGTAATGTTTGTATGTTTGTAAGTTTGTATCTAGGGGTAATCTCCGAAACTACTCATCCGATTTTATCGGCGTGCGCTGACGAGACGGTTTGATATATGTGAAATCAATATATAGCGAAGACATCGGCCTCAAAGAGATTTATAAAAAAGACAGGATAAATAAACTTTTATATCTAAGCTACAATAACTGATTTTATGTCTCAAAAAAGTAACAAAAATTAGTTAATAACATTTTATATCTGTTCTGGGTAAAAGTATTAAAAATATAGGGACTTCACTTTTACCTTCTTTTGGTTGTTATATTTTTTTTCACATTGCTAAATTATTCCTAAAAACTAAAAGGGATATATTTAAATTAATAACTAACTAACCGACTAAAATTCAATATATAAATACGTTAATAAGTAAATAAATCTATAAATAAACAAGCAAATAAATTGACCAATAATTTCAAGTTTTAATGTTTCAATGTTTCAATGTTTGGTTCGTCATTGGCGGGTTGTGTCAATATATCGCTCCGCTATTATCGATATAATCTAAGTTTAAAGTGATCTTTCCCCCCCCACGAACCACCAAATTGAAAAGAAGTCGCCGATTCTACCGATTTATGTGAGATTTTCCGTATGTAAATGAAATAACTTTTTTCCTTGTGTAAAACAGTGTTAAAATATTCGGTAATTCTTATATTACCCTCCGTTTAATCCGCACGAAAAACGTCACATTTGCGACGTCACTAGTTAGCACGCCACGGCCAATATCTAATACTTCAAGCCCGACTGAGACTCATCACGCAGCGCCGTTTGGTTAACTGGTGTTAATCTTCAACTTCCATTCGTCTAGTCCCGGGTTCGCATCCTGCTGCTGACGATTTTCATTTCGTATTTTTAATTCATCAACTGCTTATTTAAATCTGCCACCTAGAGAAATATTACCTGTACTACGGCTACACATTACCTAATAAACAGAGCTATGACAAAGTATAACGATAGGTTCGGGTACATTGATATTTTTTCATCAGTTAAAAGTCATTTTAAGGAAACTATTTAAAAAATCTTATCAGTCCTTTTTCCCCCGTATTTCATATATTGACCATTATTCGTTTGAACAGTTTATATGAATAGTTCTTTGTATTTTTTTAAAAAATATATCTTTGGTACCTACAAAATAATTAATATTGTTTATAATCTCAATGTAAAATTTCATTTTTATTTGTTTTTTGTTCTTTTTCTTTTTCTATAATATTAAATCACTGCTAAATAATGTATATATAAATAAGATATAATAACGGAGGTTTGTCCTGTTAACGATATACATATTTCACATGAACGATAGATAGTGTTAACATATAATTAGTCATAGTTTTATTGTTATATTTTGTATTTGTTATGTATAAACGCTGTTTGTTAACCAAATAAAAAAATAAAAAAAATTATATATAATTTGTAAAAAATGTTTCTTATCATGCTCGTTATTAAGAGCAGCCTTTAATTTTACATGTAATAATTTAGTATAAGTATATTGTATTTTAATAATATAGCTTATTAAATACACACATTATTATATAAATACTGACAGCATTACTACAAAATAAAGAATATCAGGTACCGAACATCCTGTCTTTAAAATGTTCATTACCTACAGATAAAATGAGACATTTTATTGACGCTATTTTCACGGTTTTTCCCTGATTAAACGCCTAGAATGAATAGAGCAAAGAAGGGACCTTTATAATCTGACAGTTATTGGCAGGCCATTCGATCGACGCGCCAACTTTCAGAGAGTTCTAAACGTATCTACTTGTCCTACAAGAAAAAGCATAGATAGGACTTCCTAACAATTTACTCATCATATGCGAAGAAAAAAAAGGGGTTGTCTACTTGCCTTTCCTAGTAAGTAGACAACCCCCTCCCCTTTTGCCCGCCAACCCAATCCTCTACCGCACGCCAATTTAGTATATTTGTAGTATTTTCCGTAGTCTTAAAATATATTTTTTTCAAAAATGATGTGGTATTTTCTTAAATATGCCGGTCTTTACATTTTATTTATGTCGCTTACATACGAGCTATTCAAACCAAAAGATCTAAGTCCAACAAGGCATCTGTGTAACGAATTTCAAATCTCTAAATCGAATTTAAAATCTCTGGTGGACCTTTCGCATGTTCAGTGGCTTCATAAAATCTGCTTAATTAATATTGACTTAGTCGAATAAATTTAAACGGTTGTACGTGGAATAATAATTGGATCGCGAAGATGTATTTTGACGCGTAATATATTACATTTAGGCATCCTGAATATCTCGGCCTTGTAATTCAGCCAGTAGGGTTAGATTATCATATTGAGTATAAAGTCATGATGCAGACTAGGTCGGAAGATCAATACCCAGAAACTAGATAAATGGCAATATCAAATAAGGACAGCTGGCTTGCTCATTCCTATATTTTTTGGCGATTAAAAAATCTATCAAATATGTATATAATTTATTACATTAAATATGGGAATTTGTTAAACATTTAATGACCAGAAAAGAACAGAGCGATTCTGTCAGTTGATACCTTGGCAGTTAGATGAAAGAGCATAATAACCAATGTTGTGGCTATTAACTTTATAGTCCTGTCATTTGGTTGTAAAAAAGGAGGTTACCTGGAAAGTTTCCAGGAGTTTTGAAAATGGCTAATTTTATAGATATCGATGTGCTCGCGCTCGCGCCGCTATATTGGAAAAATGGCGCATAAAAGAAGTTTATAGACAATGGGCTCGATTGCGTTTCTTCGTGAACTAAAATCGGAAATTAGTCCGTGTGAACGAGACAGGGCAATACGCTAGAGCGGAGTGTGAGATGACCAGTTGTCACTTTTTCGCATTAAAACTGCCCGCCAAGGTCAAATCTTACACCGCACGAATTATGCTCGAATTTATTCGGACGAGTATAAGTTCGGCAAGTAGTATTTATCGACGGTCGTTCGTTTCATAATCCGCTCTAACGTATTGCTCTGTCTCGTTCGCTTGGACTAATTTTAGTTTTAGTTCACAAAGAAACGCAATCGGCCCATTATCTCTTTTCCGTCTCATTTGACGATAAAAACATGTTGATACAAGACGATTCAGACCATATCCAGATTTATGTCTGCCTGTGAGTCTGTGTGTGTATGTGTGTGTGTGTGTGTGTGTGTGTGTGTGTGTGTGTGTGTGTGTGTTTATTCCTCTAGGATAGAGCCTAAACGCTGTATTCGATTGAGCTGAAATTTGGCATGCAGGCATAATTTGGTCATGGCAAGAGTTGAAAAGAGTAGAAATCGGTGCACCAGAGGGCGCGCTGGTCATAATTTAATCTCGGAATATTGGACTTACATAAAATTCACATACTTACAGATGTACACAGATGCGTCGTAGGGCCGACACCACATTGTTAAATTTTGGCTGAAATATCTCTTATACAAGCGATAAAAAAACTACGAATTTAAGAAAATACTACATCGTAAAATTAAATTACCAAAATCAATGTAAAATAGCCATAACACGGAAATACTACAAATATACAAATATAAATATGCTATCAAAATCACTTGACACAGTTAGGCGGTGTCGACTACGACGGGCGAACCCATCACCCCAGGCTGGTATAGCGATATGTGATCGTTTTTTCAGCCGTGGGATGATCGTAGAATACTTTGGGACGGTACAAACCTACCGCCCAGCAAAGCCACGAACCCGGCAGAGACTTCCTCGTGGGGAAGGCTACCCCGGGTAAGACTCTCGCGTCTCAGGCCTCAAAGCTGGTGGACCAGTTTCTTCTGGCGGGATTGCATCCTGGCGCTACTGGACGGTTTGCGCAACGTTCGGCGACTCCAATCGGATGTGCACTCTGACTATTTGCTGAAGGACTCTGGAGACTGTGGTAATATACTGTCTCCTTAGCAGCGGGGGTGGATGTTGACCTGTTGTCATGCCACTCTTGGGCCACTCGATCCCGTGTGGCACTAAGGGCAAAGAATGCCCAGGTCCGCGATAAATTCAAATTGAATTACCGCTGTAACACAACAGGTAGAGGCCGCGTAAGCGACTTAGTACCCGTAACCAGTCGGGAGGATGGAGTATCCTGAAGGTTAACTCCAGACTGAGATATCCTACCAAAACTGGTAGTTAGGAGGAGAGGCTGCCTACTGGTTACCTTTCCTGGTGCATCGCCGTAATGCGTTGGTCTCTAACGGGCCGCTGGCGAGCTAGACAGTAGATTGGCTTGTCTCTAAGTCTTCTTCGCTCATCCCACGGCTGAAAGAACGATCACATATCGTTATACCAGCCTGGGGTGATGAGTTCGCCCGTTGTAGTCGACACAGCCCTACCTACTTGACCGGCTGTATTCGTGCTCACATCATTCACGCCTATAAATTGAGCACGCGGGCTTGATCGGCCGATCTTGTATATTTTATAGAATGTTCTAACAGCAGCGTCTATCTAACTTTCCATGTCGTTTATCCGACTTGTTGCTAACTTTGAACCTATCCGCTCTATCAGATCCCACCGACCGACATTTTACGGCGAAAGTTTATGGGAGAAATTAGCAGCCGGCATGTTAGGAAAATAAATCTGTTTAGTGTTCGCTCTATTATATACGAAACAGTGCCTTATGGCCATCTAAAAATAAAAATATTATCCTTCTAACTGTAACATAAAATCAACATCTGTAATCATCTTCGGTCTACGTAAGTATGATCACGTGTCCGAATATAGGGCACAGTTAAAGTGGTTGCCAGTACGCCAAAGAAGAAATGTTCATATACTTGCTCTCCTATCGTGTACTCTCCCAATTAACACCATCCTATCTCCACGAGCTTTTTAAACCACTAACTTCCCACGGTTTCGGACTTCGGTCAGCCTCTGACAGTTTACTAAAAATTCCGAGTCATAATAGTGATTTCTATTCCTATTCTTTCTGTGTCCATGGTGCAAGACTCTGGAACGATCTCCCAGCAAACATACGAAGCTCGCCTTCTTTACCATCGCTTAAGACTCACCTTAAGGATTACTACCTTTCTAAAAAGTAACCAATTCTTCCCTTTCTCTCCTCTTCCTCTCCCAATTTCCTCTCCTCGGGCATTATTAGTTTTAGCTTCTTCCAGTTGTCTGTATGTTATGCAGACGGTCTGTATATTATATAATAATCTTTATTTTCACAATGCGCGCATGTACCACTGAGTTTAGGTTAGTTGTAAGATATTGACATGTGGCAATAAGCTTGCCTTTTTGTTTACGAATTAAGTGCAAATAAAGAGTTTATTATTATTATTATTACTATGTCGCTGCAGCATATTAACTTTGTAACGTGTCTGGTCGTAGCAGTAGATGAAGATGGTCGAGTAGTCCTTGACTCACAACCAGAGTCCGTATTTTATGTAGTCCTCGAACCTAGAGGATGTACACAGATGAGAAAAATACAATGTGAATATTTAAGCCATTTTAATCTATACTAATATTATAAAGAGGTAAAGTTTGTGAGTTTGTGAGGTTGTAGGGAGTAATCTCTGGGTCTACTTAACCGATTTTGAAAATTCTTTTACCAATAGAAAGCCACGTTATTTGTGAGTGTCATAGGCTATATATTAATCCGAAAAATGAAAAAACTTTTTTGTGGTAGTCGGATTTGCAAAGTAAGTCGGAGAAAAAACGGTCGAATGAAAAGGTTTCTTACGAACGCTGCCTTAACGATGAGAGATATATGATTGAGTTCTAGAGAAAAGTTGTATAGCTTGATAATGCCTACAAAAACGTCAGCGACAGCATATGTCTAACTTTTATATTTAAGTCACAAAAAGTAGTTTTTTTATATTATCTATAATAATATTATAAAGAGGTGAAGTTTGTGAGGTTGTAGGGAGTAATCTCTGGATCTTTTGGAAAGACTTTTTCGTGGTAGTCGGATTTGCAAATTAAGTCGGAGAAAAAACGGTCGAATGAAAACGTTTCTTACGAACGCTGCCTTAACGATGAGAGATATATGATTGAGTTCTAGAGAAAAGTTGTATAGTTTGATAATGCCTACAAAATAGTAAGCGACAGCATATGTCTAACTTTTATATTTAAATCACTAAAAGTAGTTTTTTAGATTAAAAAAATAATTTTAATCGTTAGGTCATGTTTATTGGTCATATTATCAACAATTATGAATTCCTATCAAAATAGGTAAATTTATCGTCTCAAGTGTTTAAAACAAAAGTGTTTAAAAAAAATAATTTCCTTTTTACTGCATAAATGGTTAAAGAGATAATACGACATAGTTATGGAACCGCGACCGTATCTCGGGTTGGAACTCCTGAAAGACAATATATTTTGGTACCAAATAATAACATTACATCTAATATAGTATAGGTACAGAGAAGTTTTGAACAATTAAAATAAACATTATTTATTTAATCATAATCATTTCATCCACTCATTTGAAACCCAGTAATATAGCCAAATTGGGACATGCAAATACATACATACATATGCAGTAAAAATATAACCCTCCTTTTGGCAGTCATGAAATAAATCATAGCACTCAGTACTAACCGACCCACACTCATAATTTCATCACAAGTAAAAATGTTTACCGCCTAACGAAGTGGGCACGGGTCAGCTAGTGATATATAAAGTAGAGAGTGACTTACCAATTTAGTGTGTTGACAGAAGTGACCGAAGTAAATTAATTAATTAAATTGCGCTCATTATAAATAGGATAGAAAACGAATTTACCGCGTGAAATTTGTAGGACCCGACGTTTCGGTGACGTTGCAGCCGCCGTTGTCTAGGGTAGACTAAAGAGCTGTCAGTCCGTTGTTTTGCGGGTAGGTCGCAAACCGCTGCCGCCACTGCGTAGGTTATAACGGTGGTGGGGGGCCGGGCTCGGAGCGCGGCAATTTTTAAAATCCGTCTTGCACACAACACTCACTGTATCCTGTTTTACGTCTTTGCGTTCGGCGTTCGGCGGCGGGAACATTTTAAGAAGAGGGTTCCACGTAGAAGAGAGTTTGTAGCCGTCATCTCTATTGAAGTTCGGAGTTCTTCTTATTTCAATGGCTTCCCGGATCATGCGAGGAAAGTAGAATTGTTCCTTGGATAGAACAATGGGATTTTGAAACTGCATCCAGTGGTTACTTCCGCTATCCAATATATGTTCGCAGATCGCCGATTTTTCTTGCTGAACGTTTTTAACAGCTTTGATGTGTTCTGTCAGTCGCGTGGCTATGGGCCGTTTCGTTTGTCCGACGTAGGCTAGCCCGCAGCTGCATTCGACTTTATACACACCCGGGGTTTGCAGTGGTATTACATCCTTTACAGGCCTCAAAAATCGAGCTATATTTTGGGTCGGTTTGAAGCTCGTTTTTATATCGAATCTGTTTAGCATCTTACTTATTCGATCAGTCACGCCCTTGACGTATGGTAAGAATGCTCTTGATCTGCTCGGTTTTTGAGTTTCGTCCGTATTAGATCGTGTGCGTGTCTCGTGATATTTTCCGTATCCATTTTTCCTAAGGACATCATTGACATGTTCCATCTCCTTCGGAAAATGCTCAGTGTCGCATAGATCGCGTGCTCGATTCACGAGCGACGTTTGCACTGAACGTAGATGGTAGGGATGATGGTGTGAGCTTGCATGCAAATATCTGTCCGTATGTGTGGGCTTCCGATATACCGTATGTCCGAGAGTATTGTCACTTCTCCTCGTCACTTTGACATCCAAAAATGGTAAGGAGCCGTCCTTCTCTACTTCATAGGTAAAACTGATTTTTGGGTGTATGGAGTTTAGATGACCCAGGAATTCTTTCACCGTTTGAATGTTGCCTTTCAGGATGCAGAAGGTATCATCCACGTAGCGAAGCCAGAGAATGGGTTTAATTTTGGAGGTTTTTATGGCTAATTCCTCAAAATGTTCCATATATAGGTCACTAACTATCGGCGATACGGGGCATCCCATATCGGAAGCCCACACATACGGACAGATATTTGCATGCAAGCTCACCATCATCCCTACCATCTACGTTCAGTGCAAACGTCGCTCGTGAATCGAGCACGCGATCTATGCGACACTGAGCATTTTCCGAAGGAGATGGAACATGTCAATGATGTCCTTAGGAAAAATGGATACGGAAAATATCACGAGACACGCACACGATCTAATACGGACGAAACTCAAAAACCGAGCAGATCAAGAGCATTCTTACCATACGTCAAGGGCGTGACTGATCGAATAAGTAAGATGCTAAACAGATTCGATATAAAAACGAGCTTCAAACCGACCCAAAATATAGCTCGATTTTTGAGGCCTGTAAAGGATGTAATACCACTGCAAACCCCGGGTGTGTATAAAGTCGAATGCAGCTGCGGGCTAGCCTACGTTGGACAAACGAAACGGCCCATAGCCACGCGACTGACAGAACACATCAAAGCTGTTAAAAACGTTCAGCGAGAAAAATCGGCGATCTGCGAACATATATTGGATAGCGGAAGTAACCACTGGATGCAGTTTCAAAATCCCATTGTTCTATCCAAGGAACAATTCTACTTTCCTCGCATGATCCGGGAAGCCATTGAAATAAGAAGAACTCCGAACTTCAATAGAGATGACGGCTACAAACTCTCTTCTAAGTGGAACCCTCTTCTTAAAATGTTCCCGCCGCCGAACGCCGAACGCAAAGACGTAAAACAGGATACAGTGAGTGTTGTGTGCAAGACGGATTTTAAAAATTGCCGCGCTCCGAGCCCGGCCCCCCACCACCGTTATAACCTACGCAGTGGCGGCAGCGGTTTGCGACCTACCCGCAAAACAACGGACTGACTGCTCTTTAGTCTACCCTAGACAACGGCGGCTGCAACGTCACCGAAACGTCGGGTCCTACAAATTTCACGCGGTAAATTCGTTTTCTATCCTATTTATAATGTCAAACAACCGCGATAGTCTTCGATTTTATATAAATTGCGCTCGTTTTATAACTGTATAAACCATAAGAATATTTCAACGTTATAAACATTTAGACGCCAATACAACTATTGCGAAATCAATACCGCGGAAACAATTCAATTATCGTCAATAAAATATTGAGAAATATAATTTTGTTTGCCGTATAAAAATTATACATTGAATTTAATATTATTTGAAGCATTGCTAAGGGATATTTTTTTCTACAACTTCTATACTGTACTCTAATATGGATACCGGATCACCAAGGCATACCCGGCAACGAAGAGGCCGACAGACTGGCAAAACTGGGCACACTGGAATGCCCGGTGGAGCCAGTTGTAAGGGTCCCCTTCGCTATAGGTAAGAAAATCATCAGGGACTGCTTGGAGCAGGAACATCGGGCATCCTGGAAACATAGCCAGGGATGTCGCCAGGCAAAAGCCATGATGGAGCAACAACTACAAAAGAAAACCAAGGCCCTACTTGAGACATGAGCAAGAAGAACCGTAGAACCACTATCGGTCTCCTCACTGGACACACGACCCTTAGAGCACATCTATTCAACCTTGGCTTGACCGAGAGCAAGGACTGCCGAATATGTGGCGAAGAACCTAAAGACACCATACACATCGTTGGTCGCTGCCCAGGCCTCGCCGCTAAAAGACACAGTTTACTGAGACGAGCCTTTCTCGAACCTAGCGATCTGCCCAACTTGAAGGTCAGTGATCTCTTTGGACTGGTAAGAAGTATTGGGCTACTAGCTGACCACTCACCTAACCACATAGTGGGTAGTTACAAATGATCTTATAGATCTAGGTGACATCAAGGGCTGGAAACAAGCCCCCACTCCATCTACTACTACTACCACTATACTGTCCAACGGATCGCCATGACATTATACATTAATGTATTTGATCTCGGATAATATTTTTGCGCTATTCAGTTCAAAAAAAATACAACTTGCCACGAGATAGCGCCACTGATGTGCTGTAGCACATCAACTTCTATACCGTTCAACCGATCGCCATAAAAATAGTATACTTAGAGGTATTTGAGCACGGTTTCGGGCTATCCACTTTGTTGTATCTTGGCCCTATATGTTGCTGCAACACATTATCTTATATAGCGTCCCATCGGATCACCATGAAGTTGGTATACAATTGTATTTGAATACGGATAATATTTTTGTGCCATTCAATTTATTGTAACTCGCCACTAGATGGCGCTGCAGCAAATCAAATTCAATACCGTTCAACCAATCGCCATGAATATTTGAGCTGGATATAACACGGGCAACGCCGGGTAATCGTTGTAGTATACTATATAATCGATGATAGGATGTACAGTAAAGTTTGTCTAATGGGTGTTTTTAAACCAACCTCCCCAACTACAGCGTGATAAATGCCGGAAGCGTGTTCCCATCTACAACGTACGAAGGTATCTATGCGACGCCTGCTTTATGCTATGTATTTTCATCCGGTCGGAATTGTATTGGCTCGCTTTATTGTTCTGTTTCGCTGCCGCTGCCAGGGTAGCAGGTGGTATATGCTACTGCCTTTAGCACGGTGTTGTAAGCTATAACAAGAATACATATTGGTCTGTATTCCGTTTCTCGCAGGTTTTAACTAAGCTGGTGCCAAAAAATAGGAACGTAAGTACCTTTGTTATTTTGTTGGTATTCCGTTTCATAAAAATTAGGAACCGGTCTTCGATATTAAATATTTCCGTTTATTCTATGGCTGTTCCAAAGCGGAGTCTTACAGCCGTATTTATAGTCAGATATCAGTTCAATACTCGAGTAAAACTCGGTCAAATAATGCCTGAGTACCGGACATGTCTGCCTAACATGACATGACATGACATGTACGTGATTTACCGAACGTAGCGTACCTACTTCCTACGGGCGATTGCTCAGAGGAAGTAGTCACGAACCGACAGAGGCTCGTCAACCGAATCACGGAATGCCCTAGCATTCTCTACCTAGCTGCTTCTTCCTAGAAGAGAAGTCTTCGGGAAACGCTCTCACTGAGGAAAAAAAATAAAAGTATTATTTGCCCTAAGATAGGTTTTCGACCTTTATGTGTCTCGAAACAAATGTTGATAAGATTGTAATATTCACTAGGGAAATATCAATAACTCTCGAACCGGTGGAACTGTTTCAATCTACTATAATAAATGCAATTACTCACGTTATATTCATGTAGAAAAAAAAACCCTTCAAGGTCGGTCCTTTGGTTTCGAAGATAACGTACATATACAAATAGGCAAACTTATCGATATTTTTTGATGACTATCGATTCGAAAGCGTGTCTCATTTTATTAACCAGTAGAAAGCAAGGTATGGGAATGAAACTCATTGCGGCATGTTTTCAACCCTCGAAAATTTCTTTGTAGGGGGGTGTTATTGCACGCATACCAATGTATAATCGTGGCTTATTCAATGAAGGCGACTTTCTTCGAATATAATTACATAAATGCATATATACGGAGATTGGCCGCCCGCGAGTTGTCTCAACGGATAACCACCGATCGGTGGTATTAGCATTCGACCGGTTAATAAATTGATAAAATACGAAGACCGGCAACTAGGGTTGTCGACTATAGCGGGCGAGTCCGTCACCTCAGGAAGTTTTAACGATTAGTCGTTCTATCTCCCTGGAGTGAGCGTAGAAGACTTGAGGACAAAACAGTCCACCATCTAGCTACGCCAACAAGCCCGGCTGTTCACCCAGGATCGGATAGCCGATGGTCGTTTTAAGAGCAGTCGCCGTAAGGTCCGCAACCACCCCCGCTCTATAGGAAACAGTACTGCTTCCAGACTCCCCCGACTGTTAGTCAGAGTGCACAGTCGATTGGCTTACGCCGCACGGTGCGCAGACCGTACAGGAGCGCCAGAAGGTTGATTCCCAGGGGAAACTGACCATAAATCCAGAGTCCTGCCCAGGCTCGAACTTCATGCGTGGAGGCCGTCGGATAGGTGTTGACCCGTGAGTGTGACTAACCCTGAACAGAATGGGTCTTCGTGGCCAACTCAGCAAGGGCCCATTAACTCCCACAAAGACCGGCAGACAGACAGACAGACAGACGTTGCGTTTTATAGTATACTCCCCGCTTCGCTGTGGCTCAGTCTGATATGAAATAAATGGGAAACGCGCCGATGTCGAAGCGCACCGAAGATTTCACCGCACCGGTAAGACTTTTGTCGCGCGTATTTGAATGCAATGTTGTGTTCAAATTTTATTTTACAATAAAAACACGCGCGTATTTGAATGCAACGTTGTGTCAAAATTACAAGTGAATCGACCTACTACTTTTCGAGTTTTGCCCTGCACTAATATATAACGTAGGCTGAGTTTTATGTATAAAGATAAATTAAGCATTTATAGCATACGAAGATTTTAAGCTATTGCATAGCTTTTATCGCGGGCCTAGGCCAGCGCGGCGACCGAATGAAGAAATTTCTTAACGAAAATTAATGATTTTAAACTGATAATTACGTCTAAACGAGTAATGCTTACGATTCGAAAAAAATATATGTTAAACAATAACATTTTCCTAATATTCTTAGCTTTGAATATTTTAGATTTTGTTTATATTACATAGTGTAATTAATTTGTGAAGTTAGGTCTAACCGAACACAAAAACGACTACTACGCAAATACTATCTGGCGTATTATTATGAAACCTACACCATTTTAAAGATAATTTAATTATCTATCTTTCTATCTACGAATTTTTTCGAATAATCCGTTTTTTTTGCTTTATCGATTAAAAAATTCGTGCGCGGCGCTCTATCGGAAGACGTTTAAATTATTATTCCAAATCATTTGCTTCCGCAGCCGCAAATGATTCGGAATAATTTCAACGTTTTCCGATAGAGCGCAGTTATCTGATATCAGAAAAAATAAAATAAATAAATAATTATAATTGCATAAGTTGTTAAAAATGCTATGCAATAGTTTTCCCGCGGCAGTCCCCGAGTGCCACACGTATTTTTTTATAGTATGTATAAGCGAGCTGAGCTGAAACTGTACGCAGATGACACATGCGCAGTAATAGAGAGCGAGAGTGTACCATCGTTAACCAGCAATGCCCAACTTGTGTTCAATAAGTTAGGTGCATGGTTTGACGCTAATGGCCTAATACTTAACATTAAAAAACTAATGTTATGTAATTCAGCCTTAGACCTACTAAAACCGAAATACATTTGAAGTATCCTCAGCGAAGTTCTTGGGATTCGTAATCGATAACGAGTTGCGATGGCACCTACATATCAATGGTTTATGTGGTAAATTGGGGAGAGCGTGCTATGCACTCTATCGCATCGCTTCATTTTTCGATTTATCCGCGCTGCGCATGTGTTACTTTGCATATGTTCATTCACTGCTAACGTACGGTAGAGGCCGACAGGTAGAGGCCTTCGTTATTCAGAAGCGTACAGTCCGCACAATAGCGCGTGTGGCGCTTGATACGCCCGCTAGGCCTCTGTTTAAAGATCTCTGCATCATGACGCTGCCATACATTTATATAATGGAAGTAGCGCTGTTCGTTCGCAGAAATCTAGCCGATTTTACAGTGAATAGTGTGCATCACCACTATCCAACAAGATCCCGAAGCATGGTACGTTCGGTAAGTCATGCATTATTCAAGTCGGAGAGGCTAGCCTATATCGCCGGCCTAGCATTCTACCAAAAACTCAGCAAGTACATTAGGCAGTCGAATTCTCTTTACGTGTTTAAGAGCCACCATAAGAAATACCTCACAGATAAGGCGTTTTACTCACTGGAGGAATATTACTCAAGTGAAGACTAAAATGCTTGGTGGCAAAAGTGTTAATGATTTGTCCTTTTAATTGTATAAATTATCTAATTGCATTTTTATTGTATTTTCTCTTTTACATTATTCTTGTGTTTTCTTTCGTTTTCTCTTTTATTTTTATTTTTATTTTCTTGTGTATTTTAATATTTTCTAACGTTATTTTAATATTTTCTAAAGTCATTTTTTATCGTAATTTCCACTACGATAAAAAAAACGTTTGTTTGCTCAACTGTATGTATGACTTGTATACCAGTATACCAAAAAAATGAATCTGAAAATGAATTTGAATCTAAGTAGACGTAGATTTTTGGGTGCATTTTTGTGATACACCTATACTCGTATCTCTCATAAATTACATGATATTTTGTCTCTTGATTTAAGGGAACGCAAAGAATTTTAATACTTAATTTTCGCGTATAATATGGCAACGCCGCGCGAAAGCACCATCGGTCAGGCTTCAGTTTGGCGCGAACATTTAGGCGGAAAGGCTGCGCTTCAGGCGCCTCGCCGCGGGCGGTTTTCATGCGACCTTTTTTGTACATTCAGTGAAAAATAAAAGCAGTGCGCTCGAATTATAAAACTACGGTGTTTTCTCAGTGAAAATAACAGTGTTGCCACAACATCAAGAGTTGGTTATTTTAATTGCAGTGTGTGTGATTTTTGAATAAATAACTAACTGCGCGAAGTTTCGGGAAACTTTGAATGTGAGTTATTTTTTACAGTTTTTTGGTTGTGTTACGTGAATTGACTTAAAAAAATACGGAAAAGGCAACTATCTATATATATATATATATATATATATATATATATATATATATATATATATATATATATATATATATATTTATATATATATATATATATATATATATATATATATATATATATATATATATATATATATATATATATATATATATATATATATATATATATATATATATATATATATATATATATATATATATATATATATATATATATATATATATATATATATATATATATATATATATATATATATATATATATATATATATATATATATATATATATATATATATATATATATATATATATATATATATATATATATATATATATATATATATATATATATATATATATATATATATATATATATATATATATATATATATATATATATATATATAAATAGTAAAAGCTACATAAAAAGCAGCGAAGGAGATCCCAGCTTGGATTTGGAAATGCTTATGTTTGAATGAGATATACTTACCGGATTTGCACGACTATCGACTGTGCAATGTAAGTTTAAGGGTCCCTTTGCAGACTAACGAGCACTATTCATCCATATATCTCATAAATAAGGCTAATCCTTATGCAACACAAAATGCCTTTAATTGAGACGAATTAAGCGCAAAATTAAAAAACACATTTATCACTTCGGCAAAGGCCGTTTCAAAAATGGAGGACGTGTATATATATATATATATATATATATATATATACATATATATATATATATATATATATATATATATATATATATATATATATATATATATATATATATATATATATATATATATATATATATATATATATATATATATATATATATATATATATATATATATATATATATATATATATATATATATATATATATATATATATATATATATATATATATATATATATATATATATATATATATGTATATATATATATATATATATATATATATATATATATATATATATATATATATATATATATATATATATATATATATATATATATATATATATATATATATATATATATATATATATATATATATATATATATATATATATATATATATGATATGATAAGTTTTGTAAAGAAATCCGTTTATAGGATGATGATTTTATTTAAATAAAATTAGTAAAAGCTACTTAAAAAGCAGCGAAGGAAATCCCAGCTTGGATCGGGAAATGCTAATATTTGAATGAGATATACTTACGGATGTGCACGACTTTCGACTGTGCAATGTAAGTTTAGACTAACGATCACTATTCATCCATATATCTCAAAAATCAAGCTAATCCCTTTGCAACATAAAATGCCTCCCATTGAGACGAATTAAAGCGAAAAAATCAAAAATTAAACAAATTGATCACTTCGGCAAAGCCGTGACATAAATGAAGGTGACATATCGAAATAAGTCAAATTTCGAATGCTATGTATAATAGGCTCCAGCCTTTCTCGGTTCTAGTCTGGACGTAGAATAGGATGTGTGAAGAACAAGGACCAACTGGAGCAGGTTCTAAAATCAGACTGATCATTGAGAAGAGTTGCGTGTTTAACTCTTTCCAAGCTAAATCGGGTTAGTCCCAGTTGGTGACAGAATCGAAATGGCATAAGGTTAAAGATTTGCTATTCGGTTGCTCTTATTTATGTAAGCAATAATCAATATTTTTTATGGTGATAGATTATTAATTAAATTAAATTAAACTTTCCAGTCATGTTTTATAGACTATGCAACTGCGACTGCGTAAGATGGAAAAAACTGCGGAGTTCGCTACTAGAAATGGGAAGTTCTGAACACCTGGTTGGTCTAATCCGTAGCCTCTACCGTAACCGTAAGAGTTATTACTGACCGACCAAAGGGTTTAAGAAGGGACTGCGACGAGGAAACATTCTATAGCTTATCCTCATCTGAGAATACAGCATCCATGAGACCACCCTGAGAACTAGAGGAAAAGTTTCCTAATTAATGTCAAGAAGATTGCCACGCGAAATATCCTTTTCAGTTATCCAGTTTTCCGGACAATGGAAATTAAATTAAATAGACGGATAGACGATGGATAATTAAAAGGGATTAAATGCTGCATTGAGTATATCTCTACACCCTCTAGAAGTAGCGCAAAAATGTATTTTAAAAATAATCGCACGTAAACCGTATCGATTTCCGTCAGACACTCTTTACATCCAGTCCGAGGTTTTGGATGTAAGACAGCTTTATGTTCGCATGGCCCTAATATATACTAAAAATAAAATGTCACCTTATAATCAACGAGTTGGAAAGACGAGAGCAACAAGAACTGGTAATATGATGGTGCCAAGATCTTACACAACATTTGGCCAGCGCCATTTCACGTTCATTGGCCCTAGAATGTATAACAATCTTCCCGACGCAATTAAAAGTAGTGAGAACACATCCACTTTTAAAAAATCTCTAACTGATTGGTTGTTGGAGGTGGGTAGGGACGGTTTAGGGAATATGTTGACTGTTGTATTTTGAATGATAGTATTTAGTACTTAATATTTAGTTTTTCCATGATAATTTTAAATGACTATTATAGGTATGTGAGCGTCATATCAATATGTAATTGATTTATATAATATGTATATTATTTTATTTTTTATTTTATTTATTTTGGTTTTATTATTATTTTCGTATAAATATATGTATGTGTATGTGTGCATATATGGATATATATTTTATCTATAGATGTATATAAGTATCTATCCATATTTGTATATGCGTAAATATCTGTAGTTTTAAAAATAAGTACTAACTATAGATTAAGTTGACAGTGCACACTTTATATCATCATTAAAAGTCTGCCTTAGAACAGGCCTAGGCCTAGTTGGGCGACTGTGTCAATCAAAAAAATAATGTCGCATCAATTTCTTGCTAACATCTTAATCAAATATGACATTAAATTTTTACTAGATGTGTTACTACTAAATAAATAAATAAATAAATATGTGTTTGGATCAGTATATTAACTTTTTCAAAGTCTTTGCGACTTATTTCAGGGTGACAAAGAGGATAACAGTCGTTACAACATCCTGAGATAGCTGGCCAGCCCGCAGCAATAGACAAAATTCAACTGTTCATTGGTTTCGAATTACCGGATCATGTATTAACGGATTCATGCTTTTTGGAAATGGCTGCCATTTTGAAACAAAATAGAGGATATTATTATCTCTCATCAACTTTTCAAATCTTGATATTAGGATGAACTATTAATTGGTGTAATTTGGTCCTAATTGGTCGTGTAGTTTCTAAGATACACACACATACAGACGCACGCGCACACACACAGACAAGACAAATTTCCCTAAAAAACACTTTTTTCAAAACCCTGAGATCCTCCGCAAACTCGAATTCTAAATTTCGCTCGAAAACAAGACTATTCCCTATTTACATACTTTGTGTAAAACGATGTTTTTTTTTGAGAAAGTATGAATCTTTCAGCAAATATAACATGGCAACACAAGAAATGGTACAAAACACAAAAACAATTTAGGTAAACGCAAGAAAATACAAACTTAAAATTAAAAACATGTAAAGATAGCATTAAACACTGCTGACTTAAATCTTACATTGGTACTGATCTTAGCTACTCTTTGACTCTTACGAAAAGCAAAAGGCTCAATGGTGCGAATTCGAGATTACCTCGCTAAAGGTATCTCAGTAGAGAATTCTTCTAATTAATGTTGTTTTTCCATCGTAATCGTAATCGTTGCTTTCCCTCGTATTCCATATAAATAAAATTTGGCTACGAGTGTGGTACGATTCATGATATACATGTTGAATGAGAGACACTGATCGCAGCTTCTCGTTCAAAACTATACTGGCCCATATTCGGTTTCTTATTAGTGCCTAATTCAGGGTCTAAAACTAAGCTAAAATGGAGCCTAATATATAACTTGACGTTTCGGTATTCTCTTTCAAGGGTTTTAAGCGGGACTTTGTTATACAAAAATTACCAGGTTTTAAAACTGACTTTTAGGCACGTTTCTACGCTATTTATTTCGTTATTTATTTATTTGATCTTCGGAAACCTTCAGTGCCCTATTAATTATAAATAATTGTCACATTACAATTGTACTTATTATCGTATTAATTATAACTCATTGTCATATCACATTACTAGTTGACGGCTACCTGAAAACCAACCACCTAGCTCTTCAACCGCTTGCTGATGCTCAGTATGCCTATAGGGAGGGCAGATCTATGGACACTGTTAGTTACGTTCTGGGAGTATTCCTGGACATCAAAGGAGTATTTGACACTACATCATATGCAACTATAAAAAAAACGCCATGTATAGACGAGGAATACCAGAGACCACATTGACTGGACATTGAGTATGCTATCAAATAGGAATCTGACCGTTTATCAAGGCGATACCTCCCTCACGGGAATCCCAGCAAAGGGCTGTCTACAAGGTGGAGTCATCTCCCCCCTCTTGTGGAGAATCGTTGTAGACGAACTCCTCTACAAAACCAAGGGTTCTCTGTCTACGGCTACTTCGATGACGTGGCCATAGTGGTTTGAGGAAACTTCCTATCAAAACTTAAGGAGCTCCTGGACGACCACCCAAGACTGGTGCCAGTCTGGCCGAATATAATTCGGCATAGTCTAATATAGGCAATAACACTGTTTGAAATATGTTTGAACTTCAGTACACTAATGTTATATTTACTGCAATGTAATAAAAATAGCTATTCTACATTTTTACATTAACCTCAAAGGCCGCAGAGTTGTAATGGGTTAAATTTGTTTGCTTTCTAAGGACAGGACGCATTAACCTATTTTATCCTAATTGGTGCCATTAAGCACAATTAGGGCCGACTTAGAATCGGACAGTAAAAGAGCAATTGATTTCCAATTTGATCGTAAAGCAATAAGGGCCAGTACTTTAACCATGTTGTGGGTAGATTCGATTTAAATTATAATTGACATAAAGGTGTTTTTACTGCCTGAACATTTTTTTATTTGAAGTCAAAAACTAGATTTGTGGAAAATGCAATAAGTATTAATATAATATTGAATAGATATACTTTTTTTTTAAACTTTTGTTGATTTTTAGACTTTAAATTTAAAAAAAATAATCTGTGACGAGTCTATTCCACCGTCCATGGAACTCAGAATCTATAAGTCCTAAAGCAAAATGGTTAACAGCAAACGACTCCCTATGGTCCCAAGAGGATTCCCCTAAAGTCTGGTCGAAGCTGGGTAACATTCCTGGCTATCTCGCGAATAAGGCGTTGGCCTCTTACGGGCATGGGGCGGATCTTGACGGTGGATTGTTTTGTCCTAAGTCTTCTGCGCTCACTTCACGATTATTTCGTTAAAACATCCTGAGGTGACGGGTTCGCCCGTTGTAGTTGACAACTCTACTGGCATACATGAATAGCCGTAGGAGAGGCTACTAGAAGGTCATTTACAAATACAAGAAATTTTAAAAATCCCGAAAACTGACCTTGCAGAATACCTACAAACACCGAACTTAGCTCAGAGATCTTCGTATTTCCATCCCCATGGAAGGTCGAGGAAAAGCCCTGCCAATTGTTTCCTGAGGTCAAGCCATATATATCGCTTTTAAAACATTTTCCGAGAAACTTGAGTTAAATACACCCAAAAATTGTCACACATAAAAGTGTTTTACGATTCAACCTTCGTTTTTGTTATTGAAATACCTTTTTACGCTCATAAATTATTATTCATTTATTTTTTACATCTAACATGCGGCGTAAAATACGTGTTATTAACATCATCGTATCAGGTGCAAAATTTCGCATGACTATTATAATAAAATCATAAATATTGTATGATATCTCACAAAAACATCCATTAAAACTTTATATAGAAGTTTTTTTACATAGCTTTTATTTTAGTAAATATTTACATACAAAATATTATTATCTGGCAAAGTACGAGAATTCGTCTACCAGATACGTCACTTAAGTATTTAAAGAGTTTGCACAATATAACAAAGGTGCCATGGTAACAGTGGGAAATACACACGACCATAACCAGTAGCGTAACTAAAAAAAATAGGCCCCTCCTATACTTATTTTCATTATGGCATGTAGGAAGTAATTACTGTATACCTAGCTACATTACATATTGACACTCAAGATACATTATAAATCGGCGTTTTCATTTGGGGGCATTGCCTCGAAAAATTGCTCAAATTCCCAATAGCTTCAGCAGGACACGCGGGATTACATGCCTACTTAGAAACATTGTTTGTTTTAAAATCGAAGACTATCGCGGTGGTTTGACATTATAAATAGGATAGAAACGAATTTACCGCGTGAAATTTGTAGCACCCGACGTTTCGGTGTGTAGCAGCCGCCGTTGTCCAGTCTACCCCGTCGGGTGCTACAAATTTCACGCGGTAAATTCGTTTTTATCCTATTTATAATTGTTTATTTTATTTATTTATTTATTTATTTTGTAAGTAGTGCAAAAATAAATTGAAACAATTTTATCTTAGGAACTATGCACAAAAATATTTGAAAGATTGAATAAATAACAGAAAATGAATACATTGCAAAGTCCAGTGACAACGCCACCTAAGTAGGCCGGGACCTGTTCTAAGTTGAACGTTTAATTTTGTGCGTGCTTGCTCAATACTGTGTTTATTACAAAAGAAATAATAAAATATGTTTGTTACAAAAATTTAAAAAAATATAATTAAATAATCAATTGATCACAAAAAAATAAACATGCAACCACTACCTTAAAAAACCACTTAATATTTAAAATTAGGAATATTTAAAATTTTTGTGGGAGAATATTCGAAATATTTGTTCCTATATTAATACGGCGCTTTAGTGTTAATTTAATTAATGAATTATATGTCTAAACCTTCGAATAGGAAATAAAAAAAATAATGCCAGTTTTTATTAAAATAATGCCACTGACCATAAAACTAGGCTAAGAATGGACTTACAATAGCCCAGGCCGTTCTTAAAAATATACAGGGAACGTATTTCATACAAGGGCTAATATAGGGTTTTAAAGTCTTTACCTATGAAGTTGCTGTTTTATAAAGGAAATTTAGGGCCAAAACTTAGTATGAAAAATATATATTTAATTAATAGAAATATTGACCCCTATTATCTATGCAGATTTGTCATTTTAATGGGAGTTGCTTAATTCTTCTGCTGCAAAACGTTTGTGGACAGGAACCAATGACTGCTTTGAAGGCGTTTTCCACCGACTCTTCAAAGTTGATTTTTTCCCTTGTAAAAAGTTATCTAAATTTTGAAAAAAATCAATTCTTTTTGAGCAAGGTCTAGCAATTACGGTGGGTGACCAACCCACCGTACTTACGTAGCGACCAACTCACCGTACAGGTGGGTACGGTCTCCAGCAGCAACGCCTGCAACTTTACGACTGTTTGCAGTGAAATCTGTGGTTATACGTTGTTATGCAGGAGCAACGGCTGTACACGATTGACCAAGCTCAGTTATTTTATAACGAGCTTCTCCATCATTGTTTGCATCATTGTTTGTACACATTTGCGGTAACTGTATAGCCAGACTGCAAGAAGGTGTAATAGAAAACACCGCACAGGATCTTATATTTGAAAATAATTAAAATTTTCTACTTTACCAAGGTTGCACAAACGAAAATATTTGAGCAAAAACAAACGACAGAGAGACAAATAAAAAGCCGATTCTTAAAAAAGAATAACATGGCCTTGAATTAAATTTTATTTAAATTTGAAATTCCAACTCAAACCCAAGTTATTCAAACATCCAAGTTATCCAAAAGTTGAAATTGGCCAGTGTGAAAATACATCAATTACATAGGTAAGGACCCAATATATGTAATAACAGGTCAAATAAAAGGCATTAGAAGTCCGTTAAATGGGTACTTCTTCATATTTATTTATTTATTTATTTATTTGTTACAACTTGGTAGAGAGTTAACATCTTGCGGTGTCGACTACAGCGGGCGAGCCCGTCACCACAGGACGTTTTAACGATTAGTCGTTCTGTCGCCCTGCAGTGAACGTAGAAGACTTTGGACAGTACAATCCTACGTCCAGCTACGTCACAACCCGTGAGAGTCCAACGCCTTACCGCGAGTGAGCCAGGAATAAACCCGGCGGGCTCGAGATACTCGCGCCCTCACTTCCAATTGTGACCAGATTTCTCCGGTCTCTCGATTGGTTCCGAGTTCGAGGTCGCTTGCGCGGTCCTCTCCCTTACGAAGCGGTGAAACGGAGTGCACCGAATCTATCGCGGAGCAAGGCGTCCTTTGTCCGCCTCTTACCCGGGATCGGATGGCCAATGGTCAATTCAAGAGCAGTCGCCATAAGGTACGCAACCACCCCCGCTCTATAGGAAACAATACAGTGTTTGGAGGCCATCGCGTGGAAATACCATGCGTGGAGGCCATCGGATGGGTGTTGACCCGTGAGTGTGACCGACCCTGAACACATGGGTCATCGTGGCCACCTCATCATGGGCCCATTAGCTCTCCGACTAACAATCGGGGGAGTCTGGGAACTGTATTGTTTCCTATAGAGCGGGGGTGGTTTTCTACCTTACGGCGACTGCTCTTGAAATGACCATTGGCCATCCGATCCCGGTTCAGAGTCGGGCAAAGGACGCCTTGGTCCGCGATAGATTCGGTGTACACCGTTTCACCGCTTCGTAAGGGAGAGGACCGCGCAAGCGACCTCGAACTCGGAACCAATCGAGAGACCGGAGAAATCTGGTCACAATTGGAAGCAAGGGCGCGAGGGTCGGCCCGCCAGGTAACACTGGCTATCTCGCGGTAAGGCGTTGGCTACTTGCAGGTTGTGACGTAGCTGGACGTTGGATTTGTTTCGTCCAAAGTCTTCTACGTTCACTGCAGGGCGACAGAACGAGAAAATCGTTAAAACTTCCTGTGGTGAAAAAAAGTTAAAACAGATTACATAGATATATATATATATATATATATATATATATATATATATATATATATATATATATATATATATATATATATATATATATATATATATATATATATATATATATATATAATCGAAGACTATCGCGGTTGTTTGACATTATAAATAGGATAGAAAACGAATTTACCGCGTGAAATTTGTAGGACCCGACGTTTCGGTGACGTTGCAGCCGCCGTTGTCTAGGGTAGACTGAAGAGCTGTCAGTCCGTTGTTTTGCGGGTAGACCGCAAACCGCTGCCGCCACTGCGTAGGTTATAACGGTGGTGGGGGCCGGGCTCGGAGCGCGGGAATTTTGAAAATCCGTCTTGCACACAACACTCACTGTATCCTGTTTTACGTCTTTGCGTTCGGCGTTCGGCGGCGGGAACATTTTAAGAAGAGGGTTCCACGTAGAAGAGAGTTTGTAGCCGTCGTCTCTATTGAAGTTCGGAGTTCTTCTTATTTCAATGGCTTCCCGGATCATGCGAGGAAAGTAGAATTGTTCCTTGGATAGAACAATGGGATTTTGAAACTGCATCCAGTGGTTACTTCCGCTATCCAATATATGTTCGTAGATCGCCGATTTTTCTCGCTGAACGTTTTTAACAGCTTTGATATGTTCTGTCAGTCGCGTGGCTATGGGCCGTTTCGTTTGTCCAACGTAGGCTAGACCGCAGCTGCATTCGACTTTATACACACCCGGGGTTTGCAGTGGTATTACATACTTTACAGGCCTCAAAAATCGAGCTATATTTTGGGTTGGTTTGAAGATCATTTTTATATCGAATCTGTTTAGCATCTTACTTATTCGATCAGTCAAGCCCTTGACGTAAGGTAAGAATGCTCTTGATCTGCTCGGTTTTTTAGTTTCGTCTGTATTAGATCGTGTGCGTGTCTCGTGATATTTTCCGTATCCATTTTTCCTAAGGACATCATTGACATGTTCCATCTCCTTCGGAAAATGCTCAGTGTCGCATAGATCGCGTGTTCGATTCAGTGCAAACGTCGCTCGTGATGTTTTACCAATACTGGACTGCAGGACCCAGGGTTGGCTTCCAACGAGGGAACTCGTCAACGGTCAACAGCTCAGACATAACATTTTGTGTACTTATGTAATTATGATAGCCCGTTCTATGTATCACTATGACATGGCTGCTGCACTTTTGAATCGGAAAAAAAAATTGGGGACGGTTTCATTTTTGTTTAAAATTTGTCTATTATTTCTAAGAAAGTATTACGTTTACATTAACGACTGTTTTTATGGCGTAAATATTTCCTAAAAGTAATAGGGCATTTAAATGTTAAAAAGAAATAGAAATAGAAATATATTTACTGTCCGAAATTGTGGTGGTACATTTATGGTGATGTTCTCTCACAATTACCTGTTATTATAACAGATTCTCAAATTGCTAATTTTGTAATTTCCTATTAAAAATGTCATTACTGGTTTGCCTATAATATCTAACTGAAATCAATAATAATTCGTGATGTTCATTGAATGGATCGGATCTGGATCGCAGGACGCTAACCATAGTGTATTTTGCATTATGTGAAACCCTTATTAACTATGGTGTAATTGGGTGCGGTGGGTGCTGCAAAACCCTCCTGACGCCACTTCTAACAGCGCAAAAATGTATATTAAAAATCATGCATCGCAAACCATATCAATATTCTTCTAATGAACTCTTTAAAGAGGCTCAAGTTTTGCATGCTAGGTTATTATTTATTAAAACTGCGCTACGTTGGGTTTCCGTGGCTAAACAAAATAAATATTTTATTATTACGCACACGAAACCCACTAGACAACTCCTGAGTGATAATTTGAATGTACCCAGGATGAAGACGACTTTCGGACAGCGACACTACTCTTCATAGCTACAAGATTTTATAATAAATTAAGCAGTGACATAAATACCAGCCCCAATTGTCATTTGTTTTAAAGCAAAATAAATAAATGGATGTTGCAAGAAGAGCGTTTATCTATCCATGCCATGATCGATGTAGTAGAATAAGTTGAAATTGACTTAACATATATTGTGTTTTTATGTATGTATGTGTGTATATGTGTATTTTAATGTATTTAGTATTTATGTTTCCTATAAAATATTGTAAATTTTATAAAAAAAATATTTTTATATATATTTAATATTATTATATATATTATTTAATTATTATTATTATTATTGTATTTTGTTGGTTCATCGACCCTCGTTTTAAATGTAAAAATATAAATTGCTTGCCCTGGAACGGGTATATCCCAGTTGGGCAGCACTAGCCAGTGAATGAAAGAGGAAAGTTTTTGCCATTTGTTTTAATATTATACTTATTATAAATGGTTAATTTGATTATTCCAATAAAATAAAATAAAATAAAATAAATGGCCTGAAATAACATTTAAAAAAATTATAACATGAAATAATCTAAACAGACCGGATAGGCAGCACTAACAGTAGAAGACAATTAATAAAAATAATTCACCAATAATATAAAAAATAAAGAAAAAAACAAAAATCAATGAATAATCAAAATTCCGCCTATAAATACGAAATGTATATAATTTAAAATGTGTAATCTTTCTAATTAAATTATTGTAAAAAATAATGAAACAAAAAGTTATAATCCCTATCACTTTGAAATCGGCATGTCTCTATTCAACCGATTAGAGAATTTTAAGCTTCGCATTGAATACCACATATGACACGAGAGGTAATATTAATATGGAATTACCACGTCCCGAAATGAGGGATTCAGGCGATTCCCGAAATACGCCGGCATTAAATTTTTAACGGTTTGCCCGCTGAATTAGAAACTCTGGCAAAGAAAGGGAAACCGCGAATATTTAAAAACCAGCTTAAAAAGCACCTGATTAACAAGGAGTATTATAATTTAGAGTTTATAAAATAATTCTCTATGCATTACCATTTACTATTATAACAATTGTATTATTGCAAGGATCATTTCAGTACTTTTTAACCGACTTCAAAAAAAGGAGGAGGTTCATAATTCGGTTGTTCCTTCCTTTTTTTATGTTTCTTGCCTTAGAACTCTGGCATTTATGAACCAATATGGAAAATTCTTTTTGTATTTGAAAGTATATTATGTACAGATTGGTCACATTTTTTTCAAAATCCTGTTCTGATGATGGGATCCATAAGGAATTGAGGGACTCTTCAAATATTATCGTATGAAGTTGAAAATTTACATTTTGGTTCAATTCCGATGACAATGCATGTTTTATGATAAGCATGACCTGATTCTTTACCCAGGGTTGGCTCCCGACGAGACGACTCCTAAACGGTCAACAGTACAGAGACGAAATTTTGTATATGCATTCAATTACGACAGCCCGTTCTAAGTTTCATCAAGACAGGACTGCGGCATTTTGCGGTGTCGACTACAACGGGCGAGCCCGTCACCACAGGACGTTTTAACGATTAGTCGTTCTGTCGCCCTGCAGTGAACGTAGAAGACTTTGGACAGTACAATTCTACGTCCAGCTACGTCACAACCCGTGAGAGTACAACGCCTTACCGCGAGTTAGCCAGGAATAAACCCGGCGGGCTCGAGATACTCGCGCCCTCACTTCCAATTGTAACCAGATTTCTGCGGTCTCTCGATTGGTTCCGAGTTCGAGGTCGCTTGCGCGGTCCTCTCCCTTACGAAGCGGTGAAACGGAGTGCACCGAATCTATCGCGGACCAAGGCGTCCTTTGCCCGACTCTGAACCGGGATCGGGTGGCCAATGGTCATTTCAAGAGCAGTCGCCGTAAGGTAGACAACCACCCCCGCTCTGTAGGAAACAATACAGTTCCCAGACTCCCCCGACTGTTAGTCGGAGAGCACAATCGATTGGCTTGCGCCGCACGGTGTGCAGACCGTCCAGGGGCGCCAGAGGTTTGATTCCCATGGGAGACTGGTTGACCCAGTGTCCTACCCGGGATTCGCACCCCATGCGGGGAGGCCGTCGGATGGGTGTTGACCCGTGAGTGTGACCGACCCTGAACACATGGGTCATCGTGGCCACCTCATCATGGGCCCGTTAGCCCCCAAGCAGCACCCAGGGTTGGCTTCCAACGAGGCAACTCCTCAACGGTCAACAGCACAGACACACAATTTTGTATACGCATTTAATTATGACAGCCCGTTCTAAGTATCACCATGATTATTTTATTACTTTTTACTATTATTTGAATACTTTTTATTACTTATTTATAGATCATTCATATAAAACCCTTATTTTAATTGATATAGTCATATTTTTACTATTGAAATGTTATTCCCCACTATATTGCTTTTTATTTTGTGACTACTTGTATGTTTTAAAAGTAATTTTATTTTTAATTCTCAAATCATGGACATCGCATCCGATTTCTCGTGTGTTATTTTGCTTCATACATACTTACCAAAATTACATTTTCTGATACTTCTAATGTGAAATATAAAATGGTTAAAAACGAATTTACCGCGTGAATTTTGTAGCACCCGACGTTTTCAAACCTTTTAATAATGTCAAACAAACGCGATAGTCTTCGATCTAATGTGAAGTCGGAAACAGAAGTAAATTGGATGAAATGGAATTTGGATGAAATGGAATTTGGATGAAATGGATGAAATGGAATTTGGATGAAATGGATCACGAATGAGTTAAATTGTAAGTATGTAATATTAAACGTACCTAATACCTAGTTTTAGGTTTTTACAATCTGTAAAGATTTCTTGAAATAAAAGAAGATAAAGAATATTGTGAAATAGAAAAGTTTTTTTGTACTCCTGTAAAATTTACTTTCTGGTACTTTATGTTGTTTTCAAAATGATCGACTCAATTTCACTTTTCCGGCAGAGGAAAAGTATTGTTAACGCAATTCTGTGTGTCTGTGAATTCCTCCACGACAGCGCCCAAACGCTTCATCCGATTGAGCTGAAATTTGGCATGAAGGCATTATTTGGTCATGGCAAGAGTTGAGTAGATTGTGGTTGAAATCGGTTCACCGGGAAGCGCGCTAGTCAAACTTCAACTTCGAAGCATTAGACTGAAAGACTTGAAATTCAGTACACAGGTGTCATGGTAGGTAGGTAGAAATCACGTTGTAAAATTTTGGTAGAAATATCACATATACAAGAGATACAAATAATATTCAAAGTCCATACATTTATTAAATAGTAAGGTCCTTAAAAGCGGCGACGCTTGCGATCGTTCAAATTTCGAATTCGAAGGCTTTGCAATTTGATGTTTAAATTGAATGAGATGACGCGCATTCGCAAATCAAATTTTCATTGCGTTGCTTCGCATATTAACAGGAATTTATGTCAACTGCTCATCGACTTTATTTATGAAATGAACATTCAGATGACATACGTCCCTGGCTACTTGCCGGGAATGTCTTGGGGTGACACAGCCGATTTTATACCTGGTGCCAGCTAAAAACAATACAATATTCTTATACATATTTATTTGTACAGGCCCAGACTTGTTTCCGATTCTGCCACTCCCCTCTGTTAGGGATATGGAAATTGTGTCTTGATTGTGTTAGGTACACTTGACGTTTTCATTTAGTTTAGCGGTCGATTTAGGCTTGATTTATTCAGGCGAAGTTTAAGGGATCCGTCATGGGCTGAGTCGACTCACCTGCGCCTCGCTCAAATCCCGACCCCACGTCCTTCAAAAGCCACCCAGGCAAAAGAGAACCCCCTCCTCCCCCCCCCCCCCCCCCCTGCACCTCTGGCCACCGCACAAACACACCTGTATATTCCGATCGATTTTAATATTTCAGAGCAGCGCTTCAGGCTAACACATCCTATGGCTTTCCGGATTACGCGGTCCCTGCATTTAGCTCCGGCCATGATTGGAGTTATATTACTATAGCGACATAAACTGAACAGTCGGGGGAGTCTGGAAGCTGTATTGTTTCCTATAGTGCGGGGGTGGTTGCGTACCTTACGGCGACTGCTCTTGAAATGACCATTGGCCATCCGATCCCGGGTTAGAGTCGGGCAAAGGACGCCATGGTCCGCGATAGATTCGGTATTCACCGTTTCACCGCTTCGTAAGGGAGAGGACCGCGCAAGCGACCTCGAACTCGGAACCAATCGAGAGACCGGAGAAATCTGGTCACAATTGGTAGTAAGGGCGCGAGTGTCGCCCGCCAGGTAGCATTCCTGGCTATCTCGCGGTAAGGCGTTGGTCTCTTACGGGTTGTGGCGAAGCTTGACGGCGGATTGTCTTTTGTCCAAAGTCTTCTACGCTCACTCCAGGGAGATAGAACGACTAATCGTTAAAACTCCCTGTGGTGACGGGCTCGCCCGTTGTAGTCGACAACCCAAGATGTATACCCAGCTGTATAGGGAGCTAATAGGCCCTTGCTGATTGTCCACGAAGACCCATTTTGTTCAGGGTTGGTCACACTCACGAGTCAACAGCCATCTGGCGGCTTCGACGCATGAATTGCGAGCCCGGGTGGGACTCTGGCCTTTGGGCTAGTTTCCCCTAGGAGTCAACTTTCTGGCGCTCCTGGACGGTCTGCGGACCGTGCGGCGTAAGCCAATCGATAGTGCATTTTGACTAACAGTCGGGGGAGTCTGGAAGCAGTACCGTTTCCTATAGAGCGGGGGTGGTTGCGGACCTTACGGTGACTGCTCTAGAAACGACCATCGGCTAACCGATCCTGGGTGAACAGCCTAGTAAAGGACGCCTTCGTAAGGGAGATGACTCGAACTCGTAAGCAGTCGAGGGACCGGAGTAATCTGGTCGCAATTGGAAGTAAGGGCGTGAGTGTAAGCCCGCTGGGTAACATACCTGGTTATCTCGTGGATAAGGCGTTGGCCTTCTACGGGCATGTGGCGGAGCTTGACGTTTCTGCGTCTCTCGAAAATCTGCGTTTGTATAAATAGGTAGGTAGGTAGATGCGTAGGTAAATATGTGTGTAGGTAAGAAGGAAGCGTAGGTATTTAGGTGGGTACATAGATAGGTAGATGCGTGTTTGTAAAGTACCTACTTTAATTTACTAAAATGTAGGTATTTCGAACACATGTAACAAGTGATGAATACTAACTCATATATTCTGTTACAGAAAAAAATGAGAACTGTCTTCTGATCGACAGACTAAAAATACGTAAATGTGCATAGTATTATAAAGAATTGCATTTCTGCTTTGATGGGCTCACAATTTGTCAATTTTGTATGTATTGTGGCAACCCTGGTGGATCGGCGAAACCTAGGTACTTATTTCGAAAACGGGCTCGAGACACATTAAATATATTAGCTAAAGCAGTATGGAAACTACGTACAAACGATCGAAACGAACGCACTCACACAGACGCACGCTTTAACAATAAGCGGTTGTCGCAGTACTGTCAGTCGCGAGTGTCACCTCGAGACAAAAGGTTGCGTTTTGCGTTTCTCTGTGTTGCTTGCGCTACGGACAAACCGCGATCTTTTTTGGACGAGATTTTTTGCTGTTGTTTTCAAAGAAAACACATAAACTGTAAAGTAGCTGCAATAATTTACAAAGAAATAGATAAAATTAGTTTTATAGTGCCTTGTCCCTGTTTCCCGATAGTTTATTATGTATATATATATATATATATATATATATATATATATATATATATATATATATATATATATATATATATATATATATATATATATATATATATATATATATATATATATATATATATATATATATATATATATATATATATATATATATATATATATATATACATTTATATATAAAGCTATTCATTAGAATGAGAATTTTTTACACTATAAAATGTAATAATAAAGCATTCCGCACGTGTCGTAGCAGACGAAAGTATTTTTCAGTTACTAATTTATAAGGGTAGTATATAACTGTAAATCAAAGATCTACTTTTTGTATAACAAAAAATCCAAATTCCAATCAAAAATACTGATACACAGCAAAATACTTACCTGAAGATATAATTATTTAAGCAACATTTGAAGTGCGTGATCGTGATGCATCGCTATTTACCACTATAATTTGGTAAATGTAAGGATTGACATAAAATAAGATAACTTTTCTGGCTTTTACCAACTCAGAAGTTCGCGACCGGCTTGGCACTCGCCGGCCGCTGCGAGGTGTTTTATTTTATAGCAACCTAACATAACCGAACCTACCCAAACCAACACAAATACTACCTGGGTAATACATTTGTCAAGTCATGATGGTAAATCGTAAGATTTATTAGTGAAACCTAAGATTCACCAGTATTTGGGCTTTTACAGTAACATAATTATGCCTTGGTTAAATTGATATGCAATTAGTATTTTTGATATATAAAATTATTTAATTGATATGTGTAAATTGATGGGTGATACGTTTTTTGATGTGCAATTAAAAATAAGTTATTAGTAAAAACACATTGTTAAATACAAGCTTTTATAAAAAATGATCTGTCCCAAGCCAACCCTGGATGCAGCGGGCGTGTCATAGTGGAACTTAGTACGGCCTATCATAATTGAATGCTATACAGAATTTTATGTTTGTGCTGTTGACCGTTGAGGACTCCCCTTGTTGGAAGCCAACCCTGGGTGCAGCAGCCCTGTCGCGCTGAAACTTAGAACGGACTATCATAATTGAATGCGTATACAACATTTCGTTTCTGTGCTGTTCACCGTTGAGGAGTCCCCTCGTCGGGAGCCAACCCTGGGTGCAGCAGCCATGTCGTGGTGAAATTTAGAATGGGCTATCATAATTGAATTCGTATACAAAATTGTGGGTCTATGCTGTTGACAGTGGAAGAGTATCCTCGTCAGGGGCCGATCCTGGCTGTAAAATCAGGTCATATCATGCCATAAAAATGCATTGTCATCGAAACTGTACCGTCAAATAAATAATTGTATTAATAATTAAAAATAACTTTTCATTTTTACAAAAAATAAAGAGTGACAACCCTAGGGCTTCAATGGAGCGTAGGTATTTATGTCAACAAATGGGCCTATTTTCTATACTGCTTGAGCTAATATATTTACTGTGATCGAGATGTCTTAATATTCTTACTCTACTATGGCCTGGTGTTACCAGGCCTAAGTGTTGGTAACCAACCTATTATATATTCATCTAGTATTACAAGTATTGACAACGCTGAGTGGATATCCATGTATATCCTAAATATTCAAATTGTCGGGTAGGGAGGATGCTTTCAATGATCAACACGTTTTGCAGATCTCTGATGGGAAATCCCGAGACGAAATTCGGCACGAACGAGAGATAGGTACTTGAAAGCGGCGAAAGGGGCGCACAGAGATTTGGAAAGGAGAAAGAAGGGTGCTAAGAGAGAGGGGAGAATGGAGGTGTCTATGGGGCTGTGGGAGCCTATTTTTAATAGATTGTCCATAAGAGTCATAACTTTTCATTATAGGATTTTAATTTAGTTTTTAGGAAAGAGATTCTTTCTTCTATTTTATAGGCAAATTTTATTTCTAAACAATTTTTTTATTTTTAATATTAGGTATGTTTACCTTACTCTATTTTTTAACAATTATGATTATTTAAATCCTATATATTTGTACATCATTTTTATTTATTATGATTATGATTTAAAAAAATATATTTTAAAGTAAAATTTTACGTCTAGTTTCCTGATAATCAATATTAATCGTGAGCGTTATATAATATGTAATTGATTTATATACATATGTATATTATTTTAGTTTTTATTTTTATTTATTTTGGTTTTATTATTATTTTTGTATAAATATATGTATGTGTATGTGTGCATATATGGATATATATTTTATCTATAGATGTATATAAGTATCTATCCATATTTGTATATGCGTAAATATTTGTAATTTTAAATTTGTCGATTTAAATATAAGTACTAACTATAGTTTAAGTTGACAGTGCACACTTAATATCGCCATTAAAAGTCTGCCTTAGAACAGGCCTAGGCCTAGTTAGGCGACTGTGTCAATGATTAAAAATAATGTCTCATCAATTTCTTGCTAACATCCATTTTTTACTAGATGTGTTACTAAAAAAATAAAATAAATAAATAAATAAACAATAACCATTTGTGTATAAATTATTTCAAATTTACTGTTTTCTTTTCTTTAATTAGATTTCACAAAAGTTATATAAATATTAATACAAATTTAAATATCCGTCTTAGAACAGGCTATATTTTCCAAATCAGGCGATGTTTTCCAAATCAATTCTACTTCTACAACGTCAAGAAAATAATGGAACTATAAGAGTGGGTGGGGGGGGGGGGGGAACTAGTTTAAAATTTTGTTTTGTCAAATGTTTAAAATTTTGCGTATTAACTCGTGCATGGTAGGTAATCCAAAAGTTATAATAAAAATATTTGCAATATAATCGGTTAGGTACGACTCTGACTCGCGCGCCGAGGGCTCCGTATCATTTTGTTAATAACACGTTCTTGCTTTGAAACGTTTTCATACACTGACTATAAATGAGCTTTTTCATTCATTGATTTATTTATCAATCGAATTGCATATATATAAGTTTTTACATTCTTCATTTAGAAGAATATTTTTTAAGTTTTAAAGTTATTATTTTCGATTATCACAAAAAAGTATGTTTCAACAGTTTAATTTATTCATTTCAAATTAAAGTATTTCTAATTTACAATAGTTAAAATTAACTATGTATATTGATGCCGCCTGTTCTAAGCAAGACAACTTTTTAAAATCATTATCATGATGAGAAATCGAATAAATATTATCTACTTAATTGTATTAAAATTACCTACATAAAATTCGAAACAAAATGTTATTAAAGTTATCAATAACCTATTGAAAGAAATTTAAAAGATTTTTTTTTTAAATATGTAGGTATCAATAATAGTCAAAATAGAGTAACATAAAAAAATTGTTTAAATCAAAAAAAAAAAACAAAAAATCATCTATGTAATTACATTTTGTATAGCTGTCTCTATTTTTTTACTGATTGCAATAATACTATTACGGGACCTACATGGGAAGTTGTATAAACTCGCAAATCCCGACGCTATTGCGATATTATATTAGTAGATGAAAAGGGACGCTAGGAGATGTGTTCGGATTATATTTGTGGGGTCCGACCGAGGGTTTGTTGTCCCCCTGCCACACTCCCCCTCCCCCCCCCCCCCCCCCCCCCACCCAACCTGCCACGGGCGGCATGCGAGTGACGCGATTTTGTCACTGACCGCACAATTACCGGACCGGATTGTATAGTCCCTGAAGTTGGATACAGCCGGAAGCGATATATCCACGTACTTCCTGCAGCACCGGATTTAGAGGGGGGGGGGGGGGGCAAACAGGAGTACCTGCCCGGGCGGCAATTTAAGGAAAACCCAAATTCATGTGTTTGAAAAAACTTGTTTAACCAAAGTGCCTAGCATCTAGAGCGCGTCGTACTATCGATTGGTCATTCACGGTTTCGTGCAGCTTGGGCCACAAGATCCATTTTGTTCTCGGATCAGCTCAACTCACGATTCAGCTCCTATTCCGAAGCCTCCTCGAGTGGAAGGCTACCCCGGGTAAGACTCCCGTGTCTCAGGCCTCAGAGCTGGTGGACCGGTTTCTCATCCCCGGTCCCGCATCCGGCATCCCGGCGCCACTGGACGGTTTGCGCACCGGTCGGCGAAGCCAATCGGTTGTGCATTCTGACTAATTGCTGAAGGGGTCTGGAGACTATGGAAATACACTGTTTCCTAATCAGCGGAGGTGGATTTTTCACCTGATGTCATGCCACTCTTGAAATGACATTGGGCCACTCGATCTTGTGTGGCACTACGGGCAAAGAACGCCCAGGTCCGCGATAAATTCAAATTGAATTACCGCTGTAATACAACAGGTAGAGGTTGCGTAGCCGACTTCGGACCTGTAACCAGTCGGGAGGACGGAGGTATCCTGAAGGTTATTTCCAGAGTGAGATATCCTGCTAAAACTGGTAGTTAGGGGGTGAGGCTGCCCGCTGTTCACCTTTCCCGGTGCCTCGCCGTAAGGCGTTGGACTCTAACGGGTTGATGGTGAACTAGACAGTAGATTGTCTTGTCCTCAAGTCTTCTACGCTCATTCCACGGCTGAAAGAATGATCTATATCGTTATACCAGCCGGGGGCGACGGGTTCGCCCGTTGTAGTCGACACCTCCATCCTGGTCATTTGATTTTGGAACGCATGTAAAGTTAATTTTTTAACGAGTGCGTAGTAGGTATGTCTGAAGTATCTTGCTGTTTTCTTTGATGCCAATGGTCCGCGATAGATTCAAATTGAATCACAGCTGAATATACGGCAGATAGAGGCCGCGCAAGCGACTTCGGACTAGTAACCAGTCGCGAGGTCGAAGGTATCCTAATGGTTAATTCTTGACGGAGATATCCTGCCAAAACTGGTAGTCAGGGAGCGAGGCTGCTCGCCGGGTCACCTTCCCGGTGCCTTGCTGTAATGCGTTGGCCTCTGACGGGCATGTTGGATTTGCTGGACGGTAGATTTGTATTTGTACCAAAGTCTACGCTACAAAATCTAAGTTCTACGCTCACCTCATGGGAGATAGAACTCCAAATTCTGTATTCTTTGTAGTGGTTAATCGACTTTTTGCAGGGAGTGACGAATCGAATTCCATGTTTAACTTAACCATGCCCTTCACTTTCTGGCAAGAGACAGATTCCTCGGCGGAAGAAGTCTTCGTCCTTGGAGGCTATCCACGATTCCAGCCATCTTTCAATATACTCGAAAAACTGGAAGCACTGCTCGGAAAGGCTATGTGCCATCGACCGGAACAAATAGTAGTCGGATGGCGCAATATCTGGGGAGTACGGCGGTTAAGGTAGGATGTCCCAGTTAAGCGTTTCCAGGAAGTTCTTCACCTGCATCGCGACGTGTGGTCGAGCATGGTCATGCTGGAAAATTACCTTGTCATGACTTTTAGCGTATTCCGGAAAACTTACCATAACCTAAATGGATTATTCACAATGAAGTAAGCATAAAATATATAAAAATTAAATATTTTAGAATTTAAAAATTAAATATTTATTTAACTTTCCAACTAATAGGAAAGAGCTGACTGCTTCCTTTAATTGATGTGAGGGCATGTTACGCTTTTAATTTTAATTTTTCAGCTAACCGTTATTGATCGCAGCTTCTTAATATTTCCTTTAGAATATAAAAAAACAAAATCCGAAATTTAAAATTCTTCCATCTGTCAAGTAGCTCGCCTTGTCTTGTTATTTCCCTTGAAATTATAAGTAATCGAGTGTTTTTACGTGTAATGAAGGATGGTTGCTTAATTTTTGAGATAATTGGATGAAGGGTGAGCGGTTAGTTGTAAAAGGGCCCAACTTAAACCTACATCTCTTTCCGCAAGTGAGAGACATTCATATTCTCGTATTACACCTAAAGCATTCCCGAATCCGATCAAGGGAATCCTTCGTCACGATATAAGTGGCTTTTATAATTATTTACTTTATAATCATCTTTCACAATCACAAAAACCAGGTCTGGTTTGACTGTGATATAATAAAAGCCTATACACTTAGAATAAGTATCGAGTTTACAGTGAATAAAATTAACACCAAATTAATTAAATTACTTAGATAATAATATTCGCAATTTACACAGCTATTTTGGCCGAACCTAATACTATCATGGCTGTCGAAAACACGTACATAATAATAAATCCGTATTACGTTTCTCGACGTATTCAATCATATGCACCATTGCTTGAGGTAAACTCGGGTTTCCACTCAGTATAGAATCCACGGAGATAAACAGAGTTAGGCGCCGCTTTAATCGCTTGGATAACATCGCAGGGTTTAAATAGGTGGGTCGGAATGACCCGGGATCCTCTGCGAAATTCTACGCTAAATTTGGCATGGGGTGGCTTCAGGTCGGAGGGTCAAGCCTTAACCCTATCGGTCGTGCATCTCGTTTTCCTCGCGAATGTTAAACAGAGGTCGTCGCCGCATACGCGCGCCCGTCTGACCTATAGACCGACCGAATTCGGCTTAGACTTTAGTCTGAGAATTTGCTGTATGATATCATAGTAAAACAAAAACAACTAGAGCTGTCGACTACAATGGGCGAACTCGTCACCTCAGGAAGTTTTAACAAAATTTGATCTTTCTATCTCCCGTGAGGTCAGCGCAGAAGACATAGGGCAACTAGGGTTGTCGACTACAGCGGGCGAGCCCGTCACCTCAGGAAGTTTTAACGATTAGTCGTTCTATCTCCCTGAAGTGAGCGCAGAAGACTTAAACAAAGACAGTCCACCGTCAAGCTCCGCCACATGCCCGTAAGAGGCCAACGCCTTAACCGCGAGATAGCCAAGAGTGTTACCCAGCGGGCTTACAGTCACGCCCTTACTTCCAATTGCGAACAGATTACTACAGTCTCTCGATTGGTTCCGAGTTCGAGTTCGCTTGCGCGGTCCTCTCCCTTACGAAGCGGTGAAACGGTGTGTACCGAATCTATCGCAGACCATGGCATCATTTGCCCGGCTGTTCACCCAGGATTGGGTAGCCGATAGTCGTTTCAAGAGCAGTCGCCGTAAGGTTCGCAACCACCCCCGCTCTATAGGAAACAGTACTGTATACTCATGTACATGGATTCAGCTCTATTATTTTTAAAAAAAAAATATTTGTCTGTCGTGTAAAGCCGACTTTAGTCAATGCTATTGTTGAATTAATATTTATGCTTAAATAGTTTTATATCTACATATAAACTGACGAATTCTAATATGCGATAATTAGCTTTAATTCCTAATTCATGCTGTTATTGTATATTCTGAATAAATAAACTGAATACTGAAATACTGAATACTGAATACTGCTTCCAGACTCCCTCGACTGTTAGTCAGAGTGCGCAATCGATTGGCTGACGCCGCACGTACGCCGCACGTGCGCAGCCCGTTCAGGAGCGCCAGAAGGTTGATTCATAGGGGAGACTAACCCTAAGGCCAGAGTCCTACCCAGGCTCACACTTCATGCGTGGAGGCCGTCGGATGGGTGTTGACCTGGAGTGTGACCAACCCTGAACAGAATGGGTCTTCGTGGCCATCTCAGCAAGGGCCCCTTAGCTCCCAATAATATACATAAACGTACATAATAATTACAAAGAATTGCAGTTCTGCTTTGATGGGATAACAAATTGTCAATTGTGTATTTGTTGTGGCAACCCTGGTGGTTCGGCGAAGGGTTGGTACTTATTTCGAAAACGGGCTCGAGATGTCCTACTGTTGTTATTTTACTATGATCATATACTGCCCTTTATTTGGAATTATTGCAACACGGATTTCTCTACTTACAAAAGAATTGCTACGATAACGCCCACTCGACCAGCACACAAGGCTGCGCAAAACGTCTTGCATTTACCTAACAAAATCGGGTGTTTCACCCCAAGAATTTCATGGTTAGTAGCCAAGGACAAATTTCATCTGATTATTAATTTCATAAATAAAATAGATGAGCACCCTCTCCCGGCCGGCGAACGCCCTCTCCCGTATGGGTTCGGTTACATAACGGTCTCAAACGGCGGGGTTCGTTTCTCGGCTAGCCTCGAGCGGCTCGGCGATAATATCTGAATAAAATGTAAGGCGGAATTTAAATAATAGTGTAGCATGTATATGAGATTTTCAAACCAAAATTTCACCATGTGTTTTCGGCCCAACAAGACATCTGTGTACAATATTTCGAAATTGAAATATGACTAGCGCGCCCTCTGGTAAACCGATTTCAACTACATTATTATCAACTCTTGCGATGACCTAATGATGCCTGCATGACAGATTTCAGCTCAATCGGATCAAGCGTTGGCGCTATCGTGGAGGAATACACATAGACGTACACATAGAAGTACTTCCACAATACAAGTATTTTCCTTGACAGGGAAGTAATATTACAATCAGAATTTCATAACGTGATTTTGATACAACAAGGCATATGTGTACAACATTTCAAGTCTCTACGTCCAATATTTCGAGATTGATATATGACTAGTGCTCCCCCTGGTGGACCGATTTCAACCACAATCTTTTCAACTCTTGCCATGACCAAATGATGCCTGCATAATAAATTAAAGCTCAATCGGATTAAGCGCTTGGGCGCTGTCGTGGAGCAATACATACAGATAGACAGACAAGCCCACAGACAGATTTGAATCTGGAAATGGTCTTAATCGTATTAGGGGGCTCAAAATGGATATTTCCGACCATTTAGAAAATTTATTTTAGCGCTTTCACAATACTTTTCCTCCTGCTCGGTTGGTGGACCGGAAAAACAAAACTATAGATTTAGATTTCTAGAATATTTAAAACCAGATAAACAACAAAAAATGCTTTTTCGTCTGGCTGGCTGGAGACCGCGAGTCCGATTTCGAGAATTCTTTCGATAATATTTTTATCATTAATAGAAAGAGTTGATAAGCTTTCGGGAAACTGCCGTACAAACGGGCGTCTGAGAAGTCGCACTTTTATCCATATTATGCTAACAGCTCGGCTGTGCAATTTTAAAACCTAGCGAGGGACGTTTCTTTAAAAACACGTGTTTTTGCATATTTGCATCTTGCTAGTTATTTGCTTATAAAAAAACCTTGTCAAAATGCCAAAAAAACACTCAGAAACGAAAATATATGTGTGCAATAACCTATCGAGTATGCATTGATAGGAAAAAAATGTTTGGTAAACCGTGTTATTACATAGTATAGCACAACGACCATTTTAAAACCTAGTAAGGCCATGTCCCTTGCTAGGTTTTGAAATTGACAATGCGAATTACTAGGTTTTCAAATGGAAACATCAACATAAATTGCGCGCGTAAACACCACTCAAGCGGCTGGCGCGAAAGCTTTCTTTTTTTATTTTTTATTTTTAGATACTCAAATATGTCAGGGCTCTCTAGACGATCAAGCATGCTTGTCAAGCATCGCGTCGCGAGCTGGGAGGGGATCGTAAACCGCAGGAAATATGCAAATATTTTTTTGAAATATTTACGAAAAATGCCTAATTTTGTAGTTTTATACCAGGGAGTCACGTCATTCATCTTCATATTTCATTTGCATATTTCCTGCGGTTTACGATCCCCTCCCTGCCCACGAAGCGAAGCTTGTCAAGCATGCTTGATCTCCTAGAGAGCCCCTTAGGTTTACAGACTAAATATATTTTGTGTCACACTTGCTAACATATCATTTTTTTAAGATGGAATTACCAAAAAAATTAAACGGTCGATATTGATCGTTCTTCCCGGTGTAAACCTTCATATGAAAATAGACATAACCCACACGAAATGGGACTTTCCCGCTAACATGCGAAATACATCGAATATGTTGGTCGCTAAATTAGATCCTATTCAAAGGTTTGAGCCTAAAGTGCATGAGGCATCTGTAACTTAAAGCCCTTGTATAATTTTCCTCGGTCGGCCATGGGGAAATTGAGTTTCAGTTTGTTACGTTGATATTAAATTTCATGCTATGTCAGTAACACTATATTAATAATTTTGTTTCAGAGGGGAAAGGCAAATGACGTGCGGGAATACCACAGAAACGTGAGTGAATGTTATTTAATTTAATTTTAATCTGTCGCTATCAGAGAAAGAGAAAAGTTGTTTTATGATACGGTAGACATATCTGTATGGCGAGTTTACGACCGCCTAGTTACGTTGAGTTTAATATGCAAGTTGGGTAAATATACATCAAAACTAAAAATAAAAAATCGTTTGTGTCACCTCATTCAATTTAAAATTCGCCGGTAATCGTTCGTATTTTAATCAAACGCGCGACGCCGCAAATTTAAATATCTAATTTCCCATACCTTTGTATGGTGGAATTTAAATATTGTTTGTGTCACTTGTATATGAGATATTCAAACCAAAATTTACTGTGATTTCATCGCAACAAGGCATCTTTGTACCGAATTTCAAGACTTAAGTCCAATATTTAGAGATTGAAGTATGACTAACGCCCCCTCTGGTGGACCGATTTCAACCACAATATTTTCAACTCTTGCCATGGCAAAATAATTCCAAATTTCAGCCCAATATGATAAAGCGTTTGGGCGCTATCGTAGAGGAAAACACGCACACAGAGACACACAGAAACACAGACAGAGCGGGAAAGCGGGAAAGCAGGGAAGCGGGGAAGCGGGAAGGGTAGAATGGGGGAAAGGGGGAAAGGGGACTTTACCTCCTCTTCGGTTGGTAGTCCGGTAAAGTAAAATCAAGAAGATTTCATTTATTTCCAGATATAAAAAGAGCAGGAAAGTATCTACTCCTCAATTCCACCATTTGCATACGATCTAAATGGAGGTTGGCCATCAATTGGCAAACGAAGGATAAATAGCCCACATATAAAAGGTTCGCTATCAAAGCGGGCGTAAATTAATCTAGTCAAATGTTTTGCTAGCAAAATTAGAAAGGTCGTTTTGTTTTTTTCAATGATAAATTAATGAATAGTTGTAATGTTAAATCAATGAATAATTGTAATAGAAATATATTAGCCATCTATGCTAATAATAGCCAATATTTCTTCCTGTTACCAAAAACATATGTGGATATAGTGACGATGATATCATCAACAACCTTCACTTATTATGCCTGTATAATAATATGTTTGCTTTTAAAGTATTGCTTGTACATACATACATACATAAATGATTATGCTAAATATGCACATAATTCCAAGAGACTTCGCAGCTAGAACCTTTTGCAAAGTGTAAGAACGAATGTGATTAAATCACAAAGTATTGTATTGTCATTATATTCAGTTTCTACGTTCTAACTACACTTTCTAGGTGTCATATACAGTGGTCGAACCCGTCGCTCCAGAAGGTTATAAAGATATGTAAACATTATTTCAACCTAGAGTGAGCATAGAGGCGTAGGTAGGGATAACACTGTCCATATATATATATATATATATATCTATATATATATATATATATATATATATATATATATATATATATATATATATATATATATATATATATATATATATATATATATATATATATATATATATATATATATATATATATATATATATATATATATATATATATATATATATATATATATTATTATTATATATATATATATATATATATATATATATATATATATATATATATATATATATATATATATATATATATATATATATATATATATATATATATATATATATATATATATATATATATATATATATATATATATATATATATATATATATATATATATATATATATAAATATATATATATATATATATATATATATATATATAGGATGATGTTTTTATTTAAAATAAAATTAGTAAAAGCTACTTAAAAAGTAGCGAAGGAAATCCCAGCTTGTATTGGGAAATGCTTATGTTTGAATGAGATATACTTACGAATGTGCACGACTTTCGACGGTGTAATGTAAGTTTAAAGGTCCTTTTGCAGTCGACTGCAAAAGGACCTTTAAACTTACATTGCACCGTCGAAAGTCGTGCACATCCGTAAGTATATCTCATTCTATATATATATATATATATATATATATATATATATATATATATATATATATATATATATATATATATATATATATATATATATATATATATATATATATATATATATATATATATATAGGATGATGTTTTTATTTAAAATAAAATTAGTAAAAGCTACTTAAAAAGTAGCGAAGGAAATCCCAGCTTGTATTGGGAAATGCTTATGTTTGAATGAGATATACTTACGAATGTGCACGACTTTCGACGGTGTAATGTAAGTTTAAAGGTCCTTTTGCAGTCGACTGCAAAAGGACCTTTAAACTTACATTGCACCGTCGAAAGTCGTGCACATCCGTAAGTATATCTCATTCAAACATAAGCATTTCCCAATACAAGCTGGGATTTCCTTCGCTACTTTTTAAGTAGCTTTTACTAATTTTATTTTAAATAAAAACATCATCCTATAAACGGATTTCTTACATTCGAAATTTGAATTATTTCGATATATCACCTTCATTTATGTCAAGACTTTGCCGAAGTGATCAATATGTTTAATTTTTTATTTTTTCGCTTATTTTCGTCTCAATTGGAGGCATTTTTTGTTGCAAAAGGATTAGCTTGATTTTTGAGATATATGGATGAATAGTGATCGTTAGTCGACTGCAAAAGGACCTTTAAACTTACATTGCACTGTCGAAAATCGTTCACATCCGTAAGTATATCTCATTCAAATATTAGCATTTCCCGATCCAAGCTGGGATTTCCTTCGCTGCTTTTTAAGTAGCTTTTACTAATTATATATATATATATATATATATATATATATATATATATATATATATATATATATATATATATATATATATATATATATATATATATATATATATATATATATATATATATATATATATATATATATATATATATATATATATATATATATATATATATATATATATATATATATATATATATATATATATATATATATATATATATATATATATATATATATATATATATATATATATATATATATACATATATATATATATATATATATATATATATATATATATATATATATATATATATATATATATATATATTTATATTTATATATATATATATATATATATATATATATATATATATATATATATATATATATATATATATATATATATATATATATATATATATATATATATATATATATATATATATATATATATATATATATATATATATATATATATATATATATATATATATATTTATATAAATAAATAAATAAATAAGATCTTCCCTATTTAAATCATAATAAATAACTCGGCATAAATTCTTACGTGCTGTAAATATCTAGCAAATGTGTTTTCTAGTGGAGGGTACACATTATTATTATATTAGGGATGCATAATTGCTCAATAATATGGGTGCATTAAAAATGGTTGTCGGCGTGGCAAAGGAGAGCCATTAGTGTTGGCGCGAAACCTTTTAGGTGGGTTCATTAAATTATCTGTAGATGAAATATTTAAGAGAGGGGCCGAGCCCTAAATAAAACCAGACAACGCTATTCGGCAGATAAATAGGTGGAGGTAGTCTAGAAAATATACCCACAAGCTGGCGTCGCGCGGGATGTTAAATTTATTTTTTGTGATAAGGTTACATTGGCAAATAAAATGTTGGTCAATTTTTTGAATAATCTAAAGTCTATAACTAATTTTTACAGAGTCTTCAGAAAACTTATTGAACATTAAAAAATAGAGAACAACGAGTTTAATCGCGGAAATTATGTCCATTGTCTTCTATGACTTCGCGCCATTTCTCAGGTACCATACCGATTCTAACGCGAAAGAAGCTTTCAGGATTTTGGGCAAAAAAGTCATCGACGAATTTAGGCACATCGTCCAGTGTTTTGGGCTGTCCACTGTATTGACCGGAACAAGTGGTAGTCGAATGGGGGTAAAGTCTGCTGGATTTGCCGCGTGTGGGAGAAATTCCCAACTCAAGTTTAAAAGAGGTCGAGCATTGTCATGCAGCATTATCACTTGCCTGCTTTATTGCCCAGTAAATGACATTTTATGATCAAGGTATTTACTCAGTTTGTTCAATTATCAGCTATAGCGTCTCGAAGTCGCCGTCTGACCAGTTTCCGGGAGCCCTTAATAATGTACACCCTTCACGTCTCACATAAGGGTGAACCTTCGTCAAAAGGATGTCTTGTTTTGGCGTCGATGTACTACTGGGTTGCCCGGGATCTACCCACATTTTTCAAAGTTTGGTATTCTCGTAAGAAAGATACGTTCAAACACCCGTAACCAACTTCCACATGAAGTTTTTTTTTGTTGCCGGGCAAGCAGTGAAAGGCATTGTTCATACGTTGTTCTAGGTTGTGTTCGGTCATTATACGTGGGATCCAATGTCCAAGCTTTAGGTTTTTTCCTATTTGGTGCAAACGCTTGGAAGTAGCTTTTTGGGTGACTCCTAACTGAGCTGCAAGCTCTTGTTGCTTTTGCGTCGAGTCTTCAACCAGCAGAGCATGCAATTCCGCATGATCAAACTTTCGAGTCTGTCTGAGGCGCGGATGGACATTAAGATCAAATCACCATTTCTAAAACCTTTGTACCAATAATAACACGTTTAATAGGATATAACGTCGGCACCAAGAACAGTTCAGAGATGAAGGCGCGAAGATACGATACGGCACTTTAGTTGTCCACCCGTTTAAAAAAAGGATTTCGTTACCGGTGACGAAATATATTACACGCCCTAAACTAAAAAATGTCGTGGGTTGATGTTGGAAAACCGTTAACATCGACTGCAAAGCCGAATATTTATACGAAAAAAGTTATGATGGGTAGTGCATAATGTGTAATAAAGAGGTTAGTGCATAATAAAGAGTGTAGTGCATAATGAACTATTGCATTCTGAAGAAATTGTAACCACGGATATTTATAAGCAACAGCTTATTCGTTTAAATGATGCATTAGAGCAAAAAATACCTTAGAAGTCAGTAAGTGATTCTACATCAGATCAATGTTCAACCACCTGTCACAAAAGTGACTCTGGGTGTTATCTAAGGTTTAAGTTGGGAAATCTCCTTCACGCGGCTTATCCTTTAGATCTCGCTCTTTCAGATTATTTTCTATTTCGATCGATACAAAATCATTTGGCTGATCAACACTTTTGAAACACTTGGCGACGTCCGAAATTGCATTGATACATATATCAATTCAAAACGGCCAAGTTTTTTTCGCGATGGCATTCGTCAGCTGCCAGAAAGATAGGCTGAAGTAATATAATACAATTGCGATTAGTTCGAGTATTGAGATGTATATTCCGCTTAATAAATAAAATTTACAATTTTAATAAAAAAGGCACCGAGTTAATTTGATATACAATATATTTAACTCGTACACAGGACAGATTTTAAACATAACCGACAACCAGTTCAAGAGAAGGGTATCTCATTGGCTCTCGAATTATACTAGAGATGAATGTGAAAGTATGATATATTCAAATATTATATTTCTAACCACAAATTATGGATATACAGATTATAATATGTTATATTTTATTATGTTATACTATATTATATATAAATATGATACATTATTTTGTTATAATGTTATATGATATATGTTATCATGATATAAATGTTCTAATATATTATATTATATTATGTTGTATTATGTTATGTTATATTATATTATTTATATTATATTATGCTAAATAATATATTACGTATTGTTTTTTATGAGACGGAAGAAGGACAGCAGGCAAGGCGTACAGGCTCAGCAAATACCACAGAACGTATCCATCACCCCAACACAGGCGTATACCTAGTGGGGTTGATGTAATCCTGACGCAATTTATTTTGTGTTATTATAAAAAAATAGGATAAAGTATAAATAAATAAATAAATATTACTTGTGCTTTTATCACAAATAAAAAAAAATGTTGAATTATGTTAAATCAGTCTAAAGCAGCTTTGGCCCATATATTTATTTATTAGTTTCAACTATTATTCAAGAGTATTACAGTCGAATCCAATTCGCCCTTGAATATTAAATTTAGAGTTTAAGTCCATAATAAATGACTTACATAACTAAATTAATCTAAAAAAACAAAAGATATCTATTTCTGTGGGTAAGGAATTGAGAAGATCTATAACCCTCCCCACTGGCCTGTCTACAAAAATATTTGTATGATGGTACGGCACATTAAACAATAGATGCGATCTCCTCGCTGTGTAAATTACAGGTACGTACAATTCAAACTTACATAGTATCTCTGGCAAATAAATAGTTCCTTGAATTAATTTATATGCCAATATAATTAGGAAAATATATCGACGGGTTTCAAGAGTGTTGTATCCTACCATTCCTAGCACAAAATCGGACGGAAATAAGTACGGATAAATACTGTATTTTCTATCTTGAAAATTTTCTTTGAATACGCTCTACCATCTGAATGTATTTGTTTTTACTTGTACACCAGATGACCGAATTATATTCAAGTATGCTACGGACGTCCTTCGTCCGAAGGACGTAATGGAATGGTATCCTAGAAATGGGAAAAGACAAAAGGACGTCAAATTAAAAGATGGGAAGATGACTTACCAAAAGGATGGATAAGGTTGGCTTGGGACAGAGATGAATGGAAAAAAATGGGGGAGGCCTATTTCGAAGGATAACCTGATCAAAAAACTGGCTGCTGAAGAATATTATACCTTATTTAAAAATTAGATTAAAAATTAATAAAATATATTGTTTTATCACATAAGGCAAAATTGTACAATACGGTCAGCGAATAAAGGCTTTTATTATTATTATGATACGGACTAAACAATTATATAGTAGAAACATTTCATGAATATTATTAAACTGTTTGCATATGCGAATAACAAAACAGACCATTTTGCTAGCACGATTGCAAATATTTGTAATGTTTGCACGGCAATTCAACTGCGTATCAAATGTAATACCCAGGTCCCTCCCCTCGGTTGACCTTTTTAAAATTGACCCGTTTATTGTGTATGGGAAAAAGCAAGGTGTTTTCTTCTTAGTGAAGGTTAAAACAGAGCACTTGTTAGTGTTGAATTCCATGTCATTGACAGAGCTCCATCTTGAAAGTGCATATAGTTTATCTTGACATAAACTTTTTCTCATTAACGGCAATATTTAAAAATTTGTGACAACTCGGGTTGTCGACTACAGCGGGCGAACCCGTCACCTCAGGAAGTTTTAACGATTAGTCGTTCTATCTCCCTGGCAGTGAACGTAAAAGACTTGGGGACAAAACAGTCCACCGTCTAGCTACGCCACAAGCCCGTAAGAGGCCAACGCCTTAACCGCGAGATAGCCAGGAATGTTAACTGGCGGGCCGACACTCACGCCCTTACTTCCAATTGTGACCAGATTACTCCGGTCTCTAGATTGGTTGCGAGTTCGAGGTCGCTTGCGCGGTCCTCTCCCTTACGAAGCGGTGAAACGTTGTTTACCGAATCTATCGCGGACCACAGCGTCGTTTGGCCAGCTGTTCACCCGGACAAAGGACGCTGTGGTCCTCGAAATATTGTGTCAAAAATATTTCGAGATTTCGTTAACTTTACACATACTATCGTTCTAGGGTTCAGATATATTTCCAACGAAGTATTAAAAGCATTTCGCCATCGGATATTATGGAAGTGAAAGACTTGTTTACACAGTATATTTTCACCACTGCAGTAGCACCCTTCCACCCTTCAATATTCCAAATAAGGGTTGCCCCAAATAAACGAAGACAACGCAATTTGCGAGTTAAGTGAATCAATATCAAATTGGACCCACCCTATACATCAGGGAATAGGGAATTTTGCCGCTACATATACATACTTACACATAAGTACGAAACGATGACATGCTTCCTTTTCGGTCACTTCGATTTATACTCATTTAATTTTGGCGTAATGCTTATATTTTATTCATGTCACAGCGGTACCTTACATATCGACGGTTGGAAGCACAATTATTGTATGTCCACAAATGTTAGTTTTGAGAAAATTTCATAGCAAGTGATTTTTTTTTAATCAAACGATTGCATAGTGTATTAAAGTCCAGGATTAATTAACTATACATAAATAAAATGTGAAAATCAATAACATTGTGAAATTCTCCACGACACAGATATTGTATGTCCGGATATACAATAATTGTGTTTTTAGTTCTTGCAACGATGTGCGAATCGAATCGAATATCTGTCGACGGGCCTTGCTAGAGGCACGTGACGTCTTCCACTAGGCATTTTGCCTTTTCGTAGGATTTCACGTGAGCCGGGCCCATTGGTCCGGCTTTCGGGATATGGCGTAGCAGGGCTTTGCGCCCTGCGGCAAGACTCAGTGTTAGGTGCTTAGGCACCTTATGTGAAGAATTGAGACGGGAGTGGGCACATGACATCTTCTGTGGCAAGACTGTTGTTATGCGATGAGGTGGTATTAGGCCACGAAGTGCGACGGCAATAGCACAAATATAGTATTTGAACTACATACAATGATTGAGCCGAAATCATTTTTTTAAATCTACAAATTGTGTGAAAATTTATGTAAATCTGGTACACTTCAGATCTGCGGACTGTATTAATCTTTTAAAATCTTAATCTACGCCCTGAAATTTGGTTAGAAAAACTACATGATTTAGTTAGTAGTTAATAATCGTCGAATTCGAATTAATTTAAACATAAAACCATACATAATCCAAATCCGAAAAGCTGCGGATAATCTATTCTAAAAATAGTATCCGAAATACGAAAAACGATTTAGTAACTCGGTACCACGGATTTTAACTCATTAATGAAAAAGGGTGGGTTAAATTGGATGAATAATGTAGGTAGGCATAATAAATTTCGGTGAATTTTAATTAACTCGTCGCTCAAAGTAATTAACGCTTACGACCAGAAGCTAATTAAAGCTGCAAACAAAAGAATCTTTTATGCGTATATAACCAATGTTAATTAATAATTTAAATCGAAATCCCAGTAATCTTTTATATATTTAATGATTAACAAGAGCTTATGTAAATATTACTTATACATACAAAATCCACACGTGTTCCTTAAAAATAAACGCATGAACCATTTATATAAACCATTACTTAAAAAACTCCCAAGTTAAAATGAATTATGTATATCTCTTATGTGCTATTTTAATTTTTGCTGATGCAGCTGAGTATTTCTGCATCTTTTTGGACCCGATTTCTTTTTATTGATTCTTGTTTTTTCTTCAGATTTTCCATTTCTATCCAAAAATTGGAGTAATCGTTATTCTTAAAGGTGTAAGACATCCTTATTTTTTACTGTGACAACCCTGCTTAATACAAACACATTGGAATATTCATCAAGATGCTAATCTGACAGCCGTTATAGGTATCTATAGAAGTCTACATACCGTGGAAACAATTGAAACTTTGTAGAATCTAAAAGGGTGATTTCTCTGCGAAATACATATTTACACGACTGCCAACAAAAAAGGAGTGTAATTACACGACTGCCCAACAAAAACGGAGTGTAATGTGTTCAGGGTCAATCTATGTATATTTTCCGTTTCTATATCCACTATAGCTTCTAAACGCTCGAACCGATTTAATAGTATGTAGTATTGCTAGAACCGTTATGCCATCCCGAGTATCATAGGGAACCTTAACTGTCAACATATCAAGTAAATAGTTGTCTAAATGTCCAAATCCCCAAATGTCAATAAATTAACAAAAATATACTTATCGTGTTTAGTGTCAAATGAAGTCTGATTGAGTAAATTCCGGAAATATACATCTATTTATATGGATAAATAAATAAACCACAAATATTTAATTAAAAAAAGCGTAATTAAAATAAGTACAATAGTTCACTTTCTGTAACGGCAGTCGTGTTTTTCATTCTTTTTATATATTTACTTGTTCATCTGAAAATAACGAACATCTAGATTTTTAGATAGCAATGTAATCCCCATTGTTATTGTCGGCCAAGGCATGTATATTTTATAATGCTTCAATGGACGGATCTATTAAGACGACTACCTCTCTCAAACAGTGACAAATTGACATTTTATAATCAATGTTAAGTGACTCACGTGTACATTTAAATAATAATAAAAGTATGAATCCTTAAGCGAATTTCTTAGTCTTTCGTAGTATGGTGCAAACTTTTGTAATTTTCATTTTTATATCGTGGCAAACAACTCGAAACTACAGTGTATTGGTAATACGTACCAAGTAAATGAAAAAATGAGACGCGATATTTATAGATTTTTTCATTAAAATCTTTCAAAAAACCTAAAAATTCATGAGGAAATTACAAAAAGGTGATTACGTCAGATTATATTTATTTTTGTTAGGGAAAAATCAAAATATTGAAATTTCTAATCATAGTACGAAAGAGTAAGAAATTCGCCACAACATTCATATTTTTTTATATTATTTAAATGCACGCGGGAGTCACTTAAAATTGATTGCAAAATGTATTTTTTTCACTGTTTAAGAGAGGGATATTTGAATTAGCGGTGTTGCTATTTGGTGACTTTCGAGAATATGTCGTATCAGAGTTGTTTTTCGCATACCTATATATGAATTTACAATCATCGCATGTACCTATATTTCATATTTTTTTGTACGATATCTCATTTTTAAGCATCAGTTTGATATGGGATATCGAGATACTTCGTTGAAAGACCGCGACGTCATAGTGCGAGTATTCGTAAATGGTCGTGAGAGTATCATTGCAGTTCACTTCTAGTCGTTAACGACCCATTGCACTCCTCACAAGTGTATTTCTTGTCTTTTTCCGGGTCTCTTTTCGTAAAACACTACTGCACTCCCAGCACTTGTGATTGAAGACAATGTGGTCATGCAAATAGATCTTCCTCGAAAACGGCAGGAGCAAGGCTTGCACTTGAATATGATGCACTGATTCAATATGATGGGAGCTAATGGGCCCTTGCTGAGTTGGCCACGAAGACCCATTCTGTTTCAGGAGAGGTCACACTCACGGGTCAACACCCATCCGATGGCCTCCACGCATGGGGTGCGGAGCCTGGGTAGGACACTGGGTCAACCAGTCTCCCCTGGGAATCAATCCTCTGGCGCTCCTGGACGGTCTGCGCACCGAGCGGCGCAAGCCAATCGATTGTGCTCTCCGACTAACAATCGGGGGAGTCTGGGAACTGTATTGTTTCCTATAGAGCGGGGGTAGTTGTCTACCTTACGGCGACTGCTCTTGAAATGACCATTGGCCATCCGATCCCGGTTCAGAGTCGGGCAAAGGACGCCTTGGTCCGCGATAGATTCGGTACACTCCGTTTCACCGCTTCGTAAGGGAGAGGACCGCGCAAGCGACCTCGAACTCGGAACCAATCGAGAGACCGGAGAAATCTGGTCACAATTGGTAGTTAGGGCGCGAGTGCCGCCCGCCAGGTAACATACCTGGCTACTCGCGGTAAGGCGTTGGACTCTAACGGGTTGTGGCGTAGCTAGACGTCGGATTGTTATGTCCCAAGTCTTCTACGCTCACTGCACGGTCGATAGAACGAACAATCGTTAAAACGTCCTGCGGTGACGGGTTCGCCCGTTGTGGTTGACAACTCAATATGATTCAATATGATATAAACTCACCGAAATGTACCATATCGTTTTGGAACAGCTGCGTGATGGTTGATGGTCACAAACGCCACAGACAAAACGCTCTTTACTAATTTTCATCAAAGAAAACCACAAAAGTAATATTTTTTACCAATTAAACACGTTAATCAGGAATATTCACAATCATATAAACAGTAGAGAGCACTATGGATAGAGAATTTCCGTGTAGCTTAATGCTTCTTCTTTTCTGGTGTCGTCTCATTGTGACGTTAGCGATCATCTTAACAATTCTATTTTGTACGTTGCCTCTTGTAACAAGGACCAAAATAAAACGCTCTGAATGTTCTAATCTCAAAGATTATTAAGTTTCATTCGGGGTTGATTTTAGAATCGTTACCGAGTAGGGTACTAAATTGTACATAAGGTGGCTATAATCTCTATTACTTTTGGATAGAAATTCGAATGTGACGTGACCTGGCATACGACATTTTCTTTGGGAAATCGACTACTGGTGCGCGTTTCTCTGCGACGCAAGTTGGAGTGATAGAAATTTCTTCCTTAAGACACCTTTTATCTTGACGCTGCCAAGTCAAATTAGTCAGAGTATCTGCGGAGAAGCCCACTTCTCAAAGGTCTCAACCTTTTCAACTGTGTATAACAAAGCGTCTAGCTTCCATACGATAATATTGCAAATAAATACCATATTAATCCTTCAAGTTTTTTTTGTTATATACTTTCTTCATCTTAAAACGACAATATATCTTAAATATTCGATGTCATTTTAAATATTTTTGTTGTCATTGAAATTGCGGCCACGCTATTGTATTTTATAATGCTTCGATTGTTGGAGCTATTTGTGTGATGTTTTAATTTGTTGTGTTTTATTTATTGTGAACGCTGAGAATATGCCTTATGAGAGTTGTCTTCTGCGTGAAAGCAAATTTACAATCATCGCATGTATAATATTCCTTTACTTTTTTGTACGTTTTGAGGTTCTTATGCGTCGATTCGATATGGCAGATCAGGGTTCTTCGTTGGAAGGCCGTGAAATCACAGTGTGAGCATTCGTATTTGGTGGAATGGTCGTGCCATTTCAGTTCCCTTCTAGTCGCCAACGCCTCTCCGCATTTGTCACAGACGAATTTCTTGTCGTGGTGCTCGCGAATATGTTCCCTCAGAGCGCTCTTGTCGGGAAACTCACTAATGCACTCCCTGCACTTGTGATTGAAGATGTAGTGGTCGTGCAAATAGATCGCATTCGAAAACGCCAGGAAGCAAAGCTTGCACTTGAATATGGCTTTGCTGTGCACTGACGTGCAGTGCTGCTGTAATATAGCGTCCGAATTAAAGGTGCGCTTTCACTTCTTACACTTAAACTCTCCAACGTGTATAACGTCATTGTGGAACATAAGCTGCGCCATGGTCGTGAATGCGTGGTCACATACGCCGCAGACAAAACGCTCTTTATTCATTTTCACCAAAGAAAACCACCAAAATCAATTATTAAACACGGTTTTTCAACATTTACCGCGAATATAAATAACTATTTAATGCCAGAGTGACAATGGGATACTTTACGCAATTAACTCAATACGGTTTGACATTTCGCTAATTGCAAATGGCGGCGCGTTGACGTTTCGCGTCCTGTGTTGTCAGCTTTAGAAATTTTAATGTGGAATTGCTACCGAATCTACAGGCTGAGTTTTTAATTATATATAGTGACATCCTTGTAGTGGGTGAATCAGTACGAATAACTAGGCAACTTTTGATAAGATTTTTTTTTTTTTTATTAATTTTTGTTTTGAAAAATAGTATAAAAAGCTAGCACGATGACGCAGCGCGCTCAACGCTTCTCAAACTTTTCTTCAATAAACAGGCTCTACAAATTAAAAAAAAACACAAAAAAATGTATTTTTTTAATCAAATGCTATTTTCTTTGTCGTACTGATACACCCACTAGAAGGATGTCACTAATTAAAAACTCATTGTGTATTGCCAGATGGAATTTAAAAATAATATATATTTAAAAAAAATTGGAAATAAAATTTCATTGTTTAACCAAAACAATATAATTAACTCTCCGTTGTCATTAACAAATCAAATCAAGGTTATTGTCGTCAAAACCTTAGTATACAATACATAGTCGGTTAGACATTAGTCACAATACTTTGAATACATTTAGTCAATAGTCAATAGTCTTTTACTCATTCAAAATTGCAAATACATCTGGGTGGACATGTAATATTTATAAATGCTTAAACACAAATAATCAAAAATATCAATAAAAAATCATGAAAATATATAAAAGAAATCAAAAGGACTTAAGCTAATGCAAAAAAATAATAACGAAAATCAAGCTAAATAAAAGATAAATGCTCAGTAATCACTTTCTTTAAACCGTAATAATTATAGTGAATAATAGAGATATAATATATATGGGAGATATATAATTACAGTTATAAGGCTAATGAGATAACAATAACAATAATAAGTAATATAAATCATCTGTGCACCTATATAATAACGTTAGTTACTAACGACTCACAATGCTCCCTAATCGAGTGTAGCAACCATAATGTTACCAGTCTTTTGTAGAGAGCGTCATTTTGAATGATTGTAGCTTGGCCTAATTGCGTGGTAAATATGTTATGGAGTTCCTTCGCTAGGTAAATATAGTGTCTTTGTCCAAAGGTCGCTCTCATTCTTGGTTGTACATGTTTGTCTTTATGTCTTGTGTCGTGTCTATGGGCGTTACTGGTCGCCTTGCCGTTGTCCTGTTGGAGTTCTTTCCCGTAGAATATCAAGACCTGCCGTACGTATAGCTGCTTGCATCCAACACCATAAAATCCCTGTAGAGCTGGTCACTGGAGTAACGGTATGGCTTTCTGGCTATAACCCTGATAGCTATAATGATATTGTAATATTTTTTCAGGGTTGTATACCTTATATATAGCACATGTGATGAGCCAGTGCTTAACTCTATATTTGAACATTTTTGGTTCTGAATCTCGTACAGTACAACTCCAATTAATCGAATTAATTGAGACCGGACCCCGATCGGGTAATCAAAAAGCATAGCTTTTATCGCGGGCCTAGAGGCCAGCGCGGCGACCGAATGAAGAAATTTCTTAACGAAAATTAATGATTTAAAACTGATTATTACGTCTAAACGAGTACTGCTTACGATTCGAAAAAAATATATTATTATGTTAAACAAGAACATTTTCCTAATATTCTTAGCTTTGAATACTTTAGATTTTGTTTATATTACATAGTGTAATTAATTTGTGAAATTAGGTCTAACCGAACACAAAAACGACTACTACGCAAATACTATCTGGCGTATTATTATGAAACCTGCACCATTTAAAAGATAATTTAAATATCTATCTTTTTACTATCTTTAGTACTGCATGTATGTTAAAATTGGAAATAAATACTATTTTTTAAAGAAAAAGGGCTAATTAATTAAGTAAAAAGGCAACACGTTACAGTGCAGTATGTATTGATAGGTTGTCAAAGAGTTTAACCCCTCGCGTACCAGACGGCCCGAAACGTCCAGAATTGATATTTACCGTCGAACCCCAGACGGCCCGAAATGGCCAGGCGAGGCCGACCGCTAATTATGGATTATTTAATCGACTAATAATTATGAATAATCTTTATTGCTTTACATAACGACGTTACAAATATCTAATAGCAAATTTCAATAGGAACATAAAACAGGTCTTTTTTAGACGATCGGTGTGACAGTTTCGGAGTAATCGTTTTTTTTCTGAAACGCCATCTTTTTTTTGAGACTCGCGAATTTCTTACGGGCCGTAAGGCACACATTAAAATTCAAACCGCGGGCCGCGAGGGGTTAAAGGCCATATACACAAATTACTTTTGGATTATAAAATACATTATATAACCAAACCTAGTTTGTAAGCATTGCATATAATTTTATTATTAAACAACCAGTGATTACGGAATCGATATAAGAGTACATGATGTTTTAATAGGTAGCAGCTTACAATCAAAATAATGTAAAAAATCTGTACTAATACTTTCTGAAGAGTCTAACAACGAATTACAATAATCGTATTAGATACTTAAAACTATCATCAGGTAATTATTTGACATGTTAAAAAAGGACAAGACTTACTTTAGAACATTCAACAAAACAGGAGAAGTACTGTTCAACAAAAAGGAAAGTAATGTGTTCATTTATGTATATTTTCCGTTTCTTTATTCCACTATAACTTCTAAACGCTATGACGAATTTAGAGGTTTGTGGTATTGTTAAAACCGTTATGTTATCCCGTTTCGTATGGTACCTTAACTTTCAAAATATCAAGTAAATAATTATCTATGTTGCGACGCCGTCAGTAGCGACGTCGCCGGCCGTAAAATAGATGATTTACGGCTGCTATGAGGGTGCCCGAGAAAGCATAAGAAATTTGCAGGAAACTCATTTTTACGAGAAAAATGGCAAAATCGCCTCGGGTTACCTTTATAGACATCGCAGGCGCCGCTTGGAGCGGACCGAGCGAGCGAGACGGCCTACGGCCGCCCGCTCCCACACGGATCGAGCAAGCGAGACGGCCTACGGCCGCCCGCTCCCACACAGAGACCGAGCGAGCGAGACTCCCTACAACCGCCTGCTCTAACATAGCTAGGAGACAAACTTTGGTGCCGAAAACGGACAGTATTGAACTCGTCAAACCGGAAATGAAAGCGGGAAATACTGCCCGAAACAGTTGTATAAGAGTCGAGGTATATGCATAAAGCACCCCTCTTACGACCTGCCGTGAAAATTCACGTGTTCACAGCAAGGAACCGTGAAACACGAGAGAAAACACGTGGTATTTTCTACTCCCAAAAATAGTGAAAAACTGTTAAATGGGAGTAGAAAACAAGGCACCATCACCACCGACCACCGGCAAGTAAACAGAAACACAGGAATCATCGATTCAAGTTTACGTGGCCGAAAAACTGCCCTCAGCCGATTTCGAAGATACTAGCAGACACGAAAACAACGGGAACGCATACGTGAGGTACCGGGCCAGACTCTGATGATGTTTGGAACCCGAAGAATCCACTCCAAAGGAAAGGATGGGTTTTGAGCCATTCTCTGATTGGTTGGTTGCCGACCAATCAGGAATGCGCTCTAACGAGCCAGTAGCCGCCAACCAGAAACTGTTGGTCGGCCCTGAAGTCTGGACAAACACGGAGCGTACCGTAACGGCTTTTAGAGGAGAGGAGATAGCTTTTCTCCTAGGAGAGTGCGAGAGGTCAATAGAAAAGGGAAGATCCCCACCTTGCACGGAAAGCTGTCCGCGGCGTGTCCATTGGTGGACACGAAAGCAGGTGCACAGCAGGTGCACGGCGAGAACCGCGGAAGTGAGTACAAATATGGGCCCCTGGGCCATACCAAATCACTCGCTCTCTCAGTTCCACAGCAAACAGTCAACCGACTAGGAAGGAAGGAAGGAAGGAACCCCAACGACTACTAGGACCGCGACCTGGAACCGCTCCACTGCCCTTGCAGTCTGGAAGCCAGTCGCGAGCGGCTCTACTGCACCGTGCAGTATTGAGCCCGTCCAAGTAAAGGACGCTACGGTCGACGAGACACTCTCTCCTATTCGGGGAGTTGAGTGCCGGTCCGAGTCGGGAATTACGGTCCGACTCGTGATTTACGGTCGACGGGACGCTCGCTCCAGTCGTGGAGTTCGAGCGCCGGTCCAAGTTGGGACCTTCGGAGAGCCGGGTCCACGCGGCGCACACGCGGTCAGACGGCGCACACAGGCGCAGTCGGACACACGCGGGCGCAGACGGGCGCACATAGGCGCAGTCTGGTGCGCATCGGCGCACACGCGGCACCCACGCGGCGCACACGCGGTCAGACGGCGCACACAGGCGCAGTCGGACACACGCGGGCGCAGACGGGCGCACATAGGCGCAGTCTGGTGCGCATCGGCGCACACGCGGCACCCACGCGGCGCACACGCGGTCAGACGGCGCACACAGGCGCAGTCGGACACACGCGGGCGCAGACGGGCGCACATAGGCGCAGTCTGGTGCGCATCGGCGCACACGCGGCACCCACGCGGCGCACACGCGGTCAGACGGCGCACACAGGCGCAGTCGGACGCACGCGGTCGCAGACGGGCGCACATAGGCGCAGTCAGGCGAACGCAGCACAGGCGGACGCAGCACAGGCGGACGCAGCACAGGCGGACGCAGCACACGCAGACGCACACAGGCGCACACAGGCGCACCCAGGCGCACTCAGGCGCACTCAGGAGCACGCAGGCGCACAGAGACGCCGCTCGACAACCGATCTTGTTCGACCCGCTGCCCGGGAAGAACAGGATAGCGACACTTAGGAAATAAGATTAATTGTTATATACTGATTTTACTTTACAATAAAGATTTCAATAACGTTGTTATGTACCTAGGTTAATTATATACTTATGTCTGATTTGTAAAACTGTATACTTGTTATGTATACCGAATTGTAAAATTGTATTTGTTATACACCGTATGCACTTGTTATGCATCCTAGACTAAGATCTCATATTTGGAAATTTATGGTGTGTCATTGAAGTTCATCGAAAAATAATATGCCGTGTTGGCACTTGTGAAAGGGAAGGCGTGTTTTATTGGTGCAGGGGACGGGGAGTAAAACGGTGGTAATAGAGACAGACTGAGGCGTATCGAGGCTTGCAGCAGGTGTCGTGGCCGCCCGTTACGGGGCAAGCGGCGACCAAGCGGTGGACCTCTTTTTACAGTCCTGGGTCCACACAGCGCTGGGTCGGTCCGTGCCACAGGGCACTGCATATGTTGGGCAACGGGCGCAACATAGAAGCTGGTCCTTCGAGCCGGATCGCCATTAGCAAAATACCGTTACTCTCCCGTCGTGCACCAATAAATCACGATGAGCCTTCGTAGTGGAAAAAGTCGTCGCGACCCACAAGCAGCTGACCGCAGCGCTGCGAGGGACGGCGACACCGTGACAGAGGTCACAATCCAAGATTCACAGATGAGCGACCTAGCAACCACGAGCGTCACGGTAACACGAGTTGGCAACTCGCCTCAGGGGGCGATGGGCCCACCGACAGCGCAGCCACTAACGCCAGCAGCTCGGGTAGCAGGCGCATACCCGGAGCGCGGCACGCCGTACGTCGTGGACAATGCAGCCGCTACAACTCAAGGGGGTGCGACTGGAAGACCCGCCGACTGGACAGCGAGTCTATGCAGCCGTGAAAGCGGCATGACGCCGCACAGTAGGTGCAAGCGTCGCTTCGCCGAGGCAGCACAGCGAGCATTTCGTGAGAAACAGCGGATTGAGGACGAGATATCCGAGCTGCGCGATGCTTCCATCCGTAACCGAACGGAGACGCTGCAGGCGAGACTCGCAGACCTGCGCCGAGCCACGGAACTCGAGCAAGACATCATCGTCGCTGAGGAAGAAGAGGCCGAGGACGCTCCAAGCCTTGGACGTTCGATGGCACGCACACGGATTCCCCTCGAGAAAACTCCCATACCGCAGTGGATCGACCACTCAAACCAGGCGGTAGGGGACACGGCACAGCGGCAACGAGCGAGGAATATGGACGACTTCGCAGGCGCTTTCCCGCCAGCACCAGGCCCGCCAAAACCACCGACACCGCACGCAACCACTGCGTGCGAAGGGATTCTCTTGCGGCATGGACTGCCGCGGGAATTGCCGGTGTTCGACGGTGACCCAGAACGGTGGCTGGTCTTCGCGTCACAGCTGGAGCAGCAGACCCAGATCTTGACGCGAGCTGAAGTAATAATGAGACTACAGCGGTGCCTGAAGGGAAAGGCGTATCAAACTGTGTCCGCTCTCCTCTCCGATTCAGAGCAACTACCACGGATAAGAGAGATACTAGAGCGACGATTCGGGAGACCTGACCTTCTCATCGGGCGCCTTATCAACCAGGTGCGCGGCTTGCGACCATTGACCAGCACTTCAACGACAAGCGAAGAAGTGATCGATTTCACAGTGACAGTTGGCAACCTCATAGCTTCAATGAGGTCCCTGAAGCGGCCAGAGTACGCGTATAACCTGGAGATACTGCGCGAACTGGAAGCCAAGCTGTCGGGCCATCACCTGTCGGGCTGGAGTGAAGCCATTATAGAGAAACACGGAGGCAATCCGTCATTATTTGATTTCTCAGAGTACATGGACAAACTCGGGCGACAGGCCACGGCGGTGAATCGAGCGAACTGGGGAGTTAAGCCGTCCAAGCCGAAGGGGTACGAGTCGATGCCTGCACCGAAGCGGGTGTATGCGACGACTGCTGATACACAGCAGTCGACGTCCGCACCACAGCCAAAGAGTGACACCAAGTACACACCGCCCGCAGCTTCCGGTCCAAAGGAAGACGGCCCGAAGTGCGAGGTGTGCTACACGCGTGGACACGCAATCACACGGTGCAAGAAGTTTCTGAAATGGACAGAAAGCCAGCGCTCAAGATGGGTGCAGACTTCTGGAGCCTGCTTCCGGTGCCTCAAGAGGGGGCACTACGCGCGGGACTGCCGCACCGCCAAGGCGACACACCCACTGCTCACCGACAGCAGAACGGCGGCGCAGTCACCAACGCCAACGGAAGACAAGGAAGAAGACCAGAAGAGTGGCACCGGCTACAACTACTACATCGAAGCAGCGCGAGCAACAGACGGCAAGGCTTGTGTTGCCAAACGAGAGGGGTTGCTGCGCGTCGCCTCAATAGTAGTAAGGGGTCCCAAGAGCAGCATCCCGATACTCGCTCTTCTTGACGAAGGGTCAAGCGTCACGCTGATTGAGGACAGCGTGGCGAGGGAAATCGGCGTCTGCGGGAAGCAGAGCGCGATTGTTCTTAAGAGCGTAGCGGGACCACGCAAGGAAAAATCCCGACTGGTGGACCTTGAGGTGAGGGACGCCCTGAACGCAGAATGGCATCAGATGACGTCCGTGAACACCATTGAAAGGCTCAATGGACCCGAGCAGGAATCGTTGGAAAGCAAATGGGACAAGTGGCCCATCTGCATGGCATACAGATTCCGCGATATCGGGGCAAGGCACAAATGATTATCGGCATGGATAATTACCACCTCATAGCGCCACGAAGTATCGTCTGGGGACCACCAGGGTTGCCCACCGCCACCCGGAGCTTGCTCGGGTGGACGATCAGCGGACAGGTCCAGAAGAAATCGGACAAAACGGCAGTTCATCACACGCGCAAGGAGTCGGGAGATCAACTGGATACCGACAATCAGCATGCGGAGGCAACAATGGCTGCCACGAGGCGCCTCGAGAACGGCCGTTGGGAAACGGGCCTGCACTCGCGCCACGAGGGGGAGAGGCCCCCCCGGAGCCGCTTCCATGCCATCAGTCAAGTAAAGAACGACCGATGGGCAACGGACCCGCTCGGCTGCACGAGGGAAGAAACGGAGGAGGAAAGATGTTGCTGGGCACGGATCTCCTACCTACCGCCTCAAAGCGGCACACGCCCAAACCGGCCGAAAAGCAGCAGGCCGACGGCAGGTTTGGAAGCGTTGGCAGAGGAGCCAATGATGGACCAGGAACAGCGCGGTCAAGGGAAGCAATCGCGACTTGTCCACAAAAAAGGATACCGGCTGCAAGCCGATGAAAGACCGGCGGACACCAGGGAGAATGCAGTCCCCTACGAAGGAGTCTTCGAGAGTGGTTGTCGCCGGCGGAATCCGCCACGTGGGGGAGACGCCCTAACGCAGCGGAAGATGGAGTGGAACTCCATGACCAATGATCAAGTGATTAACGGTCAAAACAAGCAACGTCGCAATCTGCCAGCTCATGGAGCACGGAGATTCGTCGATGCAGGCGAGCAAGCGATACATCGCCGCCCAGTACAAGGTGGACGCGGACAAGCACGCTCCGTTCAGCCACAAGTACAACAAGTCAGTCATGGAGCCCGGAGAGCTCATGATGACACAAAACAAGGACGTAATCTCGAAACGGACAGCACTCCGTCCGAGAAGAATACGACCAGGCGAGAGGTTCATTCACCCCAGAAGTCCGCCACGACTAAGGAGTCAACGGCGGCGAAAAGACCGGCAACAAAGCAGCCGGCAAAGGCCAACGTACCGGCCAAGAAGTCTGCCCCAGCGAAGGCAGCGAAGGCCAACGTACCGGCCAAGAAGTCTGCCCCAGCGAAGGCAGCAAAGGCCAACGCACCGGCCAAGAAGTCTGCCCCAGCGAAGGCAGCAAAGGCCAACGCACCGGCCAAGAAGTCTGCCCCAGCGAAGGCAGCAAAGGCCAACGTACCGGCCAAGAAGTCTGCCCCAGCGAAGGCAGCAAAGGCCAACGCACCGGCCAAGAAGTCCGTCCCAGTGAAGGCGGCAAAAGCCAACGCGCCGGCCACAAAGTCCGTCCCGGCTAAAAGGGAGGCATCGGCCACCCGGAAGTCAGCGGCGGCAAAGAAACCAGCCGCAACGAAGCCGGCCGTAGTCCACAGTGCGACAGCGGCCGAGAATCAAGCGACACGCTAAGGCAGCAAGCCCGACGTCCTGTTGCAAGCTGAGGAAGCCTGGCGAGCGAAAACATGGAGCACAAGGAGTGCCCGACGCAGAGGTGCGTACGGTTTCCACAACGAAATTGCCGCCAGCAAGTCAGCACGGGTGAGAGCAGACACCATGCAACAGAGTCGGAGGAGGGCCAAGGAGGTCCTGGCAAGCAAGCCGAAGCAAGAGATACCCCAAACAAGGGATGAAATGCCGGAAGCAACACAGCAGTGCGCAACCGGATCACTGAAGCAGTGAGAAGCTCCAAGAAGCATGGACAGCAGTTATCATGCCACGCCGCAGACGTCAACGAGGGCAAGCAAGCCGACGAACTACTGGCGAAAGGAGTCACTTTCTCATTGGGTCACCGCAGCCAGCGCTACCGTTAAGCCCCCCAGACGAAAGGGTGGACCTACGGAAGCAGTGGCGGTACAGTCAAGCCTTGGCAAACCAGTTTTGGAAGAGATGGGTGAAGGAATACCTTCCCACTCTAGCCAAACGAACAAAATGGCACGAGCGCAACCGCGACATAGCCATCAATGACGTCGTGTTCATGGCGGAACCAAACACGACTCGCGGGACGTGGACTAGAGGTGTCGTAACCGCTGTACACCCGGGCGCAGACGGGTTGGTACGAGTGGTCGACCTCCGCACCGCAACCGGTCGGATCAGCCGAAGACCCATCACCAAAGTAGCCGTGATACTAGAGGCCGAAAAAGAAGACACGGGACGTGTCGAGGGGGAGGATGTTGCGACGCCGTCAGTAGCGACGTCGCCGGCCGTAAAATAGATGATTTACGGCTGCTATGAGGGTGCCCGAGAAAGCATAAGAAATTTGCAGGAAACTCATTTTTACGAGAAAAATGGCAAAATCGCCTCGGGTTACCTTTATAGACATCGCAGGCGCCGCTTGGAGCGGACCGAGCGAGCGAGACGGCCTACGGCCGCCCGCTCCCACACGGATCGAGCAAGCGAGACGGCCTACGGCCGCCCGCTCCCACACAGAGACCGAGCGAGCGAGACTCCCTACAACCGCCTGCTCTAACATAGCTAGGAGACAAACTTTGGTGCCGAAAACGGACAGTATTGAACTCGTCAAACCGGAAATGAAAGCGGGAAATACTGCCCGAAACAGTTGTATAAGAGTCGAGGTATATGCATAAAGCACCCCTCTTACGACCTGCCGTGAAAATTCACGTGTTCACAGCAAGGAACCGTGAAACACGAGAGAAAACACGTGGTATTTTCTACTCCCAAAAATAGTGAAAAACTGTTAAATGGGAGTAGAAAACAAGGCACCATCACCACCGACCACCGGCAAGTAAACAGAAACACAGGAATCATCGATTCAAGTTTACGTGGCCGAAAAACTGCCCTCAGCCGATTTCGAAGATACTAGCAGACACGAAAACAACGGGAACGCATACGTGAGGTACCGGGCCAGACTCTGATGATGTTTGGAACCCGAAGAATCCACTCCAAAGGAAAGGATGGGTTTTGAGCCATTCTCTGATTGGTTGGTTGCCGACCAATCAGGAATGCGCTCTAACGAGCCAGTAGCCGCCAACCAGAAACTGTTGGTCGGCCCTGAAGTCTGGACAAACACGGAGCGTACCGTAACGGCTTTTAGAGGAGAGGAGATAGCTTTTCTCCTAGGAGAGTGCGAGAGGTCAATAGAAAAGGGAAGATCCCCACCTTGCACGGAAAGCTGTCCGCGGCGTGTCCATTGGTGGACACGAAAGCAGGTGCACAGCAGGTGCACGGCGAGAACCGCGGAAGTGAGTACAAATATGGGCCCCTGGGCCATACCAAATCACTCGCTCTCTCAGTTCCACAGCAAACAGTCAACCGACTAGGAAGGAAGGAAGGAAGGAACCCCAACGACTACTAGGACCGCGACCTGGAACCGCTCCACTGCCCTTGCAGTCTGGAAGCCAGTCGCGAGCGGCTCTACTGCACCGTGCAGTATTGAGCCCGTCCAAGTAAAGGACGCTACGGTCGACGAGACACTCTCTCCTATTCGGGGAGTTGAGTGCCGGTCCGAGTCGGGAATTACGGTCCGACTCGTGATTTACGGTCGACGGGACGCTCGCTCCAGTCGTGGAGTTCGAGCGCCGGTCCAAGTTGGGACCTTCGGAGAGCCGGGTCCACGCGGCGCACACGCGGTCAGACGGCGCACACAGGCGCAGTCGGACACACGCGGGCGCAGACGGGCGCACATAGGCGCAGTCTGGTGCGCATCGGCGCACACGCGGCACCCACGCGGCGCACACGCGGTCAGACGGCGCACACAGGCGCAGTCGGACACACGCGGGCGCAGACGGGCGCACATAGGCGCAGTCTGGTGCGCATCGGCGCACACGCGGCACCCACGCGGCGCACACGCGGTCAGACGGCGCACACAGGCGCAGTCGGACACACGCGGGCGCAGACGGGCGCACATAGGCGCAGTCTGGTGCGCATCGGCGCACACGCGGCACCCACGCGGCGCACACGCGGTCAGACGGCGCACACAGGCGCAGTCGGACGCACGCGGTCGCAGACGGGCGCACATAGGCGCAGTCAGGCGAACGCAGCACAGGCGGACGCAGCACAGGCGGACGCAGCACAGGCGGACGCAGCACACGCAGACGCACACAGGCGCACACAGGCGCACCCAGGCGCACTCAGGCGCACTCAGGAGCACGCAGGCGCACAGAGACGCCGCTCGACAACCGATCTTGTTCGACCCGCTGCCCGGGAAGAACAGGATAGCGACACTTAGGAAATAAGATTAATTGTTATATACTGATTTTACTTTACAATAAAGATTTCAATAACGTTGTTATGTACCTAGGTTAATTATATACTTATGTCTGATTTGTAAAACTGTATACTTGTTATGTATACCGAATTGTAAAATTGTATTTGTTATACACCGTATGCACTTGTTATGCATCCTAGACTAAGATCTCATATTTGGAAATTTATGGTGTGTCATTGAAGTTCATCGAAAAATAATATGCCGTGTTGGCACTTGTGAAAGGGAAGGCGTGTTTTATTGGTGCAGGGGACGGGGAGTAAAACGGTGGTAATAGAGACAGACTGAGGCGTATCGAGGCTTGCAGCAGGTGTCGTGGCCGCCCGTTACGGGGCAAGCGGCGACCAAGCGGTGGACCTCTTTTTACAGTCCTGGGTCCACACAGCGCTGGGTCGGTCCGTGCCACAGGGCACTGCATATGTTGGGCAACGGGCGCAACAATCTAAATGTCCAAATGTATTATACAAATGTCAATAAATTAACATATCGTGTTTAGTGTCAAATGAAATGTCAAATGAAATGAAATATGAATAAATACATAAACCACAAATAATTCATAAAAATACGTCAAAAAAACATAAATAGGGGAGATATAGGAGAGTTGAACCAATTTTTACATAACACCTCATATCTCGCAAACAAAAAGGCGGACCTCCATAAAACTAATGTTGTATCGTAGCATGTATTATCTACTAATTGTTTTAGTACTAGAAATGGCTTGAAGGTTTATATAATCTACGAAAAGAATATTTAAGCAAAGCAAGTCATTTTGTTTCAAGTCTCCTAGTACCGAGGTAAGTTGAAGCAGCTATCTAGGTGAGTTGAAACGTCTTGGAAATGGTACTAAATAAGCAAAATATTCAAATAAATCATAGTATTTTAAAGAAACCTTACTAAATATTACTAAAACCTAAACATAAATAATTGCTTACTATTGAATGATACTTATATTTTTTTAAAATATGATGAGTTAATTACAAATTAAATTAGAAATTTTAAAAACAAACAAACTTATCTGTATTCTGACAACATACAGAGTTGTCAACTACAACGGGCGAACCCGTCACCTCAGGAAGATTTAACGAATAGTCGTTCTCTCTCCCGTGAAGTGAGCGCAGAAGACTTGGACAAAACAATCCACCGCCAAGCTCCGCAACATGCCCGCAAGAGGCCAACTCTTATATCATGTACTCTTATATCGCAAAAACAGTCTACCATCAAGCTCCGCCACAAGCCCGTAATAGGCCAACGCCTTAACCGCGAGATAGCCAGGAGTGTTACCCAGCGGGCTTACATTCACGCCTTTGCTTCCAATTGCGACCAGTTCGAAGTCGCATGCGCCGTCCTCTCCTTTACGAAGCGGTGAAACGGTGTAAACCGAATCTATCGCGGACCACGGCGTCCTTTGCCCGGTTGTTCACCCAGGATCGGGTAGCCGATGGTCGTTTCAAGAGCAGTCGCCGTAAGGTCCGCGACAACCCCCGCTCTATAGGAAACAGTACTGATTCCAGACTCCCCCGACTGTTAGTCAGAGTGCTCAATCGATTGGCTTACGCCGCACGGTGCGCAGACCGTCCAGGAGAGCCAGAAATTTGATTCCTAGGGGAAACTAGCTCTAAGACCATAATCCTACCCGGGCTCGCACTTCATGCGTGGAGGCCGCCGGATAGGTGTTGACCCGTGAGTATGACCAACCCTGAACAGAATGGGTCTTCGTGGCCAACTCAGCAAGGGCCCATTAACTCCCTAACAGTCGGGGGAGTACCTAACAGTCGGGGGAGTCCGGAAGCAGTACTGTTTCCTATAGAGCGGAGGTGGTTGCGGACCTTACGGCGACTGCTCTTGAAACGACCATCGGCTACCCGATCCTGGGTGAACAGCCGGGCAAGCGATGCCGTGGTCCGCGATAGATTCGGTTTACACCGTTTCACCGCTTCGTAAGGGAGAGGACCGCGCGAGGGACCTCGAACTCATAACCAGTCGAGAGACCGGAGTAATCTGGTCGCAATTGGAAATCTGGGCGCGAGTGTAAGCCCGCTGGGTCACATACCTGGTTATCTCATGGATAAGGCGTTGGCCTCTTACGGATATGTGGCGGAGCTTGACGGTGGACTGTTTTGTCCAAGTCTTCTGCGCTCGCTTCACTTCCTGAGGTGACGGGTTCGCCCGTTGTAGTTGACAACTCTATTTGTTTCAACGTACCTCTTCAAATTCAACTTACCTCTGGTTCAACCGTCCTAGGTCTCCCCTACAGTAGTTCACTTTTTGTAACGGCAGTCGTGTTTTTATTCCGTTTAATATTGTTTTATTCCGTTAATACTTGTTTGCAAATCTTCCTCTCCTTAATCGTTACTGATCTTGTATTTCATCTACCCGGCACATAGTTTCAAAGGGTAGCAACCTAATTGCACTGTGCCACACCTCAAAGCTAACTAAGTGGTGGGGGGTAAAGTAAATATTACGAGCGAATGCGTAATGAAGTGCGAAAGGGATAAGCATATAACGTAGAGGGAGCGAGCTGTACCGCAGTAGCGCTGTCTATTCATCCGGCAATTACAGTTATTTATAACAATGGTGGCAGCTCGCTCGGGCTGCATCAATCAATATTAACCAAGGCTTTCATAATAAATGGTAAATATAATTAATCATTATTTAATGAAAAACATTTTTCATAATTGACCTGTACTGGCCTTAACCGTTTAACCTTTCGGAAGCCAGCCTTCGCGCGCAAAAACAGCGCCTCACATTTTTGCTCTATTTTGTATATAAATACTAACAATATATATTTTTGAAATAAACGCTTGTTAACTAATACCTAACCTTGTTAGTCATGTATATCATATATGTATATAATATACTAGCTATTGTCCACGGCTTCGCTTCGGGTAAAGTTACGAATAGATTTGTTAATCGAATCGATTTGTAGGGTGGCGTTTAGTTGCATTTTTAGACGTTACCTTTATATATAAAGTGCAAGACGTTCCCCACTCCGATGTACGCTACCTATCTCGTAGACGTACGCCTCTTGTTCCTCGACACCCGCGTCGCCTTCCGCTAAAAGCTGACGCAGCCATAGGTATTTCGAGTTGCTTGCACGCGATACTAATTTCAAGATATCTCTATAACTATACCACCTAAAAACTTACAGTAAATAACTAACTTTATCTCTATTTAACACCAGTGATAATGGATTAATTTATTAAGGATTCATATTTCATCGCTAACGTCTTCATTATTGAAGACGTGTTTATACAATGTTTATACAGTGTTTATACATTCCCTACTTATTTTTTTGAAATATATAAGCAGTTATTGTAGTTGGATATAATATAATATACAAAAGTTAGATATATGCTGTCGCCGACTTTTTTTAGACCTCTTTGAGGCCGATTTTTTTGTCATATATTGTTTTCACATATTGTATAGGTACATATATCAAACCGTTTCGTCAGCGCACGCCGACAACGCAACTCGCCAGCTCATTTTTCTCCGACTTGATTTACAAATATCTTGATTTGTTATTGAAAACTTCAAAACAATGTATATATTATCGAACATGAATAATTTAAAAATTATAGTTTTTCCGAAAAGGAAAAAAGGCATAAGAAATATTGTTTAAAAATATATCATATTTATTTTTGAAAACTTCGCAAATGAACAACGAACTCGAATAAACTGTAAAGTGAAATAAAAAAAATACGTGTGGCACTCGGGGACTGCCGCGGTAAAGGTATTGCATAGCATTTTAACAACTTATGCAATTATAATTATTTATTAAGCTATTGCATAGCTTTTATCGCGGGCCTAGGCCAGCGCGGCGACCGAATGAAGAAATTTCTTAACGAAAATTAATGATTTTAAACTGATAATTACGTCTAAACGAGTACTGCTTACGATTCGAAAAAAATATATGTTAAACAAGAACATTTTCCTAATATTCTTAGCTTTGAATATTTTAGATTTTGTTTATATTACATAGTGTAATTAATTTGTGAAATTAGGTCTAACCGAACACAAAAACGACAACTACGCAAATACTATCTGGCGGATTATTATGAAACCTGCACCATTTTAAAGATAATTTAATTATCTATCTTTTTATCTACGATTTTTTTCGAATAGTCCGTTTTTTTGCTTTATCGAATAAAAAATTCGTGCTGGTTCACAGAAAAAAAATGTCGCACATGGACTGCATTAAATAAAGCATCTAACCTAACAAAATGAAAAGGTTTTCTTTTAAACTTTGTTTTTAATACTATCTATTTTTCGGCCAGGAGAAAATTTTCTACACGATGTGGCCTATTTTAATTAATTTTATCTACTAACCCACAACCTACACAATCCAGAGCTGTTGTTAGTTCAACTAAAACATTTAAATGACTTTGAAGATGGTTGCTTGCAATTTTTGTGTACATAAATATAGTTATTAAAGTTTTGTATGCGATGGAAAGCATCCAAGCCACTTCTCTACTTATCAATTAACAATTTTCTTCTTTTTAAATGAATTAAGAAGACAAAGAAATGAATGAATGACAATGAATGAAAGAATGAATTAAGTCGAAAGCATCCAAACCACTTCATCTTTGAGTTCTCAGGATCACATTTATAGCGCTTAAGCTACAAAAACAATTAAATACAATTTAATTGCAAAAAAATAGTATACATCAACAATGGGCTCGGTTGCGTTTCTTTCATTCGTGAACTAAAACTGCAATTAGTTCAAGCGAACGAGATAGAGCAATACGTTAGAGCGGAATATGAAATGAACGATCGTCGATTTTCCCACTTTAAAACTACCTGTCGAACTTATTGCCGTCCGAATATGTATGAAACATATTACATGCGGTATTGGATTCAGCTCTTTTACCTTCGGTGGGTAGTTTTAATGCGGGAAAGTGACAACCGTTCATTTCACATTCCGCTCTAACGTACTGCCCTGTCTCGTTCACATGAACTAATTTCCAATTTTATTTTACTAGGAAACGCAATCGAGCCCAATCTACAATTAAAAGAAGTGAAAATAGAAAAAATTACTTTAACTGCCATTATTCCAGCTTGTCGTTTTGTGTGTTGGATCCATATGTCGTAAGATTGTCGGCGCTTCTGAGCTGAGTTTATCGAATACTAGCTGACCCGAGCCCACTTCGTTGGGCGGTAAAACTTTTTACTTGTGATGAAATTATGACTGCGAAAATATGAACTTTTTACTTGTGACTGCCAAAAGAAGGGTTATATTTATACTGCATATGTATATATGTATTTGCATGGCAATTTGACTAAATCACCGTTATTTGTTAGTGTCTTCTTGTGAGTGTCTCATTTGTGAGTGTCTTATCTCTTTAACCGTTTGTGCAGAAAAAGTGAAATTATATGCAGTAAAAGGGAAAAGTCTTTTGTTTTAAATACTTGAGACGATAAATTTACGTATTTTGATAATAATTCATAATTGTTGATAATATGACCAATAAACATGACCTATCGATTTAAATTATATTTTTAATATCTATAAAATACTACTTTTTGTTACTTAAATATAAATGTTAGACATATGCTGACGCTGACTTTTTTGTAGGCATTATCAAGCTCTACAACTTTTCTCTAGAACTTAATCATATATCTCTCATCGTTAAGGCAGCGTTCATTAGAAACATTTTTGTTCGACCGTTTTTTCCGACTTACAATGGAAATCTGACTACCACGGAAAAGTCTTTTCATTTTTCGGATTAATATATAGCCTATGACACTTACAAATAACGTGGCTTTCTATTGGTAAAAGAATTGTCAAAATCGGTACAGTAGATCCAGAGATTACTTCCTACAACGTCACAAACTTTACCTCTTTATAATATTAGTATAGATGTATGGTATGTGTGTGTTTCAGTTTGGATATTTCTTGGTGCGTATTTCTATTCATGGGTTACACACTTCTTACAGCGAGTTGTTTCTATTTATACAGGATAACAATAAAAATAACATTGGTAATAATTTATTTTATTAATAATGCATGATACAGAGGAGTAAAAACACGCCAGGGTCAGGCTGACAGATACAAACAAATAATATTGACGGAGGACGCACTCATTTAAAACAAGTACAATAAAAACAAGGTACAAAAAGTGATTTACCAAATTATATTTATTACGGCGTTTTATGAAGTATTTGTGGTTCATGTATTTATCCTTATAGATACATATGTGTATTTTCGGAATGTAGTCGATCAGACATTTCATTCGACATTTAAATACAGATAAAAGATAAAGATAATAGTAGATTGTATCACAAGGGAGCAAAATAATATTTTTACGGCGAGGGCGCTTTTTTGAATCCAGAGCGAAGTGAAGGATTCTAGAGTAGGATTCTTTAGTTGAATCCTGAACGTAGCGAGGAATTCAAAAAAGCGCCCGAGCCAAAAATATTTTGCGCTCGAGTGATACACTCTACTTTTCATCACCCTCTATGAGAAAATAAAGGGCGCCTCATATTTTATTGTAATATTATTATTTAATAAAACATAGAGTATCAACTAAATTGAAATTAAATACTATCTAATAATAAAACAACTAAAACAACTTATTTACATTTGAGACATTTTCGCAATTATGAATATTTATTGTTACAGTTTTATTAGGAATTGAGATTGTTGTGGAATTCATATTCTGCGTGTTTGAAATAATGTCCAAATCTGGCTCATTTTGGAAGCGGTGAAACGGTGTATACCGAATCTATCGCGGACCACGGCATCCTTTGCCCGGCTGTTTACCAAGGATCGGGTAGCCGATTGTCGTTTCAAGAGCAGTCGCCGTAAGGTCGATATAAAAGTCAAAATAAAATTCAAAATAAAATAATTAAGTAGGTACTGACCTTATAGTGCTCGGCGGCGAAAGCGAGACGGGGGATGCAGGGACGTAGAACGGCAAGCGCGCAACGGTGATATCTGAAAAGTAACAAAATACTGTTTAGGAGGATCTTCGATAATCTGACCATCCTTAGAAGAATACTCCGGTCTCTCGATTGGTTACGAGTTCGAGGTCGCTTGCGCGGTCCTCTCCTTCACGGAGCGGTGAAACGGTGTATACCGAATCTATCGCGGACCACGGCATCCTTTGCCCGGCTGTTCACCAAGGATCGGGTAGCCGATTGTCGTTTCAAGAGCAGTCGCCGTAAGGTCGATATAAAAGTCAAAATAAAATTCAAAATAAAATTAATAAGTACTGACCTTATAGTGCTCGGCGGCGAAAGCGAGACGGGGGATGCAGGGACGTAGAACGGCAAGCGCGCAACGGTGATATCTGAAAAGTAACAAAATACTGCTTAGGAGGATCGTTGATAATCTGACCATCCTTAGAAGAATATTCCGGTCTCTCGATCGGTTACGAGTTCGAGGTCGCTTGCGCGGTCCTCTCCCTTACGAAGCGGTGAAACGGTGTATACCGAATCTATCGCGGACCACGGCGTCCTTTGCCCGGCTCTTCACCTAGGATCGGATGGCCGATGGTTATTTCAAGAGTAGTCGCCGTAAGGTCCGCAACCACCCCGCTCTATAGGAAGCAGTACTGCTTCCAGACTCCCCCGAATGTTAGAGTGGCCAGACTGTTAGGCTTACGCCGCACGGTGAGCCAGTCTAGTTTTCCTCATTAAATAAGCCCAAATTGAAAAAGAAGTGTATGTTATTTTAAGCTGCATTTTGCCCCTATAAAATCCGATATTCAAATAACCAAATTTCTCGAAAATAAAAATATGGAAAATTTTTTTTTTTTTCCGTATTTTTTTTAGTTCTCTATCGATAGAATACAAGCCTTTACTACACACATTAAGAAATCTCCGTTTTTGCCGCCAAAATATAAACTGAAAAATCGTGTCGAATTTTGAAACAACGTTTAAATATCAAAATACATCTAATTTCTTGAGTATCTACGGTGTAAATGAAATAATAACGATGTTATAAGCGAAATAAACCAATGTTACGACTAATTTCGCGATAATTCATTCGTTTTGAAAAAAAATTCGCCGTCGCGTCATTGCGACACGTAGAGGCACTGAAGAATTTTACTAAAAACTACGTGAAAAAAAGGAAATGGCCTTCTCCAATTAATAATTATCATCCCAAGACTAATTTATAATGCATATAACTCACCTTTACGTACAAAATCCAACTAAAAACACTTAAAAATCGCAATTCTTGTTGACCTCGTAGCGGTCGCGTGGCGGTCGCTCGAGAGCTGTCACCAAAATTTTCCACGGCCGTTTGCCAGGGATGTATTGTATCATACAGCTTTATCGCATGATACTATCGTAGAATTTATTAGTAACGAATCTTTGGCTATTTTCTGGCATCATACGATAAAATATAGAAGCGCGTTCTATTTTCAAATGGATTTTTTCGCAAACGGCGACCGAACGGCGACCGTTGCATCCATCATTGGACGCCTCACACTCCGACGTATTTAGGCTTGCATCCAATGATGGACGCCTCACATTTGAAGGGTTAATCTTACACTAGTTACTCAATTAAGCCAAGAGATGGTATATGTACAATATATATATATCTTTAAACTTACCAATTCACAAAAACAAAGACAATTTCATAACAGTTTACAACAAAACAATTAACAGTAAATAATATGTATAAGATTAAATGCATACATGTTGATTTTAAGCAGATAGACTCGGGTGGATCTCTTGAAAATATCGATGTTTTTAATCGCTTTTAATTTTTTAGGCAATTTATTAAAAAGTTTAAGGCCTAAGTATCGTCTAGTCGCCTGGAACTTGGCAGTACTTGCTACTAACGGTTGGAGATACTGGGTTTTATTCCTGGTGTCATGCCGATGTACTTCCTCGTGGGATATGGCCGAGCTATTGTTGCAATAGAATTCGCAAAGAGCTTCATGAGCAAAAATCGCATAAACGGTCAATATCCCTATCAATATATATGTATGTTAATTTATTGGCAAGTCAACTAAGGCAAGGCAACTATTTACTTAATATTTGGAAAATTAGGTACCCAACGACACTCGAAATAACTTAACTTTCTAACAATACTTCTAAATCGATTTGAGCGTTTAGAACATATGGTGGAATAAAAAAACGGAAAACATGCATAGATGAACACTGAAGAATTTACAAGCCTTTTTTGTTGAGGTGTTGTGTAAATAGATCAGTTCGGTGAGCCCTAATGAGTGGTTGGGCTTGTGTGTAGTGGATGCTAGGGAAGATAGACAATTTGAATTATAATATTAGAATACACTAAATATAATATTAGATTACACTCAATATATACATAATACACTAACTAGCAATGAATCTGGGTCACCAACCCAGATTCATTGCAACATTGGACCCACTTGAAAGTGGGTCCAATGTTGCAGAATGTTGCAAAAAATGCGTACAAAAATGGGCCGAAAAAAAGCACCGTCGGAGCAGTATGTGACTTACTTTGTGAAAAAAGTGAAAGAAACTGGTTTGTTAATTGACAAACCAACGCGTGACTGTGCATAAACAGTGCGTACACCCGAAAATATTGATGCTGCCGCCAGTGATCGTGAGTCGCCGGGAACATCAACTTGCCATCGATCTCAAGAACTAAACGTTTTGCGCACTTCATTGAGACGAATTTTGCGTAAGGACCTCGCACTGCAGGCGGCCTGACTCTGGAATTCCGTGCCTTTGCCCATAAGACAACTTGAAAACCTGAGCCGGCTTAAAAAATCTCTAAAGAGACATTTACTCAACTCATGAATGACCCCCCCCCCTCCCCTCCCGTCTCCTGTGCTTGTCCTTATATTCCATTCCTCCCTTCGATATCGAGCTGGCATACGTTACTATTCACTGTTTTATATTTTATACTATGATGACTATGACTTTAGTGTATTCATTTATGACTCTTTTTATACATCAATTTGCCCACATAAACCTTTAGTCACAATAACCCTTGCGGTATGGCCGGAAGATTATTGCCTCTTGCCTCTTGGAGTACAATGTGGTGGGGGTATTGCCTCTTGGCAATAGGCCCACCACATTGTACTCTATTGTGTGTGCAATAAAGCTTTTCAAACAAACAAACCTTGGTATGACGCCGTACAAAGTCCAATCGGTTCAGCAGTTGAAGGTAAACGACCACCCAATGCGTTTTCGTTTCGCTAAGTGGGATTGTGATCGACTTGAAGAAGATGTCGATTTTTCAAGAAAAATCACCTTTACCGATGAAGTTCATTTCCACCTCGGCGGCTATGTAAACAAGCATATTATGTATATGAGAAACAACTTGTATATGAGATATTCTAACCAACATTTCACAATGTGATTTCGGTCCAACAAGACATCTGTGTACCAAAGTTCACTATTTCGCAATTGATATATGACCAATTTCCCCCAAACCGATTTCAACAAAATAGAGAGTAAAGTGTGTATGCACAATGAGTGTCGGCAACTTAACAGATGTCTTTTGTATTTTACCGTATAAATTACCATCATTACAGTTTTACAGTATTTATAACTTTACTTTTATATCACCCCCTCTACCCTTTTAGGCCATCTATTACTAAATGATTTTAATTATTGTTACATTTCGTTGCTATGTTATTCGACCAATTTTACTTTTTATGTCTTTCTAGTTTATTGCGGTGGATCTCTACATATTATCCGGCAGATGAAATTTATTTTCCATGAATAAAAGATAATGTAGATCATAAATCCTGGGTTTATTATGTCTGGAAATAAAGACAGGCCCTTGACTTCGATCATTTATTTTATGAGAGCATTAAAATAAAGATAGTACGACTTGCGTAGGTCGACAATTCTACATTGTTTATGAAATAAAATGAAATTAATAGGTGGCTAGGATACTTTTTATTACACATAAATTATAATTAATTGCCGATATACAGCAACGAGATATTACATTATAGAGTGTTGCCTCCTAAAGTCTGGTCAGCCAATTGAGAGAACTTGTTGTAGTTGTAGATTCCTTTCCTAAAGTTCAAAAAGTGTTCCATTGAACAAACCAATTATCTAATTATATAAACAACTAGATGACCCGGTGAACTTCGTACCACCTAAAATTGATTTGATTGTAACTCTTCATAAGCGTTTATTGATCCTAATCAACCTTCCAAATCCAATTCATTGAAATCTATAATATGGCCGAATCATGTACGGTTTGAGTTTCGTTTGGTGATTAAATGATAGTCGTTTGTAATTAAAATAATTTCAATATATTTATTTATTTATGATGAAATATAAATGCTTTTTCGACTTTTTCGACTTTTGCAGTTTTCGACTTTTCGGACTTTTTTGACTTTTTCGACTTTTTTGACTTTTTTGACTTTTCCGACTTTTTCGACTTTTTCGACTCTTTCGACGTTTTCGACTTTTCAGACTTTTGGTATAAACAGGTGGCTCTCTAACAGACGATTGCTAAACTGCATTGACATTGTGTCAAAGAGTTGTGTAATTTTGGACAATATTTAAAACTACCGGTCATATTGAACTGTTGGACCTTTACCCTCAAATTTAATGGCTCATAATGAGAAAAAGCAAAAAACGTCACAGAATGCCTTACTAAAAGGCGAGAAAGACCCAGCTAATACCAAAATGCTATAACGCAAAAATACAAGGCTCGATGGGGAATACCTACTCGTAACTAGAAAGGCATAACAACTTATTTTACAACCAAACAAAGAGGCGCAGATCATCCAGCCCTCAAACTTCAACTTCAAGACAGCCAACTGAGATGAAACTCATGCTTTTCAACTTGGAAATAACTGAATAACCTGAATTGGCTCGAAACATTTTGTTTACTGTCTCATGTCATGTCACGTCCACGTCTCTCTTCGATTGTTCCTATTTTTTTCCAAGACCTTGGTGACATTACATCGTAGATCAAATAGGCATAGCAGCGCTACGTAATCAAATTAATCCAGAAAATATTATTTCTACATAAATAATCAGTATATTTCCGTTCATTTTTTAAACATTACGGTCAATAAAGTGGCCGTCGAATTCGATGATTTTCAGCTAATCTGATATTAATTTGAAACGTTTTTTTCTCCTGTAACAGCCAAATTGAGAGAACGTCTGGGTATAAAAATTTAGTTGAGGTATCTAAAAAAGGTCTTGGTCTGTAGATGTGTCATTAAAAAAGAAAAATAAAAAAGAAATCAAAAGAGAGAAATAAAAGATCTATATATTAATTGAAAAAGTGTTTCCAAATAATTGGAAACACTTTTCCAATTAAATTTTAATTGGAAAAAAATACTTCTGAGAGTTACTCTAAATATACTTTGCCATTAACACCCTTATACCACCACTGCGTAAATATAGTTATTCTGTGCTAGCGCTGTGATTGACCGTTTAGTATGCGTCTGATTCCCGGCGCTAGCGGACGTGGAATCTGCGCTTGACGCTTCGTCAACGCTGGATTTTTATTGGTCAAACCCTACAATATTGACTCCGCCTATTTTTCCCGTGTCCGCCCATTACGGATAAGTTTCTGAGGTCTCATGTCGCCTTAAGCTGTATTGAGCAGTGATTATTTTTCCGGCGGCACCTGTTAGAGCACGTTCAGATGACAAGCGCTCAACGCGCGCTTTGATAACGAGCGTTTACAACTAAATACATTTTATTCAGGTCGTACACATGCTAACGCGCGTTTTAATAAAGCGCGCGTTGAACGCTGCGCTAGCGCTCGACGGTTAGCGCGCGTCAACGCGCGCTTTGAGATCATTGGTTTTCTATGTTTTCGTTCAGTTGAGTGCGCGCTTTCGACGTGGATAGACGTATTGGGTTCATCAGTCAGTTCGTTCAGAAATATCCGAAATGGAAACCGATGCTTTTAATACGGATTTTTTATAGATGAAATAGAGAAACGTCCTGCGATATGGGACATGACAAGTAGCAATTATTCAGATAGGAACTTAAAGAGACGGGCTTGGGAAGAACTCGTCCTCATATTCTGTGAAGGAGATGACAATGAAGAAAAATCACCGTTAAAACTGTTTCTACGTCCATCTTCGACAAATGTAAGAGCTCTACTGAACCTTGGCGGCCGCGGCAACGCGCGTTCAACGCCTGATAAGCGCGTGTCATATGAATACTATACAAAAATTTAGAGCGCGTTCAACGCGCGTTGAGCGCTTGTCATCTGAACGTGCTCTTACTGTCATGGCTGGCCAAATCACATATACAGATTGCTCCTTATTTAAGCGTTTCGTTTTTATTTTATTTATTTTTTTAAATTTTACAATTTCGATAAGAAATGATTTTTAATTTCGATTTTATATTTTTTCCATTGATTGTTTCATTTCGATTGACATGCTCGATTGGAATATACTTTTTGTAACACGATCAATTCATTTGGTAACGTAAAATGTAACCGTGAATTTCAATGACAACCGTAAAAAAATCTCAATATAATAAATAATCCATTTGAATTGAATTGGATGTATTATTAAATTTCGCTTTACGTTAAGGTTTCGTAGCCTAAGATAACTGACCAGTATTATTTCATTTTAATATGAATTTAATGAAATTCCTTGGCTCGAGGTCGATTATATTTATGAAATGAAATGAGAAAGAAAATTCATTTTTCAAGATTGTACTCGTACAATCGTTGCTATTATTATAAGGCATTTGCTATTTATAAGGCAAATTCATCTCGATTTCATTTATTTAACCTAACGTTATTACCATTTTATCGATTATCATATTACTATTATTATTTCAAATTGCCTTCGATTATAATCAATTGTATTTCTTATTTGTAGGACCATATATTATTATATTTCATGACAAGTCAAACTGTAGTTTTAAATATCTAATACAACTATTATTAACTAGCTCCGCCCAGCGGTTTAACCCGCGTGGTGAAGGAAAATTGTGATAATGATGACAGAAAACCATATATCTATATAAATTTTAACCTATGTGTTATTCTGATGTGTAAGCTATATTATTGTAAAGTGTCTCTAAAATCCATTCAGTAGTTTTTGCGTGAAAGAGTAACAAACATCCATACATACATACAAACTTTCGCGTTTATAATATTAGTAGGATAATGGGATAGAATTTAAATTTCGAATGTCAATTTCTTAGATTTTTTTCCTACTTACTTGACAGTTATCGTTATATTTTGGATAATTCACACTATATCTTTATAAATTATAGCCTATGTGTTATTCTGATGTGTAAGCTATATTATTGTAAAGTTTCATCAAAATCCATTCAGTAGTTTTTGCGTGAAACAGTAACAAACATCCATACACACATACAAACTTTCGCGTTTATAATATTAGTAGGATTGTTTGGTAAGTCTCTTGAGAAACATTTAGTACCCATTTTAAAATTATTTTAACATCTAGCGGCTATATTGTGTCTAAACAACTGTGTAAACGTTTTTGAAGACAATAAATGTGATTTAATTTTTGATTTTTTGAGGCGAATTGCCAAAAAGAATTTTGTTTGTTCACAATACTTTCTCTCTTTGTCGGTTGGTAGACCGCGAAAGCAAAGTCAGCGAACTGGTGAAGAGTGGATTCATGATTAACAATGGTCGTTATTTCGAGAAAACTACTATATTCACAGTCAAAATAAATCGGTTAAGTCACCACAAAACTTTATTGGCAAGTATGCAAGGACTTATGGTAGGATTTTTAGTGTGATATCGCTTCGGGAAGGAGGTTGACCTGATTGAAAGGGGTAGTCGGCGACGAGCGCGGATAGTGAGAATGCAACTCATTTTAACGCATTCGATTCAATCGTTTAAGCAAATATATTGACCGGAAAAAAATGAATGTGATTTCGGTCCCACAAGGCTAATGTGTATAAAATATCACGTCTTTAAGTCCAATATTTCGAGATTGCATTATGACTAGTGCGCCTTTTGGTGGACCGATTTCAACCACAACCTTTTCAACCCTTGCCATGACGAAATGATACCTGCATTCTGAATTTCAGCTCAATTGGATTAAGCGTTTGGGTGCTATTCTAGAGTAATACACACAGACACACAGATATTAACGCAGACATACTTCCATCTGGAAATGGTCCTAATTGTCTTAGGTGGAATTAAAATGAATATTTCCATCTTCATCTCGTTTTTTTTAGTGCGTTTACAACACTTTCCCTTCTAGTTCCTTGGTGAACCAGGAAAGTAGAATTCAAGCTTTTTAATTCACAGAATAAAACGGGTAGGGGAGACCGGGGTTGGAAGTCACATTTATTTTCTTTTGCATTTTTTGTGGCTATTTTATTCGTTTAGCAATGACATTTTTATATCAATGGATAGTGTATTTATTCTAGTTTAAAAAGAAATAACGACTTTATCTCTAACATTATTTATTCAGAAAATATGTTTTTTTTTGTGAAAAAAGAAAAGTGTGACTTTTAACCCCGTATCGGGTATGGTTGTCACAGTGTCTGGGGTAGGTAGTCACATAGTAATGTAATAGGGGAATATTAAAATAAACACTTATTGAAATGAAACGAATATTTTTAATTAAGATAAAATCTTTTACGTATCTAATTGTACCCAAGAAAAAAATACTTAAGGGATTAAATTCTATTTAACAAACTTAGAATTCCGGTAACAAAAATATCTTTGGACGCATTGTTTTTTAAATTGAACATATCTAACCTAAGGAAATTATTTTTAGTCAGCCTAAAAATCAGTCTGAATATTCAGAATCACAATAGTACATGCTTCGTGTGCCGATAACCTGCAATCCTGGCACTGAATCCAGACTTCCCTAGACTTACTAGCTGAGTATGGTGATAAGTAGACTAAGCAAAACTCTTTATCCTCTTTCTCGTCTTCGTCGCTGTCAACTGCTTTCTTTTTAATTTTCTTTCCTTTATAAAACTTTTGTCTTCTTATTCTCACTCAATACACATTTCGCTAGTTTCTTCTTCTTCGCTGTTTGTTTTATTCTCTCTTCTAAATAGGTCTTCTCCGGTGTATCTGTTAAAATTGCTGATTTACATTTTTTTATCAGCTCGTTGCGACTTGCGCGGTGGAGCTTTTGGTAGAGGCTTCAAAACTTGTGGCGATACTATCAGAGAACTCCTTGATTCAAGGTTATCAAAAAAATGGTTGACATTATGTGGGTTAAATTTGGTGGCTCTAGCCAAACTTGTGGCTTCAGGTGTTCTAATGGACAGAGAAGAGTGTCTTTACAAAAATGACGTAAACCAATCGCAGCCAGCTAGTTTGTCCGATTCCCAAGACTTTGGAACTTTTAATTTATTGGAAATAGCAAGTTCGAACGCTATTTTCCGAATATCCTTGGGAGACAAACCGAAATAAATACTTAAAGCCAGAAGTATATACATATATTTCCAATTCTTCTTCCTGTTCATCGGTAAAAATCTGTAGATTCCTTTGGTAGCCTATTTTTGTAAATGGTGTTGATACGGCCGTGTTGCTTATCTCCTCGGTAGTAAATTTGTTACACTACCTTGTTGAAGTGCGATAATTATTTCCGAAATCCTTTGCAACAGACCTTATGGATTTACCATGGGTTTTCACTTCTCTTGCAGCACGGAACATGGTGAAACAAGCCCTCGAGTTGATTTTCTCATGTGATGTCGTGGCATTTTTATGACTAGCTCTGAAACAAACATTCATGTAGAAAAATCCCAAAGAGCCAACTAAAAAGGCAGCATACGTGCATGTGACAACCATCCCCCGTCAATCTGAGACAACCTGTCCCAAACCTAGTTTTAAGAAAAAACCTCCCAAAATAAATTGAAATCAATGTTTATTTAAGAAACCATATAGCGATATTATGTAATACATATTTAACATCATAAATAAACAGTAAGGTTTATTACTATGCAAAATTTAAGAATACTTACGAGACTGGACACAGAATCAACATATCAATAATTTGTGTGCAACTTTGTCATCGGCAGTCTATGCTATAAGAAAGGTGAAATTTCTGGCTGGCGAACGTGCAGCGATCAGTGTGTATCACTCCTGCTTCCATTCAAAGATGTCTTATGCGATACTACTATGGGGTAATGCAACCGATACCCATCGCGTTTTTGTGCTACAAAAGCAAGCCGTTAGGACAATTTTTGGTGTAAGCAGAGAAACACATTGCGCCCCTTTTTTTATTAAAGCTGGTATCCTTACCATGTCGTCCATGTACATATATCAGTGCCTTTTATACGCCAAAGAGAATGTTTTAAATTGCGAGCTTCACTCCACTCGGCATAGCCATAATACGCGACATAAAAACAACGTGTTATTGCCTAAAGTACGCTTGACTAAATATCAAAAAACATTTTTATATATTAGTTTTAAATTGTTCAATGCTTTGCCATCATCGACGAAAAGACTTGAGATGGCAGCATATAAAATCTGCTTGAAAAATCAGTTAGTCAAACATGCCCTTTACAAACTGGACGACTTTTATGATATTGCGTCCACAATTGCTTGATTATAAATAACCATATTATGACTATACTTTCGAACTAAGTTTTAGATTTTATTGACATTGTTTTTAATTACGCATGTTTCAGTTTTTTTTTTTATGGTATTGATTATTATTTGTTTGATTATTGATTATTTTGTAAATTTGACTATTTTTAAGTAATCACCTCTGATTACAATTATTTTTTTTTCCTTTTAATTAATCAAAGCGGTTTTATCATCCAGTAAATTATGATTGTAAAATTTGACATGTTCCTCAGTATTGTGAAATGCTTTTATGGAATGAATAAATGATGATGATGATGATGATGATGATGATGAGATGCACAAAAAAATACTTTCGCTGTGCGAAAAAAACGAATGCACGTGTCTCCGTTACGGAATGCCAGAGCGGGCTGAACTGAAGTAGGGGGGAAGGTGTTGCTCTCGTGCTCCTTCGACGGCGATTAATGAGCTTATTTGTTCATTCAGTTTTCTATTATGACCGCTGTGACAACCAACCCGTGAGACAACCATACCCGGTCTCCCCTATTCACAATTTGGTTTAAGTACCTATAGCAGTTTCTGCAATAATAATTCATTGAGATCAAAAAATATGAACTCCCTAATATTTGTATACTAATGCTTTTTTTTTCTTTTTCTGTGCAATATTAGGAAGGCTAAAATATTAGGGGCAAAATGTCGTAAGGTTTAAATATTTCAGCTTTTTATAGTGAGCGTTTTATAGCGTTTTATTTATATTCTCATGACATTACAGGTATTCCTTAATGTCAATGATTATTTTAGTACTCCTTATCTCTTCTCATTTTATTTTTTTACTTATTTTTAAATTCTATACAAGGTTTGATTATATTGCTCTACTTTTAAGCAATCATGATAACATAAATGCTTTCTTTTTGTACTATGTTCTTTTGCTGCTATGTTTAACTATTTTATATCTTTCATCTCATCAAAATAGTCTCCTGGTAATATTCAGTTTATGTGGGTGATGTTTTGTAATAATATTTATGTATTATGTTATATAATCATGTTCTCTCGATTTGTGAGTGTGTATGATAGAGTAGGATGAGTGTGTTTATATGTGTGATTGTGATGTGTGTTTAATGGGTGTGTGTATATGAGACGTGTATGTGTCATAGTTGTGTGTATATGAGAGTGTGTGATTCTGCACAGGTATCTATCTGTTCAAGCTTTTATGGTCTGGTCTATTACCGCTCTGATAAACTCATTTTTGCTCATTGAGAATATGTCTAGTTCCTGAAACGATTCATCGTAGGCTTCCATAATTCGATACAGAGTTGAATTCCTTGCTTGATTTGTATGGAGTCTAGGTACATTGAATACCCTTGGGTGACGAGTTCGGCGCGATGGGACATTTAAGGCTATTCTGCTTAGAATTAGTGGGCAGTCGATATGATGCGAAAGTATATTGTGGAAGAACGTCATATCAGTCACTTTACGTCGCTGCTGAAGACTCAGCATTTTGAACCTTACCAAGCCGTCAAAATATGAGGTATATTCAGCGTGAGGTATATTCAGCAGTATATCAATTAGATATTTGTGGTAATTATGTATTTATCCATATATATATACACATGTATAACTCCGATAAGTACTAAATCAGACGTTTCATTTTGTCAAATGATATCGTGTTTAATGTCCTAAAAGCGATATATGTTTGTTAGTTTATTGACACTATGTCATAAATATATCTGTTTAGTGTCCTAAACACGATATATTTATGTTAGTTTATTGACATTTTAACATTTAGACAACTACTAAATTGTGTGTGTATGTATTCCTCCACGATAGCGCCCAAACGCTTTATCCGATTAGGCTGAGATTTAGTATGCAGGCATAATTTGGTCATCGTAAGAGTTGGGTTTAAAATCTTATGAAAACATTGTGTTTAAAATTGGTCCAGCACTGAGCGCGACATTCATATATCATCATCGAAATATTGGTCTTAGAGACTTAAAATTTGATACACAGATGCCTTTGAGACTGAAATCACATGGCTGGAATATCTCATATACAAGATGCAGAAATATTACTTAAATTCTGCCATACGGGGGAATCAAATATTAAAATTTAAATCGTCGTTGTGTCGCTCGTTCGAAATTGGAATTTAACGGCGACTTTTACGGGACGCCCGTTTGCAATTCGATTTTTAAATTGAAAGAGTTGACTTCCTCAGCTAACTGTCCTGAAAGTTTTGGGGTAGCACATCCATTTTTTTTTAATTTAATGAATATTATTAAACACTCTTTTTAAATTTAATGAATATTATGAAGCCACTCTTCATCAGTTTGCTTTTTACACGAATGCCCAACAAAAAAGGAGTGTAATGTGTTCAGGTTTCATCTATGTATGTTTCCCGTTTTTTTATTCCGCCATAACTTCTAAGCGCTTGAACCGATTTAGAAGTGTGTGGTGTTGTTAGAATCGTTATGTCATCCCGAGTGACATAAATTGCCGTAGCTATTTAAATATTAAGTAAGTAGTTGCCTAAATGTTAATAAATTAAAGTACATATATCTTGTTTGGTGTCAAATGAAAGATGTGATTGAGTAGATTCTGGAAATATACTGGTATCTATATGGATACAATAAACAACAAATATTTCGAAAAAAAAATCGTAATAAAAACAAACATAAATAAAAAAGTTTTTGTTTTTTTATTCTTTTTTATATATTCACTTGTTTTTCATTTTTTTAGAATACATAATGGGCCCGATTGCGTTTCTTTTTTGAACTATTACTAAAATTACTCCAAGCGAACGAGACAGAGCAATACGTTAGAGCGGAATATGAAACGAACTATCGTCGATAAATACTAACTGCCGAACTTATACTCGTCCGAATAAATTCGACCATATTTCGTGCGGTGTAAGATTTGACCTTGGCGGGCAGTTTTAATGCGAAAAAGTGACAACCGGTCATCTCACACTCCGCTCTAGCGTATCGCCCTGTCTCGTTCACACGGACTAATTTCCGATTTTAGTTCACGAAGAAACGCAATCGAGCCCATTAACTGTGTAATCCAGAATTTAAGGCAGAAATTCCACTGCCTCCCATAAAGGGAGTTACGTCGGTCTATCTGTGAATAATATAACAGTATCAAAATGCTTTCCGGTAATGATTATTACACAAAATATTATTTAATTAAGGGGGCAATGCGAAACCTCATTAAAAGTTCGCGTATTTGATATCAAAAGGCGTACGCGTAATAAATGAGCATTTTCGCGTAGGACATATGGAAAAGATCCCAAAAAATACGAATTTATTAAAAGTACCTACGTAGCCTAAGCATTAAACAAGTAAATATATTAAAAATAATAAAAACACTACTATCGTTACAGATAGTAATTTATTGTTTTTATAATTAATTTTATTACGGTTTTTTATGAAATATTTGTAGTTTATGTATATATTCATATAGATACTTGTATATTTCCAAAATGTACTCAATCAGACCTTTCACTTGACATTGACCACGATGTATTTATGTTAATCTATTGACATTTGGACATTTGGACATTTAAACAACTACTTATTTAATATTATATTTACGTATTTACCCTATGGCACTCAGGACGACATAACGATTCTAACAATATTACACACTTCTAAATCGCTCTGTGCTTAAAGTGCTTAGAAGTTATGGTGGAATTAAGAAACGGAAAACATACATAGATGAACGCTAAAAACATTATACTCCTTTTTTGTCGGGTTGTCGTGTAAAACTGGAAACGAAAGGTTTTTGATGTAAACGTTCTTGGGGAAAGGTAGGGTATGTTTTTACTTCTCCGGCCCACCAACTGACGAGAAGGGAAAGTATTGTGAACGCGCTTCTGTGTGTGTGTCTGCTGTGTGATTTCCTCCACGATACGGCGCCTAAGCACTTAGTCCGATTGAGCTAAAATTTGGCATACAGGCATCATTTGGTCATGGCAAGAGTTGAAAAGTTGTAGTTGAAATCGGTCCGCCAGGGGACGCCATAGTCATATTTCAATCTCGAAATATTTGACTTAGAGAGTTGATACTTGGTAAACAGATGCCTTGTTGGGTCGAAATCATATTGTGAAATTTTGGTAAGAATGTCTTATATACAAGATACACTAATGATATTTAATCTCAGCCATATATTGTTAGTAAGTATTAACGCCATCTGTTGGCGCCTGGCCCAATCCTGCTCTTAACCGAGAAACGAACAGCGTCGCCCAAGGTGGATGCAACGGAACCCAACCGTGTTGGTCAGCTGGCCGAGAGAGGGCGCTCATCGATTTTATTTATGAAATTAATATTAAGGTGAACTCAGTCCTTGGCTACTTGCCGGAAAAGTCTTGGAAGTGATACAACCGATTTTCGATAGATTGTCAAACACAGAAGTGAAATGCGTAAAGAGTCATAGGGAGATCTAGGTTTATCTTATTGATTTCTCTATTGATCTGACAGTAAGGTGATGATGAGGCGTGGTATCATCTGTAATGTGCTGATGGGTGATGTGTAATGACCCTGGTCTATGCAGGCAGAATCTACAAGTGCATTAAGGGGAGTCGTTCACAATGTCCGAATCTGGGAGTTATCGAGCTATTTTGTGTGCAATTGAGTGAACGTAAAAGGCCTTTTGGAGATAGCCAGGAGTGTTATCCAGCGGGCGTACACTATCGCCCTTACTTCCAATTGCGACCAGATTACTTCAGACTCTCGATTGGTTACGAGTTCGAGGTCGCTTGCGCGGTCCTCTCCCTTTCGAAGCGTTGAAATTGTGTATACCGAATCTATCGCGGACCACGGCATCCTTTGCCCGGCTGTTCATCCAGGATCGGGTAGCCGATGGTCGTTTCAAGAGCAGTGGCCGTAAGGGCGTATATTTGAATCAGACTAGATGTAGGTACCGAATATCAAAAGGAGAAACTACTGAAATAGTTGCCGAGTCGAAATTCCGTATTGCCCGCCGTGATGATTAACGTCTTGTATAATTCTCGATAGGGACGTGCAATTATCCGTCTTTGCTGCCGTATTATACGGTCCGTTGGAGGTAATAATACTCGTTACAGTATAGGATACCTGCCCTCACTGGAAGTCTGCAGCTTGTATAACAGGCTGCGCAAGTACAGCTTCTGCACGTTCTGTGGCCTGTTATAGCGGGGTGAGCTCCTTGAGTGACTCGTGTCTCCGTGAGGAGCTGATATGGGCCCTGTTGCAGTTTGGCACCTAAGACCCAGTTGTATAGGGTCGGTCAAACGCAAGGATCAACACCCATCCGGCAGCCTCCTCGCAGAAGGGAGAGCTAGGGTAGACGCTGGCCCATAGGCCAGTCTCCCATAGGAGTCAACCTTCGAGCGCTCTGGACGGTTTGCGCACCTTGCGGCGTCAGCCAATCGATTGTTAATTCCGACTAACAGCCGGGAGAAGTAATGTTTCCTATAGTGGAAAAGTCATTGGCCTTGATCAGTATTTCCATTACAGTTCCTCCTCAGCATCAACCGGAGGCAACCATCATCGAGGTACCCCGCCTATAGACCTGACGGGAAAGAACGATCGACGTTCACAATCACCGCGTTGATTTTGATCGTTTTTTCTAGTCACACGTTTTCTTATCTCTTCAATTAACCGCTAGGGAACCAAAAAGGCCGGTCAGCCTTTTGCGGTGGTTGACAGATCCGCACGTAGCCTCCATATATTATATTATATAAATATATAATATACATGACTAACAAGATTAAATAACAAGAAAGGATTCACAAAAAAAACGACATTGTTAGTATTTATATACAAAATCGAGCAAAACTGCGGCACCATTTTTGTGCCCGAAGGCTTGTTTCCGAAAGGTTAAGGGCAGGTTATGATCATTCTATCAAAAAAATCGATTCGTGCTGCGATTCATTTGGAAACAAGTCACAATATGGCGCTAGTATCTTATTTTCAAAAAAGAAGTGCATGTCTGCTACGACGCGCGACTGCAGTTTACTCTTCAAGTGCGATTGTGGTTAAATAAATAATAGGCAAAGGGGGTAAATTAATTCATTGATTAATTGATTCATTGATCGGTCGATCGATCGATCAATCAACCAATCATCAACCATCAATCAGTAACCATCAAACAATTATCAATCACAAATCGATCATCAATTATTAATCATCAACCTTCAATCAAACAGTCAATTATCAATAATCATCAATCGGTCATCATAAACCAATCATCATCAACCATGATAAATCAATCATCATTAATCAATTATCATCAATCATTATAAATCAATCGTCATCAATCAATCATAAATCAGTCATCATTAATCGATCATCACCATTTAATCAGTTTTATTCAATTATCATCAATCAATCATCATCAATCAATCATCCACTATTCAGAAATCAATCACTTACGTCTAATTAACATTAATTATGTTATACCTATATAACAGGGAGTCACGTGACTCAATGGTATAAAACTGCAAAATTAGCCATTTTTGGTAAATATTTTAAAAAATGTGCTTGTCAGCTTCTACGAGTGTGTTCTCAGATTGCAATCTGATACAGACTGGAGTGTCACAGACTGTCACAGATCTGTCACAGACTGGAGTGTCTGTGACACTCACAGACACTCCAGTCTGTGAGTGTTCTCAGACACTCACAGACTGGAGTGTCTGAGAACACACTCCAGTCTGTGAATCTCAAGATTACAATCTGCTGATTTGATATCTGTCTCATATCATCATTTTAGCTAGCAGTTTCTCAAGAAAGAAACGCGTCAGGGGTGGATCTGCAATATTAACAAAACCGCATATACATTACAAAACCCGTGAATATGTATGTAAACTATCAGTGGAATTTGTCATTCAATTTAGCTGTATTAAACTTCTGGAATTTTCGATCAATATCGTATGCTTTTATAGAAGTCCAAGTGCAGATTTTCAAAAACTTTTAAGTATCCTCGAAGTAGCTCTAGATAAAGTTGATCTAGAAGCTTCTTCTTTAATTTTAGCAGGTGACTTTAATGTGAACTTCTTGGAAAAATCTGCAACTTATGATGCTGTAATTGATCTTTGCCTCACCTATAACATGTATAAAATTATAAATTTTGCCTACACGCATTATTTAAACAGCAGCAGTTGCATTGACAACATATTTTCAAACTGTGAGGTTATTGCAGCCAACAGTAAAAACTGCGGTCTCTCGGACCACGACAGGCAAATGGTGAGCCTCAAATGCTACAATAAATGCAGAGTTGGCCGAGAAGTTTATGTTAAACGAAAACTTACCGAAAATGGGCTTATTAAATTCCAGGCAGCTTTGATAACTAATTCCCCCGATGTAAGCAATGATCCAAATGAGTCATATGAAAACTTTTTAAGGGTGTATTTAACATCTATTGATGCGACGATTCCCCTAAAAAAAAATACCCAAAACTGAAAAAACATTTAACGACTGGGCGACTCCAGGTATTAGGGTTTTTAGATCACGGATGTTTGAATTACATTAACTAAAAAAGGAAATTATGACGCCGAATTTTTAAAACATATACAGACATATAAGAAGACCTATAAAAAAGTGGTCTGAAAGGCAAATCAATTATTTCTAAAATCCTCCATTAAACGGTCGGAAAATATAATTAAAGCTGTCTGGAATATTATAAGCAAAGAGTGTCGTAGGATTTCGTTTACAGAAAATGGGATTAGTTTAAATTCAAACAGTAAAACAATATCTGACACTAGTGCAGTTGCAGAGCTCTTCGACGACCAATTCAGCATTTCAAAAGTTGACAATATTAGCTTATTTGAGACGACCCACACTTCTTCTGACCTTCTATCAAGCTATTGCAGTAGAAAAAATGCGACTTTAACATTTATGTATACGACGCCACAAGAAATTATAAAAAAGGACTCTACCGACCTCTAGTCTATTTCGACAACAATAATGAAGAGCAGTATTGTCCCGGTGGCCGAACATTTGTCTTCTTTATTCAATAAATGTATTGGCTCTGGAATTTTCCCCACTAAAATTAAGATGGCAAAAGTGATTCCTATCCATAAAAAGGGACCCCGGGAAGACATAAACAACTACCGGCCAATCAACTACCGGCCTTCAGAGGCTAAGTACCTTTTTTGCCGAAAACAACATCTTTACGCCAAAGCAATTTGTGTTCCGCAAGTCACTATCCACCATAGATGCGATTGCAGGTCTGATGGAAAAACTATTAACCAGCATCGATAAGTCGAATAAAACTTGTGACATTTTTTGTGACCTATCCAAGGCCTTTGATTGCGTTGATTACATTATTTTGCTTCAGAAGCTCGAGCACTACGGCATTAGAGATAAAGTTCTAAGCCTAATACAATCCTACCTACAAGGATTGACGCAAGTCACTAAAGTCCAAAATAGCTTGAGCGATCACCAAAAAATTACTAAAGGGGTACCGCAAGGTTCCATTCTGGGACCCTTTCTTTTTCTTGTATACATCAATGATATACCAGATTGCGTGTTACCTGATAACGATAAAATTGTACTGTACGCAGATGATACCTCACTAATTTTCAGCGATGCAAATCATGAACAACTAGTTAAGCGAATTGATGTCACCATGGAAATACTTGGTACCTGGTCCAATTAAATCAATTGTCTCTTAATACATCTAAATCAAACTCCATAAATTTCTCTCTTCGGCCGTCCCAAAATAATATCTTCAGTATTAGCTATGGTGATAAAGTATTAGAAAATGTTGATCATACGAAATTTCTAGGCATTTATATTGATAGCAATCTGCAATGGTCGACTCACCTAGAAGAACTACTGAGCAAAAAATTAAGTAGCGCCCTATTTACGATAAAAAAATCTAATTGTTATGTGGCTTTGAAGCTTCCAAATGTGTCCTTTGCCTATGTTCATTCCCTATTAAGTTATGGCCTGATGTTCTGAGGAATGGCGGCAAATGTTACAAGGATCTTTCGTCTACAAAAACGAGCGATTAGAAATCTGTTCTCAATATCTTCGCTAACATCTTGCAAGCAGTACTTTATCGAATCTGGTATCATGACTTTGTACGCGGCGTATATATACCAAAACATCATGTATACGAGAAAAAATATCGAGACTACTTCAACTAACTCAAATATTCATTCGCATAATATGCGAAATAAAGAGGACTTGTGTCATTTTAAGGTGCAACTGCGTAAGGTTCGGAATAGCTTTCTCTGCCAATCTTACTTATTTTACAACAAACTTCCATTACACATCAGGGGCCTTGGGGAGTTTCACTTTAAGGAAAAGGTACAGGGTATTTTGACTAAAAACCCCATTAAAGCATTGAGGATTACGACAATATCAATTTTTCACAGCTCTATTGACCTACTTGACTATTATTATTCCTTATTCTTTCTATTATTAACTATTTTACAATTGCGTTTTTTTTCTTCTAACTATTGACTATTATTATTATTACTGATTTGTTTGTATTTGTGTTTTTTCTTTAAAATATCTTACCGTATGATAATTTGTGAAATTATGAAATATTTGTTTGATTATTTGGTACTATCGTCAATATGAAAATTCTACGAAATTATTTAAGAATTTTGATTGAAGATATTGGAGAATGTTGTTTCTTCTACGAGTATATAACCTAGAAAATCTGCGCTTGGATGCTCAACGTTCATACCTTGAATAATACCGACGTTCATACCTTATACATTAATAGGTATATATTTAAATATTATACTTGTTATTTTTGTTAGTTTTTGACATAACCAAGTGTAGGAATTTCTATCAACTGGTTTGAAATTAAAAATAAACAAATAAAAAATAAAATGTATTGTCAGTAGGGGTTGGCTCGGAAGTTGACCAATTTCTAGGAAGTTATGGTCTCCTTTTAGGATTGTTGCACTCTTTTCAATTTTCGAACTTTACTGATATTAAACGTAACGCTTTTTGTTAACGTTTCATTTTACTATCCATAATATTCGCCATCGAAATCGATTCTTAATGAGTAAACTGCAATAAATCAGGATACTGACATTTATATGCGTAAATAACGTAGCTGCATGCACGTCCTGCCTCGTGTGATGTAAGCTGGTCGTGTAGTGAAATGTTTTGTCATGCCCATTGGGATTTTCCCCTGTAATTCTATTACCTTTGTGTAACGTGACCTCAATAGCAGAAAGCGCCAAACCCCTGGGAGTATGCCGGTAACCGCTGAGCCTCTTTGATTCCAAACCCCTCCTCCTCCCATGCCCAACCCTCCCTCCATCCTGTCATATTTTGCGCGACCGTTTCATAAGGATTAGGGCGCGCCGTAGGAATAATAAATGTAGCGTGTTGGTGTTATAAACACATACCTAGAAACCACCTATGTAACCATGTAAATGGTTTCATAGGTGTTTTCACACACAACCTATCTTTTCACGTACCACACGTGGCTCGGTTTCTCCGTACCTTTGAAGTCCAGTGCGTCCGTACTAGGTATGCCCAGAACTCCATTATGTATCGCTTAATGTCAACTTACGATAATCATTTCCAGAATATCGACCTATTTAACATAAAAGAGAATAAATTTAATCAGAGCATATAATTAAAATTAATCGAAAATGCGACATAGACATTTCTCATGGGATACTTATGTCTTAGGGACTATTTGGTTTTTCATTCTTTGTACTTTAACTTTATATGATAGGTTTATATGATAGAGTAAATTTTTCTTATTTTTTGTACTGCACATTATTACATAAAATCTATTGACACCCATTCCTTTCTTTTCCTTTCCTTTTCCCCGCTGAACCCCCAAAGTATGCACTGTGCGTATTGGAGACTTAACTAACTAAAACTATTGTTGAAAGCATGTCCTCGGCCAGAAATATTGTATTTAATGTAATTGTAATATTCTTTGTAGCGCTGTATGTTTTCCCTGTTAAATAACTAAATAAATAAATAAATAAATAATTTATCAGAAATAATATAATACAATAAACAAATTTAAAGAGCCATATGTGGCTAATAAATGAAGGCCGTGAAAAGAGCCACAAATTATTTGACTATCTAGTATGATTTTTATTTTTATTCCTATTTTATTTTTATATATTTTTTTATTTTACTGAGTAGGTATCTATCTATCTATTTACTATTATTATGATTACGATTTTTATTTATTTACTCGATAATTTTATGATTATAATTTCAAATACTTCTTGATATTTTAATTTTATCTTTTTAACATGTTTAATTTTTAAGTTACATTGTTATTTTTTTATTTTTTTTTTGTGTGCACAGGTAAAATATTTCCTGGTACACCTGCCTTAGTACAGGCCTAGGCCTAGTTAGGCGGTGTTGACGTAATGGCCAATATACTGCAGTGTGCTCTATTTTTCGCTACTGGTCCAAATCCATTTTTTTGTAATGCTGCAGGAAATTATATTTTGTGCTTTACTTTTAATAAATAAAATAAATAAAATAAATAAAGTCAAATTCTTTATTTTATCATATATGCTATTATTATAATGAAGTAATTTTTGTAAGCTTGTAAGTTTGTATATTTGTAGGTTTGTAAGTTTTTATGTAACGCGTAACCTCCGAAACTGCTTATCCGATTTCAATTCTTTCACTAATGGAAAGCTCTATTATCGATGGGTGCTACAGGCTATATTTTATTGTGATAAATATTGGTTTTCAACCCGAAATCATGATATTTGTAAATCGAGTCGGAGAAAAATTAGCTGGTGAGTTGCTTTATATTCGTGCGCTGAAGAAACGGTTTGATATATGGGAAAATAATTTACGACAAAAATATCGGCCTCGAAGACATCTATAAAAATGTCAGCGATAGCATATATCTAAATTTTATATTTAGGCTACAATAACTGCTTTTATGTCTCAAAAAATAAGAAAAATAGATAGGCAGCGTTTGTTAAAGGTAAAGGTGAAAAGGAAGTCTGTGAAAAGGAAGTCTCACGCAGAAGCCAGATGGTAAGATCGGCCATGAGCAAGCTAGAAAGGCTGTGGAAGAATCGGGGTATAAGCAAGCGGACTAAGGTCAGGCTGGTTCGAGCTCTGGTTTTCTCGATCGTTCTCTATGCATCGGAGACATGGACCCTGAAGGCTCGGATACGCACCAAAATCGATGCACTGGAGATGTGGTGTCGGCGTAAAATGCTAGGAATCCCATGGACAGCACGCCTCACCAACAAATCTGTCCTGGAAGAGCTCGGCATCCAAGTGAGGCTCTCCACCGTATGCATGAGAAGGGTCCTGCAGTTCTTCGGTCATGTTGCCAGGAGAAACCCAGAGAATCTGGAGAAAATGCTTTCCGGGGGTCAAGTGGAGGGAAAAAGAAGCAGAGGCAGATCACCGGTCAGATGGAACGACCTCATCAAAGAAGTTACAAAAGGGTCAATACAATCTGCGACCCGCCATGCGGAAGACAGGTTGAAGTGGAGGAGCCTCGTATGCAAACTGTTGTCTAGTGGCCACGATCCTCAGTAATGAGGGAACGACGGAGAAGAAGTTTCTTGAAGACATTAATAATAAAATAAGAATCTTCATCAAAATAAATTAATCCATTGTAACGCGTGGGTATTAAAGATAAAATTAGCTATGTGCTGTAAGTTTCTAGGCGGTATAGACTTATCATGAAATTAGTAACACGTAGAAGCACACCAAAATACCTAGTAGGCGGAGGCGGCGGCTGCTGGCCCAGTAAGGTCAGCGTAGGCGGCGCGGGTGGCGAGGAACAAGACGCGTACGTTTAAGATATTGGTAGCGTGCATATGGGGGGGGGGGGGCGTCTTGCACTATATGTATATCTAAATGTAGCGTCTAAAAAGGCAAATAACGCCACCTTACTTAAATTAACAAATAGATTCGAAACTTTACGCGAAGCGAAGACGCGGGCAACAGCTAGTTGATTATAGAGAGAATTTAATTGCTCAACGTCGTATTCCGATTTGGCAAATAGATATTTTCAATTTTTTTTTATATCGTATGGCATGCAGAGCGACACATACTTATTTACATGACTGCTTAAAAAAGGAGTGGTACGTGGTTAGGATTCATCTATGTATGTCTTCCGGTTCTTGATTCCACCATAACTTCTAAACGCTTAAACCGATTTAGAAAGGTATCGTATTGTTAGAATCGTTTTGTCCTCCCGAGTGTTATAGGGTACTTGCCGCGGCCCCTTGATCTAATATAATGAGAAAGCAAGCTTCTTTAATATAAATGGCCGTGTTATGCGGTGCGTGTTGACATTCATCGTTTTTTTTCTTTCTTCCTCTTCGCGAATCTGATCTGTCAGGCAGAGGTCGGAAACTTATATAGAAACCTCCCCACCAGGGTGGCGTCTGATGCCGCCCCTCCCAGTACCTTTATGTCTCGCGGCGGAGCATTGAAACCCCATACTCAGTATCCTACCCGACGCTGTAGAGAGTAGCAGCGTCGACCGTGACCTGTCAGGCTATTGCGCCCGATCTCGTCATACTTTTTAAGGTGCGTACTTCTTATAGATTCCATCATAATTGATAAATAAATAAATAAGTAAATAAATAAACTGCCAAAATAAGGTAAGGAAAGGGAGGGGATAACGGAAAGGTTAGAATTTATGGTTCATATTTATTGTGAAAGGAAGTGCTTTTTCAATGATTGCTTAAAGGTGAACAGCGAGCTAGCACCTCTAATAGTTTAAAGAAGCTGATTCCACAGTCAAGCTACACGTACGGAGAAGGAGTAGGAAAAAATTGGTATTGTGTTTTGGGATACGTAGGATATTATTCTGACTTGAACGAAGTGGGAGACTATGACTTCCTAACCCGGTAAAAGCCTCGTTGAGGTATGAGGGAGATGTAGGATGGGAGGAGGGAGATGTAGGGAGATGTAGATTAACATGAGAAAAGCATCTAGCTTTTTAGATTTATATTTATTTTCATTTGATGTAGCGTCCCAAATATGTACGGTCTTTCCCTTATCAATTGTATAAAATACGAAGTATTTTATTTATTTCACTCCATTAAAACGATACACTGCAACAACAATACACAATAAAAAAAAAACAAAAAGATTTGACGAGATGTGTCTCTGGCGAGCGCAAAACACTAAATGAATAATATTGTCCCCCCGGCCCCTCGCAGACGAACGCGGGGATGTTATTCATTTTACTCGGGAAACAAAAACATCAAACAAAACAGTTAGGCCACGCCCCAAAATAACATACGATAACATGGCGCAGCGGACCCGGCTTAATGCACTATGTTCGTCTGAGTTATGCGGCTTAGAATAGCTACAAAGTACGGCAATGGCATTTCGTAGCAATCAAGGAGTTAGGTAAATATAAAATTAAAAAATATATAATATAAAACTTCTTGAAATAGTAATACCTAGTAATAACAAGAAAGGTTAGATAATAATTAAATGCGGGTAATATTGTATTCTAGGATAATAATTTACGATTTAGTAATGTTAATTATAGTAATGTTATTTATTGTAGTCTGTAATGTTAATTATATTTTGGTAAATAAATTAAAAAATAGGTAAATAAATGAAAAATGAAAACCTGGAAAATTGATCCGTAAGGCTCACATTATGACGTGCACATTAGACTTTTAAAAAATACGTGTGGCACTCGGGGACTGCCGCGGTAAAGCTATTGCATAGCATTTTTAACAACTTATGCAATTATAATTATTTATTTACTTTATTTATTTTATTTTTTCTGATATCAGATAACTGCGCTCTATCGGAAAACGTTGAAATTATTTCTAATCTTTTGCGGCTGCGCAAGCAAATGATTCGTAATAATTTAAACGTCTTCCGATAGAGCGCCGCGCACCAATTTTTATTCGATAAAGCAAAAAATACGGATTATTCGAAAAAAGTCGTATATACAAAGATAGATAATTAAATTATCTTTAAAATGGTGCAGGTTTCATAATAATACGCCAGATAGTATTTGCGTAGTAGTCGCTTTTGTGTTCGGTTAGACCTAATATCACAAATTAATTACACTATGTAATATAAACAAAATCTAAAATATTCAAAGCTAAGAATTAGGAAAATGTTCTTGTTTAATATATATTTTTTTCGAATCGTAAGCTTTACTCGTTTAGACGTAACTATCAGTTTAATATCATTAATTTTCGTTAAGAAATTTCTTCATTCGGTCGCCGCGCTGGCCTAGGCCCGCGATAAAAGCTATGCAATAGCTTAAAAAAATGATAGTGTACCTATAATATGCTTATAGGTATTGATATTTTTAGTATATCCTTTAGAAAAGCTCATTAGGATTTAAACACAATCACAGTATGAATATTATGGCTAATAAACACTTATCATTTCCATAATATTTCTAACAGATAGATAAGGTATATTAGTCACATAGATATATATATTTCATAATCAATTAATTATTCATTAATTATTATAGCCAAAGGAGAAAACTGATCTGTGACTAACCAGTTAAGTATTTTTTAACCCATTGACACACGAAGCCGGCGAAACGCGGGTCAACTATATTATGCATATACCTATGCATTACATAAAAATATGTCTAATGTGAAAAGGTTGACATATAACGTATATAGGATAGGTATTACGGAAAGCATATTAGCGAATATTACGCTACCACCATACAAGAGGCGAGGAAGGGCATCTGGCGGAGCATGCCCTTTACGATTACAGGCTGTACAATTCCCTACTGGACACATTTCCCTAGACAAATCCAAATCCTGTCAAATAAAACCCATCCAGGCTTTGTAAAATGTGTTCATTACTGAATAATTAATAGTTAAAAATCTGTTGTGTCACCCCAAGACTTTCCTGACTAGTATCCGGGGAGGTGCGAAAAAACAGCGACATTTTTTACTCTAGTACCCCTAATTTTCCCCAACCGTAGGTCGTAGAGACCCAAGATTCTAGTCAGTAAAGTCTTTGGGTGTGTTGTAATTTGTATGGCAGGTACCCCAAACGTTGGTCGTAAGTACCCCAAAAACTAATAGGTTCTTCCGATGGTTAACAGAAGCTTCTATGCCAAATTTTAACTTAGACAGATTAAGCGTCTGGGCGCTATCGCGGAAACAATTTTTTCGCCGGGAACCCCAAATTTGTATGGGAGGTACCACAACCGTAGGGCGTAGGGACTCCAAAAACTAATGGGTTCCTCCGACGGTTAACAGAAGCTTATATACCAAATTTCAGCTCAATCCGATTAAGCGTCTGGGCGCTATCGTGGAAGAATACATACATACAGACATACAGACATACAGACATACATACAGACAGAGATCGGTCTGGAAATAGTCTCAATCGTCTCAGGGAGTCTCAAAATATATATTCCCATCTTCATCTCAAATTTTTTTTTTAGCGCGATCACAATACTTTCCTTTCCGATAGGTGGTCAGGAAAGTAAAAAACAAACACTAAAACGCCCTTTTATAAATGCACGTAAAAACCATCTCACAAGTGCAAACACGACTATGATACGATAGTCCATCATGGAATGCCAGTTCCTGTCTTCCGGCTTCATCATCAGACCTTGAAACTTAATCGTGGTCAAAGTTCATTACAAGACCTTTCTAACAAGTCCAAACACGGCTATGATACGATATTCCATCATGGAATGCCAGTGCCTATCTTCCGGCTTCATCATCAGACCTTGAAACCTAATCGTGGCCAAATTTCATTTCAAGACTTTTCTAACAAGTCCAAACACTGCTATGATACGATGTTCCATCATGAAGTTCCAGTTCGAATCTTCCGACTCCATCATCAGATCAGTTCGACAGTACCATATTATTGTATTGTCATCAGAACTACATACAGCTGCCAATTTTCATGACGCTACGATCCTTGGAAGATGGTTAAATTAGTTACCTTAGATTCCATTACATAGTTACATACAGGTCGACCTTATAAAAGCGTGTTAAAAAGAAAAGTAAATCACGATGGGAATGTGAGAAATGCTTAGTGGCTGTCAGAATGTTTCTAAAAATACCATAACCTCCCAAAACTGCCTGGAGATGAAGATTAAACAAATGTTATATCCAAATAATAAAAAAAAAATATACTTCTATGTTGTTCCGTTTGAATTTTGTGTGAAGTTTAGTGTTAGGGTTTCTTTGAAATAAAAGTAGTAATAATTAAATAGTGTTTTTAATTAACAAATTTTGTCATATTATTAGTGGTGGAATGGGTTAATCCGTTAAAGATGTAGAAAGGTTCTGTAAAGAAGAACATAACAAGATAAAAAATATTTTTTTTTACAAAATCCTTTCTGAAATCGGTTGAGTAGTGATTTATTTTCGAGAAATGCAAACTTTAAATGGCCCTGCAAACTTTATTCAATTGATTGTTGTTTTTTTTTGTTGAGTTTTAACCATCGATATATGTTTCACTATATATGCCATTCGCTATATTTGACTTGTTTGCCGTTTTAACAGCCGTGTACACCGTAGAAATGATACGTGAACCGTTTTTATCATTTACTATAAGTTGTCGTATTTATTTGCCCTTTTACAGTTTTATTTTCTTTAAGCTTTCGGCGGAATTGAATTGTTTCCTCGTTGTACCGTTGCTGATTTCCCTCTATGAGAATAAATAGTTTTCCTTGTTGCACCATTAGCCGTTCCCCCTGAAACAAAAGTTAATTGCATTTGAATATCAACGAGCAATCCGCTGAATTTGTAGTTTATTTAAACTGAGATCAAACTAAATATCACTTTATAAGTACTTTAGTAGATTTTATTATTTAAATAGTATTAGGTATATTCATTTAGAGGGGAAATTTTAATTTGCCATAGCTACTAAAATTTTCAGTTTTCTGTGCAAATTACTTGTTTGAGAAGCGGTTTGAGAAGACACGGCGGGGCAATTGGTGGCTATGGGGGAACCCGCTGCAGTTTAAGCGAAATTCGCCGCGCACGAAACATGGCACGAAAGGTCAGCCAGATGAGAGCGAGCCCGATACGTGCGGGCTACGCGGAGGTACAGGATGGGCATAGGGACGACTGGCGGCCGGCGGGTAGTGTGTGAGAGAACAACGATAACAGCAGAAATGCTCCAGCCTGGCAAAACTCTCATATACACAGTTGGGCGGTGTCGACTACAAGGGGAGAAACCGTCACCCCAGGCTGGTATAACGACATAGGATCGTTCTTTCAGCCGTGGTATGAGCGTAGAATACTTACAAAATATACAAAAAAAATCTTAAGGCACTTGTGCTTTAGGGAAAATAAATCTGCTGAATCGTACAAGGACAGATTAGCTCTTTCTAAACTCGATAGTCTTGAAGATAGGCGTTCAACTTGCGATATAATGTTTTTCTACAACGTAATAAATAATATTTTTGACAGTGCGTATCGGTCGAAAAGATATCCATTCTGGCTCCTCCTCGCATTACTCGGAACCCGAACCTGTTTTATGTAAAGAGATATAACTCTAATTATACGAAGCATTCCCTAATAAACAGAGCTATGACAACGTATATCGATAGTTTCGGGTACATTGATATTTTTTCATCAGTTAAAAGTTACTTTAAAGAAAAACGTGTGGCACTCGGGGACTGCCGCGGTAAAGCTATTGCATAGCATTTTTTAACAACTTATGCAATTATAATTATTTATTTATTTTATTTTTTCTGATATCAGATAACTGCGCTCTATCGGAAAACGTTGAAATTATTCCCAATCATTTGCGGCTGCTGAAGCAAATGATTCGGAATAATTTAAACGTCTTCGGATAGAGCGCCGCTCACGAATTTTTTATTCGATAAAGCAAAAAAAACGGATATTATTCGAAAAAAGTACTATTCAAAAAAATCGTAGATAGAAAGGTAGATAATTAAATTATCTTTAAAATGATGCAGGTTTCATAATAATACGCCAGATAGTATTTGCGTAATAGTCGTTTTTGTGGTCGGTTAGACCTAGTTACACAAATTAATTACACTATGTAATATAAACCAAATCTAAAATATTCAATGCTAAGAATATTAGGAAAATGTTCTTGTTTAACATATATTTTTTTCGAATCGTAAGTAGTACTCGTTTAGACGTAATTATCAGTTTAAAATCATTAATATTCGTTAAGAAATTTCTTCATTCGGTCGCCGCGCTGGCAGGCCCGCGATAAAAGCTATGCAATAGCTTAACAATTAAAAAATCGTATCAGTCCTTTGTCCACCGTATTTAATATAATGAATATTAATCGCTTGAACGGAGTATAATAACGGAGATATGTACTGTACACATTATAGATAGATAGTGTTAACATATAAATTAGTCATAGTTTTATTGTTATATTTTGTATTTTGTAAAATAAAAAATAAAATAATTACAATCCACTATCTATGTAGCTCCGCCAATTAGCCCGTGAGAGACCAACAGACCACGCGCCCTTACTTCCAGTTTCGGTCAGATTTCTCCAACCTACCGACTGGTTACAGGGTCGAGGTCGCTTGCGCGGTCCTCTCCATTGTGTAGCAGTGATTCCGTGACTACCGAATCTATCGCGGAACACGGCACCCTTTGCCCGGCACGTTCACCCGGTATAGAGTATCCGAATGCTCGTTTCAAGAGCGGCTGCCACAAGGTAAACAACCGCCTCCGCTCTATAGGTAACAAATCCGTTCCCAGACTCCCCCGGCTATCTGTCGAAGTGCATAATCGATTGGCTAACGCCGCACGACAAACCGTCTATAAGTAGCGCCCGAACTAAGATTCCCAGGGGAACTGGCCCGCAGGCTCAGAGCCGTACCCGGGCTCGCGCTTCTGCAGGTTCCCTACGATCGCGCCTAAACACTTTATCAAATTGAGCTGAAATTTAGCATGCAGGTATCATTCGGTCATGGCAAGAGTTGCAAAGATTTATTTATTTATTTATTTATTTATTTTTAGTAACACATCTAGTAAAAAATTAATGTCATATTTGATTAAGATGTTAGGAAGAAATTGATGCGACATTATTTTTAATGATTGACACAGTCGCCTAACTAGGCCTAGGCCTTTTCTAAGGCAGACTTTTAATGACGATATTAATACCTCGAGCGCTGACGTTTGAATTGTAGTTTCTCTTAAAGAACGCGAAGAAGAAGATTACATCACAACAAAAATATAGCGTTTCAGGAAAACGACGATTACTCCGAAACTACTATACGGATCGTATAAAGAAGACCTGTTTTATGTTCCTGTTGCTATTAGATACGTGTAACGTCATTTTGTAAAGCAATAAGCATTATTCAGAATTATCTGTCAAAGTTGTGGTACAGAAAAAAACTGCCTTGTCCAACATGCCTATGTTTTTTCTGGAAATAAATCACCTTATACAAGAAATTGTGAATACTTTTATAATAATTATAATATGCTTCATTCAACCTATGTCGTTTTACTTACCCATACAAAAATAAAAAAATATTCGGTGTTGAAAATCAACATGAATATTGAAGTTTTTGGTTTGGTTTGGTTCAATCATAGACTAAAAAATGGCGACTGTATGAAAAATAATGAACCAACTAGTAACGACAGAGAATCTTCTCCTCTTTTCGCACATACCACAGGCCTTATGATTTATGTGAGGTATCAAGAGTAAATAATTGGAAAACATCGGCGCCGATCTCGGCTGGGACAGATGTCCCCTTTGCCGCTCTACGGTAATTTCAATTGTGGGACAAATTGTCCCGTTTGCCGCTCAAGGGGTTAAGTGTGCACTGTCAACTTAAGCTATAGTTAGTACTTATTTTTAAATCGACAAATATAAAACTACAAATATTTACGCATATACAAATATGGATAGATACTTATATACATCTATAGATAAAATATATGTCCATATATGCACACATACACATACATATATTTATACGAAAATAATAATAAAACCAAAATAAATAAAAATAAAAACTAAAATAATATACATATATAAATCAATTACATATTGATATAACGCTCATTGTGGTTGAAATCGGTATACCAGAGGGCGCGCTAGTCATACTTTAATATCGAAATGTTGTAGTTAAAGACTTGAAATTTGGTACCTTGCTGGACCGAAATGACGTTGTGAAATTTTGGTTGGAATATCTCGTATACAAGCGATGCAAATAATATTTAAAATCAGCCGTATTTAAGAAAATACTACATATTTTTTGAGAAAATACCATTTTAAAACCACGGAAATACTAAAAAATACTACAAATTTACCTACTATAATTGCTATTCAGTGGTTAGCGTTGAGGGGGTGGGGGTAGACTGGTGGTTAGCGGGTAGAGGGTGGGGGTAGACTGGCGGTAGCGGGGAGCGCATTTAAATTCGTTGTTTTAGCGCGTTTTATGCGAAAAAGAAACGGAATTGGCAAGAGCGTAAGGCTAAGGCTAGCCGCACACTACGGTGAGTGCGGTAAAATCTGTGAACTATAGAATCACATAGTATCGCGCGCAGTGCGGAAACATCCGTCCGGATTTAAATTCTGTGGATTGGTACAGATTTTCCGCGGTGCATCGCCGAATTATCTTCCACACACTATAGAATTATATGTACGAGACTAGCAAATAACGAATGGCAGAAAAGTCCGAAAATTCCAACGCAGTGCGCGTACTATGTATAAATGCGTTTTTTCGTGTGGCGTGAAAAGAGTACCGCAACGCACCGCACCGCAGTGCGCGCCTGGTGTAACCGCGCACTGTGATAAAATTCCGTACGTTTCATTTTCGGAAAATTTGGGAACTTTAGGATCACATGAAAGCTCGCGCTCTACGGAAAATAACTCGGTTCGTATGTAAATTCTGTGGATTGCTGCAGATTGGCTGCGGTGCGTCACTGGATGTCGACATACATACAATTTCTACTTTTATTCATGTTTATGTATATGTATAGATATATAACATATGTATATGTATAAATGTATATATGTACTAGCTGCGCCTCGCGGTTTCAACCGCATGGTGATGGAAAATTGTGATAATGATGATAGAAAACTATATATCTTTATAAATTATAGCCTATGTGTTATTCTGATGTGTAAGCTATATTATTGTAAAGTTTCATCAAAATCCAGTCAGTAGTTTTTGCGTGAAAGAGTAACAAACATCCATACATACATTGTTACAAACTTTCGCGTTTATAGTATTAGTAGGATATATGTGTATGTGTATATATGATTATTTAATTTTATTATGTATATTATATTATTAAAATATGCTAAGTTTGTACAATATTTCGTGTAAGTATAGAGCTACCACATAAAACAATGCTACATTATGTTACACTTACCAACTAAAAAAAAAAGGATAAAAGAATACAATCAAGTACCTTAGTACGGGAATTACTCCAGCAAGGTAGATTGTAAGCTTAGTAATCTAGTATTTTAAATATGTGTGAAATAATAATAAATAAATAAATAGGCTAAATAAATAAATTAATAAATAAGGATGCCATCCACCGTTTCCATTTGAAATTAATTTAACTATTTTACTACAGAGCGCATCAAGTTCCACGATTGTACAATAAGCACGGCGAGGTTGACCGACTGCTTTCTGAGGAGTCAACTATGGCATAGTCGTATTTTTTTGGAACTTTTTTTTATCGTATAAATAAATCATCGTGGTCTATTTATTGAGTAGAATCACTTTTTTGTGCACAATTAAAATCCTACGGTGTATAATATACAAGACTAACAAGATTATTTACTAGGTAAAGAGAGATTTATTAAAAAAACGATTTGTTAGTATTTATCATTCACATATAACTACTAGACCCCGTGACCAGCCTGAGCATGCGTCAGCCGAATAGAAAGAGACAGCAGCTTATAGTACCCCTCCATCCTTGTCTAGTCCTGCATTCACGGAGACACGTACATATATCACTATGGCAACGCGTATATATCACTATGGCAACGCTTCGACGCCATGCAAGTCTGTGCTGTGGACAAACGCGCATGCGCAACTAGACAAGGATGGAAGAGGGCCCGTACCCTCTCCATCCTTGTCTAGTCGTGCATTCAAGGAGAAACGTACATATGGCCCTATTTCCATGACGGTGCGACCATGCGGTCATGGTTATTGTGATTAAATGATTTATGAATGCAAATTAATATATACCGTGATTTTTGTAAAGATGACACACTAAATGAGTACAGTTCATTGACATATAACTACTAGACCTCGTGACCAGCATGAGAATGCGTCAGCCGAAAAGAAAGAAACAGCAGCATATAGTACCCCCCCCCCCCCCCCATCCTTGTCAAGTCGCGCATGCAGGGAGACACGTACATATATCACAACGCTTATATATCACCATGGCAATGCTTCGACGCCATAAGTCTGCTAAGCTATGGATAAATGCGCATGCGCAACTAGACAAGGATAGAGGAATGCCCCACATGCAAAAATAGTCTTTCTTAACTACCTAAAAGTAAAGATAGTCACGTTAAAGCTGAGCATAAAGTTTCAACGAGGAGCGCCACAACCTGTAAACACATTGTACAGACACCCCGAACATCCTTCGCCCAAAGACACTTTGGCTTTATAGGGCCAAAAAATTACAACCATCCTAAAGAATCTATAAAAACATGCCAACTCACTAAGTCAATCCAATTAAAATCTAAAATTACACAACATTTATTTCAACTTGGTAGAAATAAGGTGAAAAAGGCAATAAGTCATATTTTAAAGTAAAGGTCTGCATTATTATTATTATTGTCATACATTGCACTACACTTTAAATTTTAATACTATTATTTATTTGTTTTACAAACTTCATATTACGACATTTTATATTAATATTTATTTCCATGACCATGCTATATCAATATTTTAAATATAATTATAAGTTTAAGTATTCGCTTATCTATTTTATATTTTATCATATTTAGTATTTTTCATTTTAATATTATGTGCACATGAATAAATTCTTGCCATACATAGAGTTTTCCTTGGTACGGGCTATGGCCCAGTTAGGCAGCTTCTGCAAATAATACAATTGTAAATTTATGTTTTTGAATTAATAAAATTATTATTATTATCTCTTTCTATTCGGTGAACGCATTCACTCACAGCCCGCCTTCCCACTCCCGTTCTCTATTTTGTTACGCTATGGTATTTATACACAAAATCGACCAGTGCCGTTTTTGCGCGCCATGGCTGGCATCCGACAGGTTAATAGCGACTGTGGCTGTGCCGCGACCGTATTGAACGCACGGATGCCGTTTATTTATTATTGCAAATGGTCTCAGAGTTTTCCCCAGTCCCCGAACTCTTGAATTAAGTGGAGTGGAAATTATTCCCGAATCCCAAAGCGATGCTAACACGCCACTATTTCCCGGAAGCGATCCTCCCTCCCACCTACCGACTGCTAATATCGGGAAACGTCTTCCAGACGTCCTTAATCGATGACCCCGGGGGGCTATTCGGCCTGAGCCGGGCTGTCGTCAAAGAAATAAATTTATTTTCGAGACTATACTCTTTGCGACAGTAAACAACTTTGAATAATCGCACACGTGCTAAGGGTATTTCAGTAGCGAATGTCTTAAGTAAACATTCGTCGGGATTTAAAAAGAGACAATGGATAATAGGCAACAGGTAATGATAATGGGTAATAAGTAATGGGAATGGGACAACGGGCCCCAATGCGGCAAAATGGCCCCGGTAGCATAGTGGTTAGGTCGCCTGATCTTACACTGTAAGGTAATTACCCGGGTTCGATTCATGGCAGGGTCACCATTATCCGTTCGGATAAAATTAATGAAATCGTCTGACGATATCGCCAGACGATGTCACGGGCGTGACGTCAGAGGCGCTGAATCTTCAGGTCTTAATTATAAATTATGACAATTATATAACAATATATGAAAAAATAAGTAAATGCTGTCGGATTATACATACATACATAAACCAAAAAAAGTGTCACCTCAAGACTTTCCCGGCAAGCAGACAACCCTCTCCCGCGCGTTTTAAACCTTTAACTCTTCCCCCCCCCCCCCCCACCCCCTCACTACTCGTTCCGAACCCTAACGTAAATCACCCACGCCTCCAAACCCTCCTCCCCCAAACCTCAAATTTACCCACCCTCTCCCCCAATCCTGCTTCCCAACGAACCCACACCCTACCCCCCCCCCCACCGACAAAATATAGTACCTGCATTTATAGTATTTTTGTAGTATTTCCGTGGTATTAAATGAGTATTTTCCAATATGGTTCGTTTCTCGTCAAGCATCGGGCGGCTGGTCGTTAAAATGTATGTCGAATTTGATGTCCCTTATATAAAAGGTATTGCAACCAAAAGTCAGAATACCTACAGTCAGACGGACAGAAGCGCGTTTACAATAATTTCCAATTTCTTCAGTCGGTGGACCGGGAAATTAAAAGCGCATTTCTAGATATCGCTTCAAAGCCAACGATTAGGGCACGCATAATAACCACTATAGAGCCCGATTCCGTCATGTCACGGGCGTGACGTCAGAGGCGTTTAATGTTCAGCTCTAGCCCCCCCCCCCCTCCCTCCGCACTACTCCTTGACCCCTGGGGAAATCTTCGCGCTTGCAAAATGCATGGCTATATCCCAACTTTATTACCTCGGCCTTTTGCGCACGGTGAAACTTGGGCGCTACTTAGACTACCTACGACTACTACTTGTTTATTACTTTTATTTACCGTATTTATTACTTTATTACTTTGCTGGCCCACCGAATCTTTTTAAACGCATACGAAAGTATTTTAACTCGCAATTGTATTTTTTCTATATGAAGACACAAATACAAATAAATGCAATGTTATATATAACATTCACCAGAAAACATCATCCAATCATGTACAACTACAATATCGCCGGTAAAAACTGGACTCGAGTAACCAAGTTAGAGTTAGGATCTCCAGCGACCGCTTATTTAAAGAGTTCCAAGTACTAGACATACGCCAATTGGAAGTATCAACAATATTGTATTACACCCACACAGAGCGGCATATGATTAAATCTCACACTACCAGAACACGCGCAGTTACAGCCATGCAACATGATGTCCCCCTTAAGAAAACTAAATTCGCCCAACGACATTTTTCTTTTCTAGCTGTCCGACTACACAATACAATACATTCGGAATTAAAAGTGAAGTTAGATACCATACGCGGAAGAAAAATTATGACGGAATGGTTGATTAAGCTAGGAAGGAACGAAACGGAGAAATTGTTTAATTAAAGTGCTGTATAAGAATACTTAACTACATAAAATTACTACTTTTATGTATATATATATATATATATATATATATATATATATATATATATATATATATATATATATATATATATATATATATATATATATATATATATATATATATATATATATATATATATAGTATATATATATATATATATATATATATATAATCTTTTTTTAAAGAATTCGTTTAAAGGATGACACTTTGATGAAAAAATAAAAATAATAAAAGCCACTTACATAGCTGGAAGGTTTTCCCGGACTGGACTGGGAAATGCTTATTGTTTAAACGAGATGTATTCTTGGATGAGTACCACTTTCGACGGTACACTGTAGGTTTAATGGGATCCCTTTATCGCTAGTGAACGATCACCCTTCATCCACATCTCAAAAACAAAGCGTATCCTTTTGCAAACCAAAATAAAATGTCTTTATTAAAGACAAATTTAAGCAAAAAACAATGAAAAAAAATGAAAAAAAAACAGTCCAGTCCGGGAAAACCTTCCAGCTATGTAAGTGGCTTTTATTATTTTTATTTTTTCA